>JASPKZ010000005.1:3115000-3530000 GCA_030220185.1 Diploptera punctata
TGGCGAGTCCCAAAATACATGAGTTATGCCCATATTGCATTCAACTTCTCAATTAGAATTTTTAATAGATTAAATAAGTAATGTTATATTCTTATAGTCCACCGCTGTGGTCTCAAGGTAGCGTGCTGCCTTGTCACGCAGCGGGCCCCCGTTCGATCCCCGGTCGGGGCAGTTTTTCTGGGTGAGGTTTTTATCGGGGTTTTTCCTGACCTGTAAGACAAATGTCAGGAAAACTTTAAGGCCCAAACGGTCCCCGAAATCATATGGCCATGATCATTTTTATCATCATCATCATCCTTCACCGGTGTTGAAAGCAACGGGAAGCTACCACACCAACAATTCCCTAGTAAAGATGCAAGCATAGCATGAAAATGGTAGTAAAAGATTCCGGGCTATGTGGCCGTGGTCTATAACTGGCGTTTCTTCAGACGTTTCTCCCTCAACTGCGGAGGGCATCTTCAGTGGCGAGCGCTAGAAGCTGTTGTTTCCCTGTCGTAGACTCGACCATTCGCAGTCGAGTCTACGACAGGGAAACAACAGCTTCTAGCGCTCGCCACTGAAGATGCCCTCCGCAGTTGAGGGAGAAACGTCTGGAAGAAACGCCAGTTATAGACCACGGCCACATAGCCCGGAATCTTTTACTACCATGATTACCGGCCGTGAAAGCCTGCATTCCAATAGCATGAAAATGCTATGATTGCAGTGAAGGACCTGCCCTCGGACAGAATTAGTATGGATGGATGCATATGCGAATATTTTGTAATTTACCGATAACTCAAGGAAGTAAAAAATGCATTTAGAGCGTTTAGTTTATTAATTAGATTTCATAGCCTCATCAAAAATAATTAGAAATAAATTAAAATTTAAATTTCACCCAAAATATTCACCTTCTAAATCCCTAGCTCAAAAATTAACTACTAACTAAAAATATTTACTTACATTCCAAAAAGTGTAGTCAATTTTTTTCTTGAAAACATATTTTTGTCTAGCAGGCTCCTGGTTTCAAGCGATAGTAAAAGTCGTATTGCCCCTGCATGTTGCTGGGCCCAATCACTCGCTGTTCTGAACTCGGCCGAACAACTTTGGTTAGAGGTTATTAAACGGGGACGTCGGTTCGAATATGTTAAACATGGTTTTGCTGCGGGGAAAAATGAAAAAAAAAGTAAAAACACTTTTTTATCATCATCATCATCATGAAGAAATCCGTTTTAGGCCATGTGATCTGTAACTGTAAACCTAACGAAGATGGTCTTGATCTTTCCACCGATGTTTTGGTCTTCCTTGGTCCCTATGTCCAGTTGTAGTATATTGTAATGCCAATTTTGGAAGTCTATTTCTTTCCATTCTTGTTGGTATATTTCTATATTTTAATCTAAACTTTTTGATCAGACTTGCCTTAATAGAGGAAATCCAACTTGAGATCAGCAGTAATAGAAAACGATTATGGTCAAGACTATGCCAGCAAAACTGAAATTAAAAGTCACTCTGTTTCTTGAAACAGGAGTTAGTTATCGCTTTTTTACTATTTTTTTTTCAGTCCGCCGTGCTGGTTCAGGTGGTAGCATACTACTTCCTGACCAGCAGGTATGGGTTCGATATCCGGTGATATTGAAAATATCAATTGTTAAATTAATAAAATTAAATCATTTAAATTATATTGTTTGCAGATGATCATGTGATTTTAGCTATATAGAGGACGAAAATCTCTACCCATAAATTAAATGAAGTAATAAGTAAATAGAATATGCGCATATCGGAAACAAAAACTGAAGTATTGGCTTTCGAAGGATTAAATAACAGAAAGTGTAAAATAATGATCAATAATACATTAAGGGAATAAGTAAACAATTTCAGCTACTTTGGGTTTAACTGCTAAAAGAATGATGCAAACTGAAAATGAAACAAATTTTATAATATGTGCTGAACAATAAGAAGAACTCTAAAAAATAAAACTTAAAAAATACACAAAATCCTATAAAACTACGGCAGTATCTATGTTAACATATGCTTATTAAAATTTGATACTTAATAGATGTGATATAAGAAAAATAGAAGTAGCTGAAATGAAGTTCTTACGTTCAGTAGCAGACTGTAAATTGTGAGGTAAGAAATATAATGAAGAAATAAGAACCGAATTAAAGATCTATAGCGTTATAGGTAAAATTCAAAATTCGACATCTAACTGGCTCCAACATATAGAACGAATGACACCCGATAGATTCCCATATATTTTACTTCACTACCAATCCAAAGAAAGAAGAAATATTGGGGGCTCCATAACTAGATGGAGGGATACAGTCTCTTGATGTGCAAACGGGTCTACTTTTCGTTTTCACAAGTTCTTGTTCTGTTAACTAATATTATAGGCTTACTCTTAGCATGTTTTAATTTATTTGAATGCTACAGGGGCCTGATAGAAAGTGATGGAGGGGTCGAATCCGGCTCGCGGGTCCTAGTTTGGACGTCCCTGCTCTAAATAATTTAGTATAAATAAACTTCTTTTTAAATCGCGTTATGAATTTTAAATTTATGCTGAAGGCTAACATTTACTATATTATAGGCCTATAGTAAATATAAAGTAACAGTATTCTTACCGCGTGCTTATTTTTCTCTGGGGTTGTATTTTGTATCTTGAAAGGGTAGCAATCGAGATGCAGTATATACATTCTATTTACTCTAAATGTTAAGGGAGAAATAGCTATGCCTACCTTCATATGAACTTGTTGCCTTCAGAAATCCGATATCTTCTCGTCAGTGGTGAAAATCGTCTACTGGAATAAAAGAGAGTAAAAAAAAATCTCCGTTCCTATACATAAAGTTCATTGGTTTTATTGAAAAGTTGGGGTTAGATTAAATTCACTTTCCACGGAAATCTTGTATGTGCAATGCAAATATAGGCATGAATTGAATTTGGAATATCTATAGACTTGTTTCATACATTACAACAAATAGAAGATAAATTTCTTATAAATTAGGATTATCTAACTGGCACTATCGAAACTGTAGGTTCATGGCCGCGGGGACGTATGCTCTCCATATATCCCTAGGGGATTCTGTGCCACCATGGCACCAACATAAATTCAAATAAAAAACGGGAAACATACAATGTATTAATTAAGATATTTGGTCAGCTTATTCTTACCTTTTATGGTTGTTTTTTGTTGAACATATGTTTCAAGGCATCTGAGCCCCATCTTCAGCGATTACAGACTTAGAAGGCTTGAAACGTATGTTCAACAAAAACAACCAAAACATCTAAGAATACACGGGTCAAACATTTTAATTATTAAATAAACCTCGTAATGTTAATTCCTATTGTATTTCAAAATAAAATGTTGAAGTAAGTGAATGATTACCTGAGAAAAACACGTGTTGATTTTCCCCAATAATGTGAAAAAGCCTTAAAATAAAGTGAAAAGTTGAGCTCAAAATAAGCTAAAATCGTCATTATATTTGCAATGTAAAATGTGTATTAGTCATTGTTCAGACAGTGTAGCCATCTTATCATTAAAACCCGCTAACAAAAAAGTGAACGCTAATCTGGTGTACTAACTCGCCCATTTGCTTACACTAACTTGTCCAAACTAACACTAAACTTGCCCATCTAACACTAATTTGCCCATTTTTTCACCCTAACTTGTCCATTAATGTAGATGGACTCTTGGGTTAGATTCCCCTTATATGTGAGCAAATATGTTGGGAATTGGCTTTAGTGGGAACATGTGTTATCACATTGGAAAACACGACACTAAAAGTCACTTGTTATCCGATCGAATATTCACTGGTGACAGAGTTTCATAGATTGGCCCTTCTATATCCAGAGAAATATTTCCCAATTATCCCCTGTATAATCTTCTTCCCTCAAATGATTGTTAATATTATTCTCCCACATCATTCTTGAATTATCTATTGGGCGTTTTCCCTCTGCTTTTCCTACAAGGAATTTCCAGGCGCCTCCTTCGTGTCACATGTCCTGCCCTTTGCACTCTATATGACTTAACTCTTATTATATCTGGTTTCCTATAAAGTTCATGTAGCTCACTGTTCTCCAATAGCATGTCTTTCACTTCTTTTTAGTCCAAAAATATTCCTAATAACTTGTGAATAATAGTTAATGAATTTAATTTGTATTGCATTATGAGTTATGTCCCATGCTTGGCCAAGCAGAACTGGTTCACTGCCCCATGGGGAAAGACATTTTCATAAGTAATACCACGAGTGATTTCCAAATTATCGATACATTCACGACTTACGAAGTGTGGAGTGAATTTATCTAGAGAATTTGGAAATCAAGAGTGGCATTTGTTAGGACTATTTAACGAATAAAATTAAGCTGTTTACTCACAAATCATTGTTTAACTATATTTATTTTAAAATATTTATATATTTAATGTAAACGGCGATGTTTGAAAACAAATCAGAAATGTGAGGTTATGTTCATTCACTGCTGCTTGATCATATTATTTATTGCCAAATAAGATCGCAATATTGTAAGAGTGTACCCAAGTGGAGAAATAATGAAACACATCACACTATATATCATAATCAACATTACGGGTTATTCATTTAATTTTTTAGTAAACAACTCAGTAAAATCAAGGAATCTTTTCATTATTTGCTATATTCAGTGTATTTGTTGGAGAAAAATAATGCTTTGACCTGTGCAGAGCATTAAAAAGGAGGAGCTTTCTTTATCACAACAGCAGGAGCTAATAAAGAGAAATCGATAAAGAGCGAGGTGAAACACGACAGTCATTGGTTGTAAAACAAAATTCATTGAAACGTGATTGGTCATTGACTAGCATTTGTGGCATGAGTTAAATAGTCTGTTAGAATTTAGACCAGTATAGAACTGCTGCCTACACAGTATCATGATTAATTTGCATAGCTACAATAAGAAGCTACAGTATGTTTAGAAAACCTGACAGAAACATCTCACCATATTATATTATGATGCGAGGTTGTGAAGTGTATTTTTACAGAATCGAGGAAATGTTTAAATACCGAGCGATAGCGAGGTTTTTAATTTCTGACATTCTGTAAAACACTTCACAAACGTGCGTTGTACATTATTTTTTTGCCCTTTGGCGTTTTCAAAAATAATAAATAATAGTAAAATAATAAAACCTTCTTTGGAAATATTTGCGTTCATTATAAACAACTGACTAACGTTAACAGTTTGGGCAATGTTTATTAGTTGGAGTTACTTTCGGCCGTAGCACGAATTAGTTATAAAATGGCGGCAAGCACGTATTTATTGTTTCATATTGTTTCAAATAAAGTTCAGTTCAGTTAAAATGCAGTGATTTGTTTCGGATTAAGTATATTAACACTACCATATGGATATTTTTTGTATATACATTGTAAGGAGCAGTGGTTTTACTTCCCACACGCGTGTTTGTAATATGTAATATTACAGTTTATTTATTTTTATTACAATATAGTTATTTAGGTTGGGAACCCCGAAATGTAGGAAGTTGAACTATCAATCAAGGTCGCTATTGCTGTAAGTATGACAAAAGGCACTATCGCGCTAAAATATATTTTCCTAACAATTAACAATTTGTCTTTCCTTTATTTAATATAAGTACTACTAAGATTAACAATATTTGTTCCTAATGCGTTATATAGGCCAATATATAGGCGATATATTATTTCTTTACAGTTTAGAGGAAAGGAACGAATGCTTTAAACAACTAATTAAATGTAAATTGTTTTAGAATTAGTGTATGTGTTTAAGGGATTGTTCCTCTGACTAGACTGGGTCTAGACTGATTCCGGATCAACACACAGTCTCTTCCTGCGAGTTAATTCCAAGCGGGAGGACATCCTGCATTCCACACACCAAGAAGGTGTCGTTACGTTTCTAATTTATATCACAACTAATTTTTATTTCATACTATTTCTAATTTGATATGTTTACATTGTTAAAATAAGTGTAGAAAATTAACTGTTACAGTTCTCAAACCCTTCAATATTTAATTTTAGGAAGTTACATTTTGAGGTTATTTTAATTATATTATTTTTGGTCTGGACATCTTACCTCAATATTAATGTTGATTTGTTCTTGGACATGTTTCAAAACAACATTAATATTGAGGTAAGATGTCCAGACCAAAAATAATATAATCTCAAACCCTTTACCGCATAAAATTTTGGCCAACATAAAAACTAAAATATAGAGTGCAGTGTCTCATTTTAACGTAAGTAATATTAAGAATGTACATGTATATACCTTATACGACCGCACGTGATGACGCTAGTGCTCCATTGCGGGAGTTTTTCAACCAAACTAAATGAAGCACCAGTGTATGAGAAATCACTAAAATAGAGAAAAGTCATTCTAAATATATTTCTGCCAATATTTTATGCTTATTTATCTACACGTGTCAACGAGTGACATGTGGTTAGCACATCGCCTCAGTGAGACATCTAGCAGGCAACTAAGGTATTGATGGATGACGGTTGGTTTAAACTTGCACAGAGGGCTTTTTATTCAGGCTTGCGGTTCTTTAACGAGTCTGAAAATATTCATACTCGGACCCACAGCTTAAAGTCTCCCCGGAGGACTTGTCCTATGGATTTTTCTATCCAAAGAATCCATCAACCACGACCGGTATGAGCCCGCAGCAATGGGGTAAGAGGCATGGAACATTACCACTGGACCATCGCGGCCGACAATATTATGCATACTCTGTACATATTTGATGAAGAAGCAGTAATTTCAGACCCGTTACCTTTATTTAGGCGTTGTATGCAATTAAAACCCGTTAACGACTCGTTACTATAAGGGTCAGTTTCACCAACAGAGGTAACTGTATTACGCCAGTTTTCCGCATATATAATACACAGCTTAAACTGGCGTAATACAGTTACCTCTGTTGGTGAAACCGACCCTAAATAGACAACTCTAAGGGTACCCACGAGTGAATTTTCAAACTCCGAAACTAATAGACGTATTTCTTTCAAATTTGTATCATGTATGTCAACCAGTATGAGTAATTTTTTTCTAAATATCAAGTAATTGTTCTGATAGTTCTCATTTGCAATTTTTTCTGTTTTTTTTTTTACTTTAATCTAATATATAAAAATGAATGTTTGTTTGTTCGTACTTTATGCGCGGCCATACCGTTGATCCGATTGTGATGGGGCTTTTTGCAAAGTGTTCAGGAGATTCCCGGGATGAACATAGGCTATAAGAGAGTTGTGATACCCAACTCCTACACCCTTAAAAATCGCCCTTTGTAGTGGAAAACTTGAAAAAGTAGCTCTTTGGACGCTTAAATGGCTTACACTGCCTAAACCATAATAAATACACAACATTAATGTACACAGAATTGAATATCTCAAAAAGCTCTACAAAAAAGTCCGCGATAGCATATATTTATCACTTACGGATAACTTACAATAACCATTTTTGTCTTTCATCGATGCCAAGAAGATCGAGACAAGTGCGTAGATTCCTGCGCAAGCATTAGCAGCACATGGCGGATGTTATTTTACGGATAACTCACAATAACGAATTTTGTATTTTAGCTCATTATTGCCAAGAAGATCGAGATAAGTCCATTCCCGGGCAACGCCGGGTAATGAACACGGGGTATCTAAATAATATAAATTTTATAATTATTTTTGCTTTTACTTATTCAATTAAACAAACGCACATTAATTTTAATTTATTTAGTCGTAGCAGCGCACACCGGGCATTTGCTAGTTAATTATAAAGATTCCTTGCAGCGCAGTTTTCATTATTTTGTTCCAATATTTGCTCTAGATATTAATTGTAATCATTGTGTCAAAAATTACATTGTATTTTTCTGTGCTGTTAATACTTTTGAGAAAAAAAATGAATTGATTTTTCACGTTGACGGAAACTGAGATATTTTCACAATATAAAAACTCATAACTCATAATCACTTTGAGTATGATTAAAATCCAGTGGAATTTTGATTCTTTGTATTCATACAGATAAGTGTTGGAAATTTCAATTGAATAGGACAACAACTACAGTGCAAGGAACTTTTTTTAAATGGACATGCACTTGAAAAACACACTTTGAGAAAAAAAAGCTACGAAGTTTTTCATGCTTCTGACTACTTTAATAACACACACTTCCAATTTATGTTTAGAAACAAATATTTATATTGGACATGTGTGCCAAACTGTATGGTGGAGACACTCATTAGTTTTTGGCGTTTTTGCTTCTATGCATCTCCCCAATCATACATCTGATGCCAATCTTTGTTATATTGGTATCATTTTTGCCACTACTTCTGGGGAGTTGAAAAATGGCCGCCAGGACTTTAATAATGGCGAAATAACAGTAAGTTATATATTTTCTTGAACAGGAAGCTTAGGAGAGTTTTATGAGAGATGAAACACAAAAAATATATTTTGATCAATTTTCACTCAAATTTCACTCATTGATACCCTTAAATGTACATAAAACAGCTTACATATTCCATATTGGCAAAATTTTTCTGTTGAAAAAAAGTTGAATGTTACGCTTCGCGAATAATTAATTGACTTCATGGGAATTGTTGTAATTATTTTAGCTATAAATGCTCAATATAATAGTTCACTTAAAACTTATTGATCTAGACTATATTTTTCCGACATCGGAAAAGCGTGCTAAAATTTCATAGAAACTTGAATTCCAGAATTTTATTTAGCGTAATTCGCTGTATAATTGTTTAACCCCAGATCGCAATTCGTGTTATCTCTCAGATATAAAAACTTATTTTTTCAAGTTTCATTTTTATATTCGTTTATGTAGAATGCAACTGTTGAAAACTGAAAATACTGTCCAGTTCTTCACGGAATGTTAACTCTTCTTGCATACTTGCCAGGCAAAATTCAACACTAAAGATACACAACACTCTTTCCCTAATTATTTTAAGCCCACTGAACTAGAAAATTGTTACTTTTTTTACAGCTGTTAGGGTGGTATACATACAACAAAACATACGCAATTTAACACAAACTCATCTGCGCTTTTAAAGAACAAACAAAATTAACTTTTTTCTTATAAGTCGTATTTTAATAGTATATTGCGATGCGAGGTTGAGAAGTGGTTTTTACAGAATCGAGGAAAATATTTAAAAACCGAGCGATAGCGAGGTTTTTAATTTCCGAGATTCTGAAAAAATCACTTCATAAACGTGCATTGTACATTATTTTTTGCGCGATGGTATTTTCAAAATAATAAATAATGGTAAAATAATAGCATCTTTGTTAGAAATATTTGCGTTCATTATAAACAATTGACTAACGTTAACAGTGTGGGCAATGTTTATTAGTTGAAACAACAGGAGGCCGTGAGACCAGTTAGTGATAAAATAACAGGAGGCCGTGAGACCAATTAGAGTAAAATGGCGGCAAGTACGTATTTATTGTTTTATATTGTTTCAAATAAAGTTCAGTTAATTTAAAATGCAATGATTTGTTTACTATAATGTATATTAACACTACCTTTTGGATATTTTTTGTATGCACATTGTACGTAGTATACATAGAGGGCAGTGGTTTTACTTCCCACACACGTGTTTGTAATATGTAATATTACAGTAAAGTTATTTTATTATAGTATAGCTATTTAGGTTGGCAACCCAGAAATATAGTAAGTTGAACTCTCAATCATAGTCGCCATTGCTATAAGCACGACAAAACGCGCTATTGGGCAAAAAAAAATAAAGTTATGTTAATGGAATATATGGAACAACAATTAAATATAGAAATTATATCTTAAAAAGTAAACCTGACAGATTTTTATGTGTAAGATTAATTTTGTGATAAAGTACATAGTTTGTTATTCTCTCCAATTTTTCCTTCTTAGCTATAGTATTATATAGGAAAAAGACAAAGATTTAGGACGGATCCAATGATGTTATAACAACTTCTCCACTGCCTCGGTGGCAGTAGAAAGTCGAGTGAATAATTTAGATGCTATTGGGTGAACTAATCGTATAGCTTCAAAATTAGATTTTTACTTGTACGTTCAATAGGATATCTTATGATGTAATCACTCAAACTCACCTAGGACGGAAAACGCAAATGTCAGTGTGGACACTTGATTATTTCTACGTTATTTTTTCTAAAATATATGCGTATCTTTCAGTTAATTATTCGCTTACTGCAACAATAAATTGTGTTTTTCCATTTTGTATTTTAAATTATGTAAGTGGCATTCTTCTTGTTCTTCTTTTTCTTCTTCTACTTCATGAAATTAGGCCTTTTGACCTGTTTTCACATCAAGTGGGATTTAATGAATCTTCCCATCTAGTAAATTGGTGTACAACACTTCAATGTCCTATTGGTTTGTACTTTAATAACAGTTGGAGTATTCTATCTCTAGGCATTTTTTAACATGTTCATACCAGTTGTTTCTCATATTGTCAATTATATTTGTTAAATTAAAAATATTTAAGTATTTTCTAATATATTCATTTCTTTTTCTGTCCAAAATTGTCACACCTGCTACTGAACGTAAGAACTTCATATCTGCAGTTTCTATTTTTCTTCTCTCTGAACGGTTAAGAGTCCAATTTTCACTTGCATGTGTTAAGCCAGGCACTGCTATAATTTTATAACATTTTAATTGTGTACTCCTCAAAGTTTTATTTTTCAGTGTACGTTTTACAGTGCCACACATTCTATAAACCTTGTTTAATTTAATGTTAGTAAGTGACATTGTTGCATAGAATCTCCAAAACGTCTAATAAAAATAAAATAATTTCCACACAGCCAGAAAAATAAAAATTACTAATAAAATAAATAATTATAGATGTTGTAGATTAGTGGGTTATTACTTACTCACTTACTTACTTACTCACTGGCACTATCGAACCCGTAGGTTCATGGCCGCACGGACATAAGCTCTCCATACATCCCTATCCTGAGCTAATGCTTTCCAATCATTCCCTGTATAATCTACTTCCCTCAAATCATAGTTAATGTTATTCTCCCATCTCATTCTTGGTCTACCAACTGGGCGTCTTCCCTCTGGCTTTCCTACAAGAAGCTTCCATGCAAGTCTCCCATTCCCCATACGTGCAACATGCCTTGGCCATCGCAGTCTACGAGACTTAACTGTTCTTATTATATCTGGCTTCCTATAAAGACCATGTAGTTCATTGTTAAGTAGTCTTCTCCATTCACTTGTCTGTTCATAGTGGGTTATTAGTAAATAAAATTGCAATCTGTATTGTATTTTACTGTAATTTAACAAATGGGGACCCATGATGTAAAACATGTTCTAACATTATAAAAATTAATACTAGCGGGGTTTATTTTAAACATAACTTCCGTTCAGTTGTTTATTGTCAAGGAAAGTTAAGAGTTACTAAATAGCCGATCCCCGGAATTTGGAACCATCGTGCAAAGCAATATCACAAATGCAAGCTTTTATATATATTTTACGTCTGTCTGCTTCGTAGGAAGGGGTAGTTGTCAATTTAAAAATATTTCTAGCGTAACGTAAGCCAACATTATATAATCTCTGCAGACAATGAAATTGTTTCTCTTTTGTGAAGCACATTTGCTTTTTTTTTCGCATGGGATATATAGGAATGCAGTAAGGTTCTTTTTTCATGTCGTAGTATTATTCCAATTTCTAATCAACCCTTTTATAATATTTCTAAGATTAAATTTTACATTACTAATATTACGTATTAACATTAGAAGCGAGTACAATTCCATGGTATTAATAAGCTTGATATATGCTGTTCATGTAATATTAAGAGCTGCCAGAAAATCTCGACTGGAAATAATTAGAAATACACAAATTAGAAAAATTAGAATTATTGATTTATTCAGTCTATATTTTTATTACTATTTTTATATTTATATTTTTTATAAAATATAGACAAGCTTAGCATATCTATTTTAAACTAAACTAAAAAATTAATTAATAATTAAAAAATTAAAGAAAAGTTTTAAATTGAATTTTTTTCCCATAAAACTAGTACTTTTAAAAAAAGAGTTAATTATATCTCTTCATCACCCCAACAAAATAATTTTAAAAATTAAGATAATAATCCAACCAATTTAATTTATAAAATTGCAGAAATAAGTATAATGGATAAGATTGAGCACAGAAGGCTAATATGTTATGGGCACGGAAGAAGAATGCAGGATGAAAAACTACCGAAGGCCATCTATACTTGGAAAATTTGAAGAAGGAGCAGGAAAGGAAGACCAAGAACAATCTCGTAGAACAACATTCAGAATTAAATGAGGAAATTTGGTGTATCGGATGAAGACACAGAAGGCAGAGAACTGTGGAGAACTTTAATTAAGGGAAATTTGTGAAGGTGTATTACAAACTGATAGTCTATAAGTCCGTAGATATTTATGTATTTTTAAAACTCATGATGAGGAAAATTCTCAAAATAAATGAATGAATGAATGATGTATCATTAGGAAATACTAAAATCAAACATGTTCTACTAAATAACTCTAAGAAACAGGGGCTGAAAGTTAGCATCAATAGAATTAAATACATGATCACACATATAATGAAAGTGGACATTTAATAACAAATGAAGGATTTTTAAAAAGTGGCTGAATTCAAACACATAGGAACAATAATTACAAGCAGGAATGAATGCAGAAATACATTTGCAAAATTAAACTTAGGCTCAATTCTGGAAATGTATGCTATTAGGCCTACGCATTGCAGAGACTGTTGCTATCCCAAATGATCTAAATAAAGTTAAACTGAAAATATATAAAATTGTTATTCTCCCAGTCCTATTATATGGTTGCGAAACACGGTCTGTTACTTTAAGGGAGAACAAAGGGTTGCTAGTAGGCCTATAAGAGAATAAAGTTCTTAGAAAAATGTTTGGACCAAAGAAAAACGAACAGACAGATAAATGGAGAAGAATACATAAAAGTGAACTATGTGATCTTTATGGGAAACCAAATGTATTAAGAAGAGTTAAGTCTTTTAGACTGCGATTGGCAGGACATATTGCACTAAAGGAGGTTAAAAGACGGGCGTGGGAACTTTTTGAAGGAAAACCAGACGGAAAGTGTCCAATATATAGGCTAGAATGAGGTGGGAGAATAAAATTAACACTTATTTGTGGGAGGTAAATTATAAAGATGAATTAAAAATGTCAGCTCAGGATAGTATGTTTGGAAAACTCATTGCGGGGTGACCATGAACCAAAGGGTTCGATAGAGCGAGCGAATTAGTTGATTAACATTAACGGAGGGATGTAGTTTGAGACTCGTATGCGGGAAGTCCCGGATAAAATCCCAGAACCGACCAATTTGACTGAAGGTTGTTTCTGGTTTTCCTCAGTCGACAAATTTTAGTTCGAAATTTTATTATCAGTACCTATTCCAACATAATCATCAATGTAAGCATGTTCTGTTCTGAATTGCTGAACTTTTGTGAAGTTAACCGCCCTTCTGCTTACTATGACGTAATACCAAACCCTCAGAATCTAATACAGCAAGCGTTCTACTTTCCGCTTCCATCATAGGTAAGGCAGAACAAATTAGAGTTGACAGAGGAATCGGACATACATTTCGAACACTAATAATATACAGGGTTTCCACAAATGCTCTTTCGAGTTTCGAACACGTGTAAATTGTGTTTAAATACACTTACAAACATGAAACTAGTACTGATGGAAAGAGAAACTCAAAAAGGTTTTGGTTAAAGTACTTTACAGATGTTCAATGTGAGCTCCGTTGGTAACACAACACACATCAAGCCTGTAGTCCATTTGCGCCCAGGAACGTTGTAGCATATCATGGTCAACTGATTCGACGGCTGCTGTAATGCGCCCTGTTAGATCAAGGACGGTCTGTGCGAAAGCTGGCTTGTACACAAGATCTTTGATATAACCCCACAAAAAAAAGTCAAGGGGTGTGAGGTCTGGCGAACGCGGAGGCCAAGGAAGAAGTTCTTCATCGTCATTATCAACATGGCCAATCCATCCGTTCGGTATTCTAGTGTTGAGTTCCAATCTCACTTCATTATGAAATAGAGGGGGTGCGACGTCCTGTTAAGTATTTGAGAATAAAGTACTTAGGAAAATTTTTGGACCAAAGAGAGATGAAGAGACAGGTGAATGGAGAAGACTACATAACAATGAACTGCATGGTCTTTATAGGAAGCCAGATATAATAAGAACAGTTAAGTCTCGTAGACTGCGATGGGCAGGACATGTTGCACGTATGAGGAATGAAAGACTTGCATGGAAGCTTCTTGTAGGAAAGCCAGAGGGAAGACGCCCAGTTGGTAGACCAAGAATGAGGTGGGAAAATAACATTAACTATGATTTGAGGGAAGTAGATTACACAGAGAATGATTGGAAAGCATTAGCTCAGGATAGGGATGTATGGAGAGCGTATGTCCGTGCGGCCATGAAACCTACGGGTTCGATAGTACCAGTTAGTAAGTAAGTAAGAGTAAGTAAGTAAGCGACGTCCTGTTGAAATATCACGTTGGGCATGTCCTGTTCCAGTTGAGGCAGGAGTCATTGTTGTAACATATCCAGGTACTCACATCCTCCAATTGGTTTCTCTACAAAGAAGAATTGGCCGTACGCTTTCTGCAGACTTAAAGCGTAGAACACGTTCACTTTAGGAGAGTCGCGGACATAATGCACGTAGGTTTGGGTTATTACGACCCCGAGATTCTAACGTTATGTTTTTTCACTTTACCTGAACGATGGAAGGTGCACTCTTCATTAAACACTATGGATTCGAAAAACCCATCAGTTTCCATGAGAGTCTGCATATTCTCGCAGAAAGTACGGCTCACCATTTGATCTTGTTCCTTTAAGAACTGCAGCAACTGCAATCGGTATGGATGAAATTTCAAACGCTTACGCAGAACTTTCCATACGGTGGATTTAGGGATCTGCAGCTCCCTACTAACTGAAATGGTTGATTTTTAGGACTACGTGTAAAAGATTCCGGTCTACAGTTGCCTCACTTACAGCCGGGCGTCCAGAAGATTCCCTCCTGCAGATGCACCCTCTTGTCGTAAAATCAGAGTACCCTTACGAATTGAAGAACCACTGGGTGGATCTTCACGAATTCTTGTTCAAAAATATCGTTGAACAACAATTACAGATTGATGAACATGATAATCGAGAACACAGAACGCTCGACTACCCTCTATACCAGCCATTTTCTCACTTTCAACAATACGCAATGTTGTATGTAATTATACGCCATTGTTGCCAACTGTGACACTGCCAATTGTGATACTATAACCAAAACATTTCGAGTTTCTCTTTCCATTAGTATTAGTTTCATGTTTCTAAGTTTACTTAAACGCAAGTTACACGTTCGAAACCCGAAAGAGCGTTTGTGGGAATTCTGCATAATCACCATTTCATATTACGAAGGGCAATACCACAGGAGTTTTATATAAAGGTAAATTTACCTCACTGCAGCTATCTTGAGGTCTTTGGGATAATAGAATATTAAAACTCCCCCTTTTGCGACTAGATATTTCAGCCAGGTTGTCAGCCTTGCGTGACGGCCACTTTTACTCCCAAAACAATTAATTTTCTTTAGAGTCTAAATCGACTCCAGGCCATAGTGAAGTGAGAAGATGTAGGCCATATTAAAAAAGCTGACCCCATGGGGACTCGAACCCCCAAACTGTCGGCTAATAGCGTATTGCATTAACCAAGTATGCTACAGCGCGCCATATTATATATATATATATATAATATATATATATATATATATATATGATATGAAAAGAAAAATGAATGCTTGAGTCGGGATTTGAACCCGAGTCTCTAAACTCTGTACGTTTAGCGCAATAACCAACTGAGCTACTCAAGAATTCCAACACAAACATACATTTTTCTTATATATGTAGTATTCTCAATTCACACAAGAGGTAGTGGGAATTCGTTCCAACACCATCTAGTGGCCAACATAACAGTTAAGCAATTTCCCTTTAAAGAAAACTTCCCATGGTTTGACCGGGAATCGAACCCGGGACCTCATGAACTGTACTCGGAATCGCTGACTACTAGCCCTTGAAGCTGGTCATTTATATATTTATAGTAATAGGTTCATTTTCGTTGTCTATTAAGTTCGATAGATGAAAACACTTTTTTTTATCTTTTCATGAGAACAACCTGAATAGCTACATTTCAGGGGAATTCGCTAATATTAAGTACGTTAAAAGTAGGTTATACAATAATTTCTACTTTTAGCTTGTATTCCTTTCATGTAATTTTACAGACTGGAAGTTGGAAATTCGCAGTAATTACACGTTCGCTCTGCGGCAATGGGTTTTAATCGAGGGAGAGTAGCAGATCTCTAATATACATTTACACAAGTACAGATGGAGTAATGATTAAATTTGTGGCACAAACACACTTCAATATAAAGTGTATTTGAGTTGGTCATACAACACACAATTATGTTCGTCTCCTGAAAACGAATTTACCTTTAAATGAAAAAAAAAAAAACATTGTTTGTCTCTATCCGTACATTCATATGTGGAACAAGGGTGCTCCCTTTCAGGAATTAATTAACCAAGTTAATTTACTTACGCTTACTTCCCTAAAGATGTTAGAGAATACAATCATATGGTCGAATGGAAGATTTCTTGTAATCTTGATTCTGCCAGTTTGAACAAAAATTATTATTGTTATTATTATTATTATTATTATTATTATTATTATTATTATTAAGGGGCGGATTTCTATGACATAAAAAGTGGAAAATATGGATGCATTTATGACGTAAAAAAAAGGTTTAAATATGACCTAAAAAAAGACAAAAATATGACCTTAAATGAATTTTTTACCCATACTATATTAATTGTTCATTCATATACATTTTCAATTATATCATAAGAAAAAGGAAATCATCTTCTATTGTCCAGTGCAAACGTTTGCTACCTGTTAGCAGAAACCTTCGAAACAAGTGAACTGTGAAACTGACGATTTTTATACAGATACAATGTTGGTTATTTCCAATCGCCTGATGACTAGGCTATTAAAAAACCCAAAATATGACTAAAATATGACTTTATCATAGAAATAAGCAGAAGTATGACTAAACATCTGAAAAAGTGAGAAATATGACTTTTAAGACCCAATAAAAACCACTTAATCTTAATAATAAGGCATATATACATGTTTTACTTACTTGAAGCTTAGAATACAGGCTTTGGTAAAAATATGACATGTCATAGGAATCCGCCCCTTAAAAAAATAATAATAGTAATAATAATAATAATAATAATTATTATTATTATCATTATTATTATTATTATTATTATTATTATTATTATTATTATTATTATTATTATTATTTAACAAGAGTGTACCTGATGATATACAGCCTTTTGAAAAAAATGATGGCGCAATTCTTGATGGTGAAAAGTTGAAGTTTTGAAGAGCAATTCACACCAGTAAGTTGTTACATGTGCTGTCTCCTTAGAGGTCAAATCCGGCGGCTTACGTCTTTCTTCATGCAGTATTCGTAACGTTCGCTTCAGTAGAGCAGTCGGTAAGATGCTCTTTTGCGACGACGTAGGCCCAAGTTCGAACCTTGTCAGGATTTTTTAAAATGTCGCTAATTTTCATAATGCTTACATATTATCAAGCTTCGTTATATAAACAAATTTGTATATATATATATATATATATATATATATATATATCCATCCATCCATAGTAATTCTGCCCGACGGCAGGTCTTTCACTGCATCATAGCATTTTCATACTATGCTTGCAGCTTTACTAGGAAATTGTAGGTGTGGTAGCTTCCCGTTGCTCTCCACACCGGTGAAGGATGATGATGATGGCCGTATGATTTTGAGGACCGTTTGGGCCTTAAAGTTTTCCTGACATTTGTCTTACAGGTGAGGAAAAATCCCGATAAAACCTCACCCAGAAAAACTGCCCCGACCGGGGATCGAACCCGGGCCCGCTGCGTGACAAGGCAGCACGCTACCTCGAGACCACAGCGGTGGACATATATATATATATATATATATATATATATATATATATATATAGAAAATGAATAACGATTGTAACGTCTCATTACTTTGTTTACAAAGCAGAAGGCATAAGAAGATTGTTTATTTCCACTACTAATCCAAAACGCATCTGATTACTTTAAATTAAGTCAAGTTAATGTATAATTTCATTACATTATACAAGTAAGTTCTGGAGTATTGCATCGCTTCATACAGACAGTTTCTAACAGGGACGGTTGTGGTCTAGTGGAGGGAGCTTCTATTTCAATACATGAGGTCGCGTGTTCGATCCCGCTGTTATGCTTTTTTCTCTCTCTCCTTCATCCTTTTTTTTTTCAATTTTCTTTGTTTTATTTTATTTACAGCATTTACCGCACTACTTATTTACGCGAAATTATTTTCTATTGCACGACACACAACAAAACAGAACGGATTTTAGTTTCTGAAATAGTTGTATACTTGTGAACTAAATAGTTGATCTCTAATATTGCGCAGTGGCTTCGTTCTGGGACTTGAACATTATCTGTGCGCCAACAATTATTTCAAAAGCTGTACTTCGTTCGCCTTGTGACGAGTGGATTACACAGGCTTGCGAAGATTTTGCAGCATGATATATTTTATTGTAAATAAGCTAAAGACACTGATAACTGAACTGTTGCTAGTTTTTGTGTATCGTGTATAGATTTTGCACAATTATATTTTTAACACAAAAAATGAGAGCTCGCGGTCCACCACTTGTATGCAGTATATACGTGCTGTAATAACATGTAGCTCAGTAGAACATTCTAGTGTCCTCCAGGCATTACACACCCAAGGAATCGAACACAAGTACATCCGCGTTCTGGATAAGATCTACAGCCAAAGCTATGCCAAGGTGAAGACAGAAATTGTGGGACAACCATTCAATCTCAAAAGAGGAGTACGACAAGGCGACCCAATTTCTCCTAAACTTTTTACATGCGTGCTTGAAGACATATTTCGAAAACTAAACTGGAACAAGAAATACGGAGTAAATATAAACGGGAGCAGGCTATCCAACTTAAGATTCGCTGACGACGTGGTATTGTTCGCCAGATCCCCTAAACAACTCCAATCAATGCTACAAGAGCTCTCAGAAACTAGCAAAATTGCAGGCCTTTCGATGAACAAAAGCAAGACACAAATTATGTCTAATGGTCCGGAAAACCCAATCAAAGTCGATGGAATGGATCTTCAATATGTAAGCGAGTACATATACTTAGGACAACTACTCTCCTTCCATCAGAAAGTAGAGAAGGAAAATAAGCAGAAGAATAGCTCTCGCCTGGAAGGCGTTCTGGTCACTGAAATTTATACTGCTGGACAAGTCACTCAACCGGAAACTCAAAATGGAAACACTACAAACCTGTGTTCTTCCAATACTGTTATATGGCTGCCAAACTTGGAATCTTACTGCCAAACTGAAGTACACACTCCAAGTATGCCAAAGGAAAATGGAGAGGAAAATCTTAGGCATAACTCTGAAGGACAGAATCTCGAATACAACACTTCAAGCGATATCCTCAACAACTGATCCCGCACAACAAGCCATCAGGAAAAAATGGAAGTGGGGAGGCCACGTCGCAAGAATACAGGACAGGTGGACAATAAAAAAAACCATGTGGGACCCGTACACAGGCAAGAGACAGCGCGGAAGACCAAGACGACGATGGGCTGACATCTTCAAAGAACGAGCAGGGGCGCAATGGTCCAGAGTCGCCAGATGCAGGAAAAGCTGGAGAACGATGGAGAGACAACTGTGTATTAACTAATCACAGAACAGACAGTGTATACAAACCAAGTGCTACATCCAAGTCAACTTCTCACCACGGAGTAGCTCACCGGGTGACACTCTCAAATAGAGCTTAACCCCTCTACAGGGAAGCCTTTGCCGTAAAGGGACATATCAGGCTTTATTTATTTATTTATTTATTAATAACATGTAAACACCTAAAACACAATACAATTTTATATATAATCACTGGTTTTATTCATACTAGTTTATCATTGTGTTTAACTGAGAATAGGTTCATCTTAATTTATATCGATAACATATTAATTCCATATAGAGAAAAAAACTCATCAAATTATAGAAACGTTACAATTACCGAGAATGCTTCAATATTAAAAAAAAATCACCTCATTGTTCGTCCATGAAAATACCCTTATTAATCGACATCGGGAAAGTATTAAATGATACTAAAATTGACGTAGGTTTTGTTTTTCACTGTACAAGCGAGTTGTCACCAATAAATAGCATTTTCCATTTTCTAGTCAGAATAAAACATGGACGAAGTCATGAATATTCAAAGTTGTACCAATAAATACGTTGCCATGGTAACAAAAAGTAACTTTGTGCACAATATAAACAATTTATAGTAATGTACTCACATCTTACTTGGTATAGTCTACTTACTTCAGTTAGGCCTATATCTGTTTGCGATTCTCCATATCATCTGAACCCAACGGTCTGTAACACCTCGCCAAATGTACTAGTACAGTTAAATTTGAATTAGCACAAACATAAGACCAAAATAATTGACATGTCTAACTAACTCACCCACTGGCACTATGGAACCCGTAGGTTCATGGCCGCGCGGACATAAGCTCTCTATACATCCCTATCCTGAGCCATGTTTTCCAATCATCCCCTGTATAATTTACTTCCCTCAAATCATAGTTAATGTTATTCTCCCACCTCATTATTGGCCTACCAACTGGGCGTTTTGTCTCTGGTTTACTGACAGGTCTACTAAATAGAATAATAAAAGAATCCATGACACGATATGCTAGAGGACCTTTGGTCTACGAGCCGTCTTCTGGCCTTACATCCGCATGTAATACGAGTATTCACAGAGTTGGACTATCATATAGCCAGTATAAGGGTGACATGTGGTCAGCATGCCGGGTCCTCCGTTATAGCTGGTTTACTCAACTTGGAGCCGATATTTATTGTATCTATATAAATTCCTCAAGATTCTGGCTGAGCACTGGTCCAATGCTGGCCAAAATTCCACGAGAAAATTTCTTCCCCATGGGGGACTCGAACCAGCGCGAGTCCTGTAGCTATGAGTCAAGGTCTTCCAACTTATATCATATGGATGCGAAACATGGGCTCTTGCTTTAAGGGAGAAGAAAAGTTTACGTGTATTTAAGAATAAAGTTCTTAGGAAAAAAAATACAATAAAGAGAGATGAACAGTCAGGCGAATTGAGAAGGCTACATAACAGTGAGCTGCATGAGCTTTATGGGAAACCAGATATAATAAAAGTTAAGTCTCGTGGACCTGAACTGAAATACATATGACATCGAATGAAAGAAGGGCATGGAAGCTTCTTGTAGGAAAGCCAGAGGAAATATGCCCAGTTGGTAGACCAAGAATGACATGGGAGAATAATATTAACCATGATTTATAGGAAGTAGATTATACAGGGAATGATTGGAAAATATTAGCTCAGATTAGGGATGTGTGGAGAGATTATGTCTTCACGGCCATGAACCTATGTGTTCGACAGTGCCAGTGAGTTAGTTAATTGAAATCAGATTTTTTTTATTCAATGCCCCAGGTTGTCATTTCGATATTTATGGTGTTATCTCCTGGCATTGGCGTAAATGTAACCCACTTCTGATATTGGGGCGCCTGGAGTTACGTTATCCCGATGATATGATGGCTGATAAATGATAATGGAGCGCCAGGAGAGTTCTTAATCTCAAGTTAACCTAAATTCCAGACCATGGGCAACCATAGGAATGATTCCCTTTAACCCTTAAATTCGTAATGTATCCTCTTGGATACATCAGTTGGTTTAATTAATTTAATATTTTTAATAAATCAGAAGAAGACAAACAAAAAGAAACCACTTAAATGTGTGTCTAATTATATAATATACCTAATAATAACAGTTACACAAGATTCTGTTTTCACTGCGGTCCGCCACATTCAAATAACTAACAGAAAAAAATTGTATTTTGCCAATTTAAGGGTTAAGGGAAAAATTCCTATGGTTTGACCGGGAATCGAACCAGGGACCTCATGAACAATAGTCAGAAACACTGACCATTAGCCGTGAGGCTGGTCGATATAGCCTACAGTTTTTTTTAGTACAAGTTACCTTTTATTCCTCTTCATATATGTGTCCCCTTAAATGTTATTCATACATTACATTATAATTTATTAAAAATCTAGGATTATTTTTAAATGGAAATACAAGCGACCTTTCAATGTTAAATATCTTTCATTCCCTGTTTAATATAATAAAAAAAGAACATCTATATGTTGCAATTTACATTCGTGCGTCATTTCTGAAGAGCGACAAATTAAAATGGACGTGGAATTGATTGAGTTTGTCGGTGGAAGCATTTTTCTCACAAAATAACCCACCCCTTCCACCCGTTCTATTTGATGAAACAGAGCAAAACATTATAATGTACTATATAACGCTTCATGAAAAGGATTCAGTAAAAAAATGGAATGTCTAGCTATGGAATGAATAGTGCTTATATCGGTTGAATGTAGGTTGGTGTTTGTGCGAGAAATAGAGATTCGTCTCCCTCGCTCTTCAATATAGACGCCCCTCTGTTTTTATTTTCTTTCAGCAAACAAATGGACGTAAGCTTTCAGTTTTTTGAAGTAGAATTCGAAGGAAAAGTTTTTGTAGTTGTAGGAGAATTTGCCTTTTCGTATAGTTTCTCTCTTTGTAATATACAAATATAATCCTAACGATTTCGTGCTCTTGAAAAGGTAGTTAAATACAGATCGTTTTTGCATGCTAGATATCTCTGGATTGTGTATGTAGAGTATATTTCCATTGAGTGTAGTATAAAATAAACTTTGTAGACTGCATTTCTACAGAATTATATTTTTTATATTTACTGCAGTTATGAAACTTCTCCTTCCACTGACACGACGTTGACTAAGGGGCTGTTTCACCAACAGAGGTAACTGTATTACGCCAGTTTTCCCCATGTATAATGAATAGCTTAAACCGGCGTAATACAGTTACCTCTGTTGGTAAAATTGACCCTAAGCTTTAATAATACAGTAGAGGCTACTCTGAACTCTGAGCAGTCAGATGTAAACAAAAGAAGGATTCACACTTACAAAGTATACTCTGGTAGAATATAAAAGCTACAAAAGGACTGTTCGGAACATTTGGAGTGAAATATAACTGATGTAAAGTGGTTATTCTAATATTTTATTGTAGGAAGTAATATTTTGAGGATATTTTAATAAAATTATTTTTAGTCTGTTCATCTTCCCTCAATATTAATGTTGATTTGTTCTTGAACATGTTTCGATTATATCATAATCATCATCAGTATCTTACCCAGACTAGTTGGATTTGTGTTGCACACACTGAATGTCGATGGCAGTTCCATCCTGTGGTTGGCCAAAGAACTTCCAAACAAGGTCATGCTCTGTCGGTATTTCAAAATTCATAACTCTGTTTTTGTTCTTCTGAATATAGATTTTTTTTTTCCAAATAGTCAGCTCTTTTGTATTTTCTAACTGTTTTAATAATTTAGTGTCCGAATTTATATTATGTTTTTCAGACCAAACATGAGCAGCAATTGCAGATTTTTCTATTTCCCCATTCTTAATATTTCTTATGTGTTATTTGGTTCTAATTTTTAGGTTTCTTTTTGTTTTTCATATATATATATATATATATATATATATATATATATATATATATAAAACCATCGGTATCTCTACCTTGACGTGGTGGTGGGGCTTGTGAGTCCTAATGATTCCATGAGCTACATAGGCGGTAGTGTAACTACCAACAGGGCCTCCCATGCCTGGCAGGTCAAGGAAGAAGGTCCAGCCTAAAAGAGATACCCATCGAAGAAGAAGGGCTAGTAACTCACTTCCAAGATGTAACATTTTCAATTACCCACAGAAACATTCACGAAGTAAGCCGGACTGATTAAATGGGAAATGTGAAATTGAATCTATAAACCTTGGGAAAATTGATAGAAGACTGAATTGGCACGATCACATAGATAGAATGGAGAACAGTAGATTAGTGAAGAAAGTACGTGACTGGACATCTCAACAGAAAATGCCTTTAGGAAGACCACAACTACGATGGAAGGACGTCACCATACCCCGGACCTGTAGTGAATGAACACGCAACAAGCTGCCAGTTTTCTTGCGTAGAGGAAGAAGAAGAAGAATATATATTTTCACAAACCGTACATTCAATTTTACATATTCCTTATATTTTATTTTTATCAGTTTCTTTTCATTTTTGTTGGTTTTTATTAGTTTATTTAAACTGTAGTTATTTTTCGGTGCTAATTTAATGTTAAACTTCTCAAAGTTATTCTAAACCGTTTCTGTAAACAGACGGTACAGAAAACTATTCTAACCTCATTCCCTCTGATGCCATGTACAATGGTCCCACCTACCGTACGCTGATATCATGTTTACGAAGGAATTGTTCAATTTCTTTTCATTATGTTAAAACGACACGGTGGACTAGTGGTTATGCTCCTTGCCTCTGGTCCGAAGGGTCGCGGGTTCAAACCCGGCCGGGGTCGATGGATTTTTTAGGACGGAAAAATCCAAGGAGCAAGTCCTCCGGGAGGGACTTTAAGCCGTGGGTCCCGAGTCTGAAGATTTTCAGGCTCGTAAAAAATCCTTAAGCCTGAGTGAAAAGGCCTCTAAGCAAAATTTACCGAATTTTCCCGTCCTAGTACTACCTTGGTTTCCTAGATGTCAGTATGAGGCGGAACGCTGACCATGTTCCACTCAAAATGACATCTACACGAAAACAAGTGTAACTAAAGTTAGTATGGTTCAAATTCTTCCCTGTAGGGGGAGAGCACCTAAATCTCTGTAAAGGGAAAACATAGGCTTACAATACAATACATGTTAAAACGATCAAGAGTGTCCCGGTGGTATAGTTGCCATTATCCTCACTTCTTAATCCGATGTTCGTGAATTGAAAAATAGAAAGATCGCGTAAATTATAGCGAATTAATTATTTTAATTGAAGAGACCTGCTTTATGGTCTTGTGGTCAGATTACAGTTGATGAGTTCCAGAGTTCGATTCCGTCGCAAGCGACATGGATATTTCCTTAAAGAGTATTATTGGTGTGTCGCCCATGGTCTGGAATTTGAGTTTAGGTTTAAGGTCTAACCTGGTAATTCACTATCATTTATCATCCATCATATCATCTGCCTTTCAGGCACCCCAACCTCAGAAGTGGGTTATAATTCCGCTAAAGCCTGGAGAGAACGCCAGAAGCAATCTTCAAACAAGATGATAGATGCATCAGTGCCAATTGTAAACGTTCTCTCATTTGCCAGATTTCTCCCGCTCTTTTAATCTCTACAGTTTAAACTGAACTATACTAGTTTACAGAAAGATGTATTTTAATTTTATAATGCCATTTGTGAAACTTTCCAAAAATTTTAGTCTCTCTTACTAACACGCAATATTACTCGCGTGTATGTCCCAATGTAAGGCGAACACGAATATTAGGCCCCTCCAAATTCATGGTGTAAGAAAGTAAAAAAAGTGTATATATATATATATATATATACACTAGGTGGCCCGGCGAACGTCGTATCGCCTTTAAATATTTTTACGTTAATTTTTCCGATGTTTTAATAGTTATCTGCTATTCTGGGCGGAAACAAATCCAACAAATCAAAGATCATAAAAATCAGTCCAGCCGTTCTTGAGTTATAAACAGTGTAACTAATCCGACCCCCCTTAAGTTGAGACGGACCTTCTAGGTAACTATTTTATAATTTTATATTATAATTGTTAATTCTAATTGCAAAAAAAAAATACATTAAGAACCGCAGTGCCATTTATATGGTTGCATGCATCCGACACAGAAGAAGGAACCTAGTAACAAAGTTGATGAATTTTATTTTTGAGTCATAGTTAAAGTATTTTGGTCACGGAATGCTTAGTTACAATTCTTTCTCTTCATTTTTCCCCACATAAATAACACATCAATATTTCGACGTGGTTTTGTTATAATTCTAAAAATAAGTATAACACACCGTGCTTAATTAACAATGTTTCACTCAATTTTAAGCCCAATTTCAGAAATACTTCAGCCATACTTTTAATGGCTTTTAAATTGGTGTTAATTCTCATTATAATAGCATTATTTTTTTACTTTTGGTCCTCTTGTAATTGCTCGAGCACTAACGCTATAGCACATTGACATAATTCACGACTTTTTATTCCATTTTACGTATTATTTATGTTGTACTAGCTAATACCGGATGCGCTGCTACACCTATGTACATTAAATATGTTTTCATGTTTAGTTGAATACGTAAAAAGAAAAATAACTATACATTTATATCGCAATTATTTTAGATATCCCGTGCTAGGGGAGAATCTACTATCCTGATCATCTTGGCATCAATGAGCTGAAAGACAAAAATTGTTATTGTGAGTTATCCGTAAAAGACATGCTGTCGCGGACTTTCTTGTGGAATGTTTTGAGACATTCCATTCTGTTTGGTTTGTTTCTTGTGGTTTAGGAAGCATAAGCCAGTTAAGCGTCCTGAAAGCGATATTTTTAGCGCACCAACGCATTTTTTAGCTCCGATCCTATAGTATGAACGGTAACATATTATATACGTTAATTTTCCCAGAAAATTCTCCAAATGATGGTGAAAATCCCCTTCAAATCGGTTCAATAAAAAACAAAGTAGTTTTGAGTCCATAAAGAACAGACAGACTCACATTCATTGTTGTATAGTGCGATCAGTATAGCACTGGACAGCAGACGCGGGGATTTCACTATACACTGCTGACGCACTCGCGGCGGGGAACGGACAACGTAGGATCGCGGTGATACAACCACACACATTTTCGTAACTATTTTACAAATTGTCGTACTTACGAAATTTATTGAAGCAGGTGCTTGAACTGTTCACCTTTGTTGTCCATACATTATTTGACACCTCATTATAAAATTATTATGGATTGTTGAACGTGACGGAATTTTTACACCCGAGAATCGTGTTTCAAAAAGTCTTCGTACTTGGCTGGCAGACTGAGTTAACAAATATTTATCATAAATAAAATACACGTTGTTCAGTAGAAAAATTATTAGCCATTATACAGTTTACAGTCCACCGCTGTGGTCTCAAGGTAGCGTGCTGCCTTGTCACGCAGCGGGCGCGGGTTCGATCCCCGGTCGGGGCAGTTTTTCTGGGTGAGGTTTTTATCGGGGGTTTTCCTCACCTGTAAGACAAATGTCAGGAAAACTTTAAGGCCCAAACGGTCCCCGAAATCATATGACCATCATCTTTATCATCATCATCATCCTTATCATTATCATCATCATCCTTATCATTATCATCATCATCCTTATCATTATCATCATCATCATCCTTATCATTATCATCATCATCATCATCATCATCATCCTTCACCGGTGTGGAAATCAACGGGAAGCTACCACACCTACACAATTCCCTAGTAAAGCTGCAAGCATAGCATGAAAATGCTATGATTGCAGTGAAGGACCTGCCTTCGGGCAGAATTACTACGGATGGATACAATTTACACTTTACACTTATACACACGTCATTCAGTTTACATTTATACACGCCTGTTTTATAAGATACAAATTTTAAAATTGAAATAACTTATACACACACCATTCAGTACACAAGGAAAAGCGAACGAACACTTTATCCACTTGAAACATACAATCTGACTGCGATCGTGAATGCGTGGAATGTGCTTGTATACTGCTGAGTCTGTGCACATTTCAAGTCCCGTGTCTGCACATGTAAACCTTCGTCACCGCACAGCACAAACCCCGCGCCTGCTGTCCAATGCTATACTGATCGCACTGTATATAAAGAATTACCTCCATCCAAAAATTGTTAATGAAACATTGAAAATGTTGTTTTCCTTGATATTTCGTTGTCTCATAAAATAATTTATCACTATTCCCAGGCTAGATGTTTAAAAGGAATCATGCATTTATGTAACTAATTAGTTGATTGTCCGGTGTTGCTGGGGTATTTATTTATCCAAATTTTGTTGGAATCAGTCAGCTAAGTGACTCCATAAACTTTGGATTCGACACTATTCTTAGTAAATTCGGAAATATAATGTTTTACTGCTTCTCACCCCCTCTTCCTTAGAAGGTCTAGAGGTCAAACACGGGCTTAAACGTCATCGAAGCTCTCACCAATCAAATAAGCGTTCCCTAAAATCGTGGTTTCGACACTAATCTAGGAGATTTTTGGACTTTTGCTTTCCTCTGCTTTTCGCCCCCTTAAGGTTCAAAGGAGTCAAACGTGAGCTTAAACGGCATCAGAAATGTCACCTATCAGCTTAGCGATGTCGAAAACTATGGATTCGACTTTTCATTTCGGCCACTTTAAAACATCTTATTTTTCACCACTTACCACCCTCCTTCATCCTCAAAGGGCCGCTGAGGTCAAACTTGGGCTTGAATACTAGCTGGATTGTTATCAATCAGCTTAAGTTTTCAATACCAATAAAATTCATATCAAATTCCGTTGAGGTGAACAGTCATAAGACAAAAATTGAAAATTAAATTGTACCTGTTTATAGATGCCGTCGTTTTCAACTTAGTTAAAATAATGTATTTAAAACAATATTAATTGGAGGCCTTTCGAAAGTTAACTTCCATCATCAGATTTATCATGGCTACGCCTAAATGACAGAAGAACTTTACATTCACATACCTTACTATTCCAAATTCTGCACACATATTTACCAAGTTATTTAACAACACGTTTTCAAAATTTATCGGCTCATCACAATTTAGGAACAAGATCACAAGACTCTTCTTTACTTTTGATACCACAGCACAGGATCTGTATATACTCTGAATCTTACACAATATCTATGACTAGAGCCTGGAACTCACTTCCCAGTCATGTCAGGGACTGTCAATCGCTATCATTATTTAAATCCAAATTAACTGATATCTTAAGTTCGACACAATGAAAACATTAACTGCACAACAACTATATAGAGCATTCCATTAATAGTCATCTAGGAAGCTACTTACTTTATTTTACATAATTTAAATTTTATTATATTCTATGTTTTTGTTAGCATTAGCTAGTATTAGATCACATCATCTTTGTATTTTGTTTAGTCTGTATTTTAATATCTTAAAATTGTAATATGTATGTAATTTTTTGTATAATTTTACTATTCGCTGGTTGAGTGGAAGAGAAGGCCTTATGGCCTTAACTCTGCCAGCTAAAATAAAGCATTATTATTATTATTATTATTATTATTATTATTATTATTATTATCAGCAGGATGAGTATGAGCTACTAGTTTTTGTATTTAAAACGCTGTAGACGTTGATAGTCTTGATGCGTCGCCAGTAGCAACTGACTCAAATACAACATCTAGTACCAAATGCTCATCGGCCAACATATTAGGATTACATTTTGCCTTGATATCTCTTTTCCATAGCTGAAACCATTTTAGTTAGCTCATTTGGTTTTATTTTACAATGGGCAAATGGACGAAAAAACGTTTATTAAAAATAATTATTTAAATCCATTAATTGAAATTGAAATAAAAACTGTGTGTGGGTGATGGAGAAATTCCGAATACATATTTGAAAACACGATAAAAAACTGCATTAAGTACAACTATTGGTACACGAGACAAAACTCATGTTGACCAGTGTAATAGATTGGAGCTGTTCTTCCTTTATGTACCCGCATATATTAATTACATCATTTAATTTTATTTGAAATATCTTTAACTTTATTATATTATTATTAGATATTAGATATTATTATTAGATATTATTGAAAGTAAATATCAGTAAAACTAAATATATGGTCACACGTAGAAATTTAGTATAAAATGGAAATGGACAGCTAATGACAAATGAGGGAAATTTTGAGGAAGTGGCTGAATTCAAATACCTAGGAGCATTAATCACAAATAGGAATGAGATGCACAAAGAAATTAAACATAGGCTGAATTCTGGAAATGCATGCTATTATGCATTGCAGAGACTTTTGATGTCCCTACTCCTTTCAAAAAACGTTAAGCTGAAAATATATAAAACTATTATTCTACCAGTTATATTGTATGGATGCGAAACATGGACTCTTACTTTAAGGGAGGAAAGGAGATTACGAGTATTTGAGAATAAAGTTCTTAGGAAAATTTTTGGACCAAAGAGAGATGAACAGACAGGTGAATGGAGAAGACTTCATAACAATGAACTACATAGTCTTTATAGGAAGCCAGATATAATAAGAATAATAAGTCCCGTAGACTGCGATGGGCAGGACATGTTGCGCGTATGGGGAATGAAAGACGTGCATGGAAACTTCTTGTAGGAAAGCCAGAAGGAAAACGCCCAGTTGGTAGACCAAGAATGAGATGGGAGAACAACATTAACTATGATTTGAGGGAGGTGGATTATACAGGGAATGATTGGAAAGCATTAGCTCAGGATAGGGATGTATGGAGAGCTTATGTCCGCGCGGCCATGAACCTACGGGTTCGATAGTGCCAGTGAGTAAGTAAGTAAGTATTGGACAGATAATAGTATAGTATCTATTTTATTAAGATTTTTTGTATTTTAATGTAACGTACGAGTATGTTTGACCTGATGAGTGTAAGACCAAATAGCCTTAACTTTACCTGGTTAAATAAAGAAACAAAGTAAACAACATTAATTTGAAGACGGGGCAAAATCACAATACGTTAATTGAAATTATCCAGGACGAAAGAAAAACATTTAAAAAAACGAAGAAATGTATTTGAGGTGATATGTACACCTCATAGGACTGGAAAGAATAGAACACCAAAGAAGGTCCTTGAATGGAAGGCTAGGAGAAATAAGGGAGGAGGTAGACCAAGAGAACGTTGGATGGATGTGGTAAGAATAAGTATGGAAGCAAACGATCTTAGGGAAGCTGATGTATTAGTCAGAGGTCTCTGGCAACAATCCACTTTTGATTAAAAGAGAATCACTGTAGTGTGGAATATTAACAAAAAAAAATTAACTAACTCATCGGCACTACCGAACACGTAAATCCAAGGCAGCCCGAACATAATCTCTCCTCAAATCACTATTTTGTTCTAATGTTTTCCAATCATCCCCTTGTGCAGAATCTTGTGTTACCACACTTCGATTATTGTGACATTATATATAATGATCTAAACTATGACTTGTCGCAGAGACTGCAGCGTGTTCATAATGCTTGCGTTCGATTCATTTTCAATATCCGCCGTTATGACCATATTTCCGAACACTTTAATAGCCTCTCTTGGCTCCGTCTTACTGACAGACGTAAATTGCACTCTCTTTCACTACTTTTCAAGCTTCTGAATTCCTACATCCCTACTTACCTGAAGTCTAGATTTGAGAAGTTATCCTCTTACCACAATATTGACATTAGATCACAAGATAGCAGTCTCCTAACAATTCCTCTTCATAGCACTTCCTCCTATTCTACTTCCTTCACAGTAGCCTCTGCCCGCTCCTGGAATCTCCTTCCTCAAGATATCAGGGGTTGCCGCACACTTGGTACCTTTAAGTCACGCTTATACAGTTACCTGTTGTCTAATAATTAATTTTTCTCTATTTATTTAATTTTATACTATGTCATTAATCTTTTCCTGTTTTTTTATATATATTGTACATATTATATATTTAATTCGTTAAATTTAGAGTAAATCAAAATACATTATAAATATTAATTGTATTGTATTCATAACTTGTAATCGTTTATATATATATATATATATATATATATTGTAATTTAGATTTAAGACTATTTTTTGTTTGTATTTTTTTTAAACCTGGTTGAGTGGTAGACAAGGCCTTAAGGCCTTAACTCTGCCAGGTAAAATAAAGCTATTATTATTATTATTATTATTATTATTATTATTATTATTATAATCTACTTCCCTGAAATAATAGTTAATGTTATTCTCCCATCTCATTTTTGGTCTACAAACTGAGAGTTTTCCCTCTAATTTCCCTACAAGAAGCTTCCATCCCTCTTTTTCATTCCTCATTCGTACTACATGTCCTGCGCATTGCAGTCAATGAGATTAAATAATAAAAAATGCTTCGCATTATGTACTCATCTTAGAGGGACGAGTTGAATTGTATAAAGTGTAGTACGACTTCGCTCTAACTTTACAAACAGCTGTTTACTTAAGTCTACAGGGTCACTGAATTCAGTATAGTTAGATTTTAATCTCCTCTGGCTGTTGTGGTCGTAACTCTGTAAATCTCTTGAGAAGTGGTGTCCATTGCAAACTGTCAATCTTATAAAGAGCCTGTAATTTAGGTGACACTTCAAGCGTATAACTAGTCTCAATCTGAGTGTTTCTCTGTTTACTCGGACTCTGCTCAAGACATCAGCTACAGACAACCTAGTTTTGACAAAGTCGCAAACACTAAAAGGAGAAATATAAAAAAAAACCGGAGGAGCTGTTATTTATAGCGTCTCATAAGAAATCGTTTTTGATGGACCTTGTGATTAATGTTGTGAGTTTGGAGAGCCATCGCACTAACATAGAAGTAGTCCTGTAAATCATTTGTTAAAATAAATGATCCATAGACATCTCTTGCAAAGAAATTGCTACTCCATTTGTAGAAATGGAGAAAACTGTTCTCTTTTTTATAACATCTGTTACAAAAATGTAGGCTATAACAGAAAATATTATTTTTATAATTAATTGTATGTGAGAGAAATTTTTGAAGAAGTGGTTGAATTCAAATACCTAGGAATAATAATAACGTTTTATTTATTCTGGCAGAGTTTAGGCCATAAGGCCTTCTCTTCCACTCAATCAGCAGAATTACAAAAAACAATTGTCAATGTAGATATACACTATACTATATATTAAATGTAGTAATGTAAATTTCATATGCAAACAACATTTTATACGATAATAACAATAATAATACGATAATGATGATAATACTAATACTAATAATAATATAATAATAACAATAACAGTAGTATAAATATGATGAATTATACGAGAAACACCAATTAATATATATACTTTATACTGGATAATGATGAGGTGGAGGTTTGAGCAAATATAAATTCAGATTTCTTTTGAAAGATGCCAATGTGAGATGTACAAAGAAATTAAACATAGGCTCAATTCTGGAAATGCATATTATTATACATTACAGGGACTCTTGTCGCCTCAACTCTTCCCAAAAAACGTTAAACCGAAAATATATAAGAAAACATCTCCCAGTTATATTATATGGATGCAAAACACGTACTCTTACTTTAAGAGAGGAGAAAATATTACGAATATTTGAGAATAAAGTCCTTACCAAAATCTTTGTACCAAAGAGATGAACATACAGGTGAATGGAGAAGACTTCATAATATTGAGCTACATGATCTTTATAGGAAAACATATATAATAAGAACAGTTCAAATTTCGTTGACTACGAAGGGCAAGACATGTGACTCGAGTGGAGAATGAAAGAGGCGCATGGAAGCTTCTCATAGGAAAACCAGAGGGAAAACGCCCATTTGTTAGACCAAGATTTAGATGGGAGAGTAACATTAACCATGATTTGAAGGAAGTAGATTATACAGATTTGAAAACATTTGCTCAGGATAGGGATGTATGAAGAGCTTATGTCCGCGCGGCTATGAACCTACGGGTTCGATAGTGCCAGTAAAATAGTAAAGTGATCCCACTACAGGCCTCAGGAGGCCCTTCGGGTAGTAGGAGATTAAGCCTCCCACTTTTTCTGGACAATCGGCACTTGATGTCAGCCGGATTGTCAACCCTGCGTGATGGCCGCCTTTACCCCCAGAACAAGCGTCTGGTACTCATTTCCGTTAGAGGCTGAGTCTACCCCAGGCCATATTGCTGCCAGAAGGTTTGGGTCAGTTTAAAAATCCTGACCCCACTGGGACTTGAACCCTCGACCTTCCGGCTTGTAGCGCAGTGCCTTAACCTCTAAGCTATGGCGTGCTCCCCGATAGTGCCAGTGAGTTAGTTAATTTTAGGGCATTCAATAAGTAATGACATCACTGTTATAAATTCAGCGATCCTAGTGGTGACCATTGCAGTCTTGTATGTTGTTGAGTAGTCTTTGTTGTATAAATCAGTAATATTGAAATATTCAAAACAGCAGTATTTTGTGAATACATTCACTATTTCTCACATGTAGTAAGTAATATCTCCTTAAAAACGTGTTCAGTAGAATTTGTTTAGAAAATGGAATTGGGAAGTACACGAACATCCACTAAATTCACCAGACATGAGCTCTTATGACTTTAACTTATTCTCAAAGATCAAAGAACCTCTATGAGGTATTCGATTTTAATCAAGAGTTTATATCCAGAAATCTCTAGATCGATCCGATAAGAAAGATATCCAGAAATGGTGCTGCAGATGGGATGCACCGTATTCCAAGGATTTGTCAACGTATAGTGACTTGACAAGAGACTATAAATTAAATTTGTAATATCGAAAGTAACCTAAATAATTTCATAGTGTTATACCAGCATTGCCATTACTCATCGAATACCTTAATATTTTACAGAATGCAGAGAAGTCGCATTGAAACTTGATAATTGGTATATTTGATATAATTGTCGATAGAATTGCTGTAGGCCTATATATTCTGTGGCAAAATCGGATCATAAATTCTACTGGCTGAGGAATTCGTTCAGTGTACGCAGTTCCTGCGTGTCGCACTTTTCTCTATTTGGTATTGACTACATACAAGTTTACCCTTTTTGTACCTATAAATCTATTGTCATTGGTTTCATATCTGAAAAGTTCAGAACGCAATAAAAATGTTAAGCAAATTTCTAGCCTCCACACCAGTGGTTGCTAATGAACTAATCCACTCCGCTTGAAGCGACTTGGCTGACGAGTCACCAGGGACCAACAACCATTCTCACCGCCTACACGCCATCCAAGTAGATTCAAGCCACTGACCAACGCTTTACCTCACCTCAGGTCATAAACAAGTATATGTGCACAAAACACAACGATTCACCACTTCATACTTGCACTACCCTAAACGAAAAAAAAAAGTTGGAATTCTATGTCACCTTGCCACCAGTGAATTTCGATCGGAGATTTTTAGCGTCATATTGGTCAATGTGATAACTAGGCTTCGCGATTTTGTCACCGGAATTATATAGGATCGTGTACTTTCTCCTGGTACATTAATGATGTCAGTCAAAGGTACAAGCAGGTTACATGAAACTGTGGTTTATGAACAAATTGTGGTGTTTATATAGGAGTGCTGTGTTTGTATGAGGAACCTGTCATCCAGGTCAGTCGTAGAGAAGCTACACCAGCCAGCTAGGCTATATCTACACTGCAATTGTTTATTGTGAAATCTATTTTAAAACTTAGTTGCAGTGTGGACGATAATCATGAATGGTATGCTCCACTATTTACATTCACTGTACTGTATCGCCCGTTATGAGTAAAGGCCAGATTTTTCAACTCCCTCCGAACCAAGCAATACTTCTCGATAAACCTTGAATCCGATTTTGTGACAAAATCGCGAAGCCTAGCGATAACACGTTACCCTAGAACCAATTGCCAACAGGGTTGATTACATACAAGGGGATCCTATTATTATTATTATTATTATTATTATTATTATTATTATTATTATTATTATTATTATTATTATATATAACTTTCCTCATTAGAGGATTACCTCAAGGACAAAGTGATACAGACAATTCATTTTTGAAATTGATAAAATGCATTTTGTAAATGCATTTAAAAATTTCATATTGTAAGTTGAAATATACATACTATAAAGTAAAAATTTTGTAAATATGATTTCTTAAAATTGAAATTGATCCTCTAATGGCAGCGATGGCAATTTTAGAAATATACACCCTGTCCAAATCTAAGGAATTCCAAAATTTAGCTAAGAGTCCTGGTATAGTACCTCTTGCCCCGATCATCAATCCTGTGACAGTTGTACTATCTAATTGGTATTTATCTTTGTAATAGTCAATTATTGATGGGGCACGCCGTAGCGTAGTGGTTAAGGCACTGAGCTACAAGCCGGAGGGTCGAGGGTTCAAGTCCCGTTGGGGTCAGGATTTTTAAACTGACCCAAACCCTCTGGCGGCACTATGGCCCTGGGGTCGACTCAGCCTCTAACGGAAATGAGTACCAGACGCTTGTTCTGGGGGTAAAGGCGGCCGTCACGCAGGGCTGACAACCCGGCTGACATAAAGTGCCGATTGTCTAGAAAAAGTGGGAGCCCTAACCTCCTACTACCCCAAGGGCCTCCGGGTCTGTTGTGGGATCACTTTACTTTTACTTTAATAGTCAATTATTGGCTCATATATGACTTTCTTTTGACAGTCAACTTCATCAGATTGGCCACTATGAGTCTCAAATCGGATTGACATCTAGGCCCTGCCATCCACCCCTTGGGATACCTCGGTCGTCATGACCATACTCCCAAGTCCTAGTTCTAGTCCTCCCTAATCTAAATCTCGCGTCCACGTTCAAGGTCTCGGTCCTATAAAACCAACACTCCAGGGAGAGAGTGTTGGAGTTTTGCACTTCTCGGGCAATTGATGAGCTACATAGTACATCAGGTCACTCAATCCTGATGACCCCACAGTTGGTCCACGGGCTCCATGAGCCTAGCCGGGAGGACTGCTGTCGCAGATCCACCGACCATTCCCCTGTTCTGCCTCCAGGGACGTGTCCTGCAGCCGTTGTGAGACCGGCTAGGGCTACAAGCCCAACAGTGTGAGACTTTTAGTACATCCAGGTGCTCATCTCCTGGCGACCCCACAGTTTGTCGACGGGCCCGTAGGCCAAGCCAGGAACCAGTACAGTAGCTCCCCGCTGGACTGGTCCGAGCCGAGCCCTGGTGTGCCCCCAGGGACGCCTTCTGCAGCTGTTGTGGTCCAGCACGGAGCTCGCAAGCTCCAACAGATGAGCAATTAGTACGACAAGGCGCTCAACTCTTGCCTACCCCACTAATGGTTTTCACGAGTCCCTTGGACTTAACCGGGAGGACTGTCTAGCAGATCCACCGATCTTTCCCCCAGTGCACCAGCTGGGGACGTGTTTGGTTGCTGAAGTGGGTCCAGCCTGAGCTTTTAGTACGTCAGGTCGCTCAACTCCTGACGACCTCACAGATTGTCCTTGGGTCACTCGGTTCCAGAGTCGGCGCTAAGTCCCCGACGACAAAAGACCGCGCTTCCTCCTTTCCCGAGCTTATTGACCTGGTGGTAATTCCCAGCATTACGCCCGGTATTGTCCCATCCAGCCCGTTCGCAAGACTAGGCCTAGTCGTGTAGCTGCTGTGAGGCAGCCCACTGAGCAATGTAGGCATCCAGGGTGCTCATCTCCCATGGTGCCCCCACAGATGGTCTCAGGTTCAATGAACCAGGAGATAGGGCCACGAACCCCTAGTCTCCCACCACCGCACCAACGGTGGCACATGCCCCCGCTGTGGGCCGGGGTCGTTCAGGCTTGACAGCAGGCTCCTATAACCAATAAAAATTCTCCTGCTGACCCCACTCATGGTCCGCGAGTCCATCGGACTTGGAAGGGAGGACTGACTAGCAGATCCACCGACCTTTTCCCCACTACGCCACCGAGGGGACGCGTTTTGCTGCTGGAGTGGGCGCAGCACGAGCTAAATAGTACGTCAGGTCGCTCGAGTCCTGACGACCCCACAAATGGCCCGCGGGTCCGGTCCGGACCTAGCCGGGAGGAATGCAAGCAAACCACCGACCGTTCCCCTATCCGCCGCCCGGGGACGCGCCCTGTTGCTGTTGTGAGCACAGCTGGGGCCCGATAAACGGACCCCCAGGGTCTCAAATCGGATTGTGGGACCTAATTTCATACCAATTTTAGAAGATAGTCTAAACGCAATAATATATATATATATATAATATATATATGTTACTTCCATTAGTCGCCACACCATGAACTTCCTCATAAACTGTGTATCCGTATTCTCGCAAGGATTCTGCCATCATATTTCGAATAGTGTGGTGCCGAATGTTTCTCAGTGATTCTCCAAAGTCTACCTACATTAGTGGGCCTGTTAGAGTGAGACAATTGGTAAGTTAATGTTAGTTAGGATTCGGTAAGTTATGGTGAGAAAATGACCGAGTTAGTACACCAGATTAGTTTATCGTTCATTTGTTTATCTTAAGTTGACTACACTATCTGAATAATCACTAATGCGTATTTTACATTGAAAAACTGCTGATTTTAGATTAGTTTGAGCTTAACTTCACATTTAATTCTAGGGCATTTTTTCACATTCGTTTGGGGACAAATCAACATATATATTTCTCTCAGACAATTATTCTCATGCTGCAACAATAAATTTATTTTTTTTCAGCTTTTTATTAACATTTATATTGGTGGCATGGTGACATGGATTCCCCAAAAAATTAACGAAACTGAAAAAAAAAATCTGCTTTTGACACTACTTTGGTGCCTCTCATTCAGGAAAACATCTTCGACTTTCTGTCTAACAAATTTTAGGTTAAAATGTTATGTTGCAGAGGAATAGTCGATGGATTTCTTTGTATTTCGCTCCTCTCATGTGATAGGGATTGCCCGACTCAAAACCAATTAAAAATACATCAAACCACAATTCCACAGAAAGACTGTAGATGGAAATGGTGATCCACGGAGTACAATTTGGAAGTTCCCAACTTTAAAAAAAATATGCGTTTTTTTGTATATTCTTGAAATGTAGTGACTTTCTATTTAATTATTTCATACGGCACGAATTTTAATCTGTAATTCAATTATTAAAATTTTAAAATAGGTTATTACATTTATTTTATTTTAATCTGTAATTCAATTATTAAAATAAAAAAGGTTATTTCGTTTATGTCCACCGCTGTTGTCTCGAGGTAGCGGGCCAGGGTGCGATATCAGGTCGGGACAAGTTTCCTCGTGAGGCTTTTCATCGGGGTTTTTCCTCACCTGTAAAATAAATGTGAGGAAACTTTAAGGTCCAAATGGTCCCCGAACATCATCTGGGCAGCATTTTCATCAATATGATATTCGTCTAATTAGCTTAAGTTTAGTTTAAAGCCTCTCCTGGCGCTTCATTACCATCATCATCAACTCTCATATCATCGGGGCAGCGTAACACCGCCTTCCAGGCACCTCAACCTCAGAAGTGGGTTGCAAATACGCCATGCCAGGAGACAACACAAGTAATGTCGAAATGACAACCTGGCGCATTTGAAATATATATATAAAGTAAATATTCTCTTTAATAATTTGCTTAACTGTTACGTTGGCCACAAGATATCAGTCGGAACGATTTTCCGCTACCTCTTGTGTGATTTGAGAATACTACATACATAAGAAAAATGTATGTTTGTGTTGGAATACTTGGGTAGCTCAGGTCAACATCAGAGCGCAAAACGTACAGAGTTTAGAGACTCGGGTTCAAATCCCGGCTCAAGCATTCATTTTTCTTTTCATATAATATATATATATATATATATATATATATATATATATATATATATATATATAGGCCAATATTCATTTCTTTTATAAATATAAAAACCAACTCTGTACATAGAATCCTATATTAATTTTAAAAAGATTCAACTCTGTCTACCAGTTATCAATTACATTGGACCATTTAATTGACATAATAATTACGATGCGAGAAATACGATACTACGAAGTAGAACTAATTTACAATTCCGAGAAAGAACTCACTGAAATCATTACATGAACCGTATTTATGCTAATCATTCTTAATTAAGGTGCGGTACTGCGAACTACATGTTCATACTATGAATAATAAGCTAATCAATATGTCTGTTATTCTTTGATATTGTACTAACATAGGCTCAGTTCTGGAAATGCATGCTATTAAAATTTACAGGCACTCTTGTCGTTACTTCTCTCAATAAACATTAGTCTGAAAATACAGAAAACTGCTATTCTCTCAGCTATATTACATGGATGTGAAAGACGGACCCTTACTTTGAGGAAGGAGAGTATATGACAAGTATTTGAGAATAAAATTCTTAGCAAACATTTGGACCAAGGAGAAGCGAACAGACAGGCGAATGGAGAATATTGTTTAACATTGAAATATATTATATTTATGGGAAACCAGATGTACGGAAATATGAACAGTTAAGTCTCGTAGACTGAGATGGACATGTGGCATAAATGGGAAATATAAGAGGGGTATGGAAATACCTTGTAGGAAAACAAAAGCGATAGCATCCATTAGGTAGACCAAGAATGAGGAGGGAGTATAACATTAACCATGATTCGAGGGAAGTACACTATACATGGGATGATTGCAAAACATTAGCCCAGGTTAGGGATGTATAGAGAGGTAAGTTTCTCGCCATGAACCTACGGGTTCCGTGGAGTCAGTGAGTTAGTTAGAGAGTACGTGAATTTGAGGATCCGCGAAATTGTTTTGAAATACAAAGGAATCCTCGATCCAAAATTCGAGTAATACTGTCGTTTAGTTTTTTTTCTTTTTTTGCACCTCACTTTTCGAATGAATTGATATATTCCCTCGAAACTCCAAACTTCAAGCGCAATAGACCTAGAAGACCCTTGGCTTACCAGTCAGTGTAGGGGTGACATGTGGAGAGCATGTCGGGTCCCCCAGTCGTTATAGCTGGTTTTCTCAACCTGTAGTCGCTACTTAATGTAGCTACCCAAATGCCTCGGGATGCTGGGTGGGCACCGGTCCAGTACTGGCCAAAATTCAATGAGAAAATTTCTTCCCTCATGGGGATTGGAACCAGAGCAAAAGCCTTAGTTCTGCGCTAAGGCTTCTTGCCATAACCACTCGGCTACGGCGCGGGATATATTCGCTCGAATGGATTTAAAAACAATACCATGGACTATAGACAGGAAGGAGGAATTGTGAATCCCACGTCAAACGCATACAGTATATAGTATGTGGGCTCCGATAGATTATCCATCCATCCATAGTAATTCTGCCCGACGGCAGGACTTTCACTGCAATCATATCACTTTCATGCTATGCTTTGCAGCTTTACTAGGGAATTATAGATGTGGTAGCTTCCCGTTGCTTTCTACACCGTGAAGGATAAGAATGATGATGATGGCCGGATGATTTTCGGAGACAGTTGGGCCCTAAGCTTCCTGTCATTTGACTTACAGGAGAGGAAAACCCCCATAAAAAACCTCATCCAGGAGCCTGTCCCGACCAGGTATCGAACCCAGGCCCACTGCGTGACAAGGCAGCACGCTACCTCGAGACCACAGCGGTGGACCCGATAGATTATATTGGTCATCATTTTCGCGTCTGGTCTTTTCAAATTCAAACGGCCAAGAGTGTAAAAATATTTAGTATGTTTCCTTCGGCCTCAATGATCTAGGGGACATGTTCCTTGCATCCAATCGCGGGTTCAAACATTGCCGGGATCCATAGATGTTTTTTTAAGATTGAAAAATTCAAAGAAAAAGTCCTTCGGGAGAGAATTTGATCCATGGAAATCCAGTCTGACGAAATTCGGGCTCGTAAAATAGCATTAAGCCTAAATTAACATATCTGAGAAAAAATTAATCGGTCTTTCCGAACCAAGAAATATCTTAGTTGACTAAGTTACAAGACGTATCTATCAGGCGATGTGCCAACCAGATGTCATTCGCTGACATCTGTAGGGAAATATACATAACTAAATTAGTTTAAAAACTCCCGTCAGAGTGTATTCTTGTCCCTACTTAGATACGTACAGGTTTAGAGACTTCCTTCGGACATTTTGCGGCACCTGAAGGAATATCAAGGCTGAAATAAAACGGAACATTTTACATTGTGAGTCTATTGATCTATTGAATCGTCAAAAATCATTGTTAGATGAAATACAACATATTTAGGCCACGCTACATGAGAAGGATAAACGTTTGAATTGGATTTGCCCGGTGGTGTAACGGATAGTATGCTGGCGTACCAACCCAGAGATCAGGGTTCAAATCCCGTCCAGGCATTTATTTTTCTTATCATGTCATATTAAGCTTGCATTACTCAATGTCAAAAAATGTAATTATAACATGGATAAAGAATCACTGCTATAAAGGAAAAATATTATCTTTAATTTGCTTACTTGTTATAGTAGCTAGCTACCAGATGGTACTGAAGACCGAGTTCTCGCTACATCTCGTAATAATGGAGAATATATATATATATATATATGATATGAAAAGAAAAAAGAATGCTTGAGTCGGGATTTGAACTCGAGTGTCTAAAATCTGTACCTTTAGCGCTCTAACCAACTGAGCTACCCAAGAATTCCAATACAAGCATACAATTTTCTTATACATGTAGTATTCTCAATTCACACAAGAGGTAGCGGAAATTTGTTCGAACTGCCATCTCGCGGCTAACATAACAGTTAAGCAAATTTTTAAAGAGAATATTTACTTTATAGCAGTAACGCTTGTATATATATATATGAAGAAATATAAATATTTGTATTTGATTTGCCCGGTGTTGTAATGGATAGCACGCTGGGGTACCAACCCAGTGGTCCAGGTTCAAATCCCGTCCAGGCATTTATTTTTCTTATGTCATATTACATATTAAGCTTGCATTGCTCAATGTCAAAAAAATTATATATATATATATATATATATATATAACGTGTGTATAGTGGAAAGGAACGGGAAACTAACACACCTATAATTCCCTAGCAAAGCTACAAAGCATAGCATGCATGTAAATGCTATGATTGCACTGAAAGAATACTATAGAAAAGAATATATATATATATATACATATATATATATATATATATATATATATATATATATAAAGGGAGAGAATAGAGGTAGAGAGAGTTGAAACGTTTGTCCTTTTCGGTTCGGTAACACATTAATAAAATGTTTAATTTCAACATTTTCTGATAAATAGCTGATTTCTATGAACAAAATTTTTGAAAATTAATGGAAAATTCTTCTCATATCTAATGAGCATTTCAGTAATTTAATATATTCATCCAATTAGAGATGAAACCACGCACATTTCGTTACATAATATTTGCATAACGAAGGAATATGATATCGATAATAATGATTTCTGTGAAACTGAATATTATATGTTTAAGCCTATATGCTATGTAATTAATATAATTGAATTATATTAAAATTATCTATGAACAATACAATTCCGCGAACTGTATAATTTTATATGAAGGGGACTCTGGACGAATGAATTAATTTAACAGCACAATGTATTTACTTACAAAATGGAAGTCGTACACAGATTTGAAACAATGTGTTAATAAAAATTTAATAACAATTTATTGGCCTCGATAATAATAATAATAATAATAATAATAATAACTAAAGCCAATAAAAGTAGGTGCCAAAAATGGAAACAGCATTTCGGCTTACTCACAACACTTATAATAAAAAATGCATATCTTTACATACAAAATTACGACACTATAACACTGTAATTAAACCAGAGTGCCTGTATGGAGCAGAAACATTAATTTTGAACAGAAAAAAATATATCGAAAATATAGTGAAAAAAGAATGCAAAATTATAAGAAAAATGTTAGGTCCACAAGTCATAGGTGAAGCTTTTAGACTCAGAAGTAAAAAGGAAATAAAAATATATAAAGACATTCATAGTGATATTAGAAAACGAAGGTTAACATTTTTATGTGACCATATTAAACGAATGAACTCAAATAGGCTTACAAAACAGATAATGGAATTATACGAAAACAGAAGTAAAGCTCCAGTGGATACTATGAAGTGGATTGATGAAGTCAAAAATGACTTAAAATTGGCAGGAATTACTAAAGAATATATCCCAAACAGAGATATATTTAGAATTAAGGTGAATAAGTGGCAAGTTGACCAAGAGGACAAACCGAAGAAAAAAACTGGAATAACGTGAACAGATGATAGAAAACAAGCTCATAGCAGAATAATAAAAGAAATTTGGGCTCAAAGGAAACGACTCTAAATACTTTGCGTAGTCCTACATGGGCTCATCCGCAATCAAAAAATAATAATACCGGTAATAATAATAGTAATAATAATATCCCAGGATGGCACAGGGTTTTCCTTTTACATATTTGGACTTAAATAAATACACCGTTGTTATGTAAAATTTTTTCTTTTCACTTTATTTTCTTCTCACAATTATCACTAAAGCTTCAATCATAATCATTTTATTTTACAACTATTCCTCTTTGAAAGTAATTAAGATAATCACTTATAGCACATTTGCAGACAGTTTCGCATACAATGAACCTCTCGCCGTCCAACACAAGACTGGGGGTCGTTCCGTTCTCACCACATATTTATAGGCGAGTAGACGGAAATTTCCAGGTCCATGAACAAGATGTTTCTACATGGAACCCTCTCGTCTTCGATGTTTCTCGAATGGGGGAATAGATGTTCCACCAATGCGAGGTTTCTCTCGCCGGCCCGCGCAGTATAAACGTCGCTATTACAACGCGTCAAAACAATAATAATAATAATAATAATAATAATAATAATAATAATAACTGGCACTATTGAACCCGGAGACTCAAGGTTGCGTGGACATAAGCTCTCCATACATTCATATCCTGAGCTAATGTTTTCCAATCATCCCTTTTATATTCGTCTTCCCTCAAATCATGGTTAATTATATTCTCTAACTTCTTTATTGGTCGATAGATTGGGGGTTTTTCCTCTGGTTTTCCTACAATAAGCTTCCATCCACCTCTTTCATTCTCCGTTCGTACCACATGTCCTGCCCATCGCAGTCTACGAGATTTATATTTTCTTATTAAATTCTTAGTTATTAGATTTCCATAAAGATCATATAGCTCAATGTTAAGGGATCAATTTTTCCGAAAACATATTTTTTCTCTAAACTACTCTGTGATATGTGTGGAATACATTGCATAACATTTTATGCATATTTATATCCTAATCAGACGTTGAGAATTCATTTTAAAGTGATCTGGATTTTAAATCACACGCCCTCTTTTGATTCTTTCCGGTAACTTCATTTTTTTTTTGCTACATTGCTAGACAAAAATTGATATATCTTCTGAAATATTATAGATACATGCATAACGTTTTGAACACATATTCCTGGGAGAATGAGAAAACGTTTCTCTGCAAGATAAATTAGGTATTTGATTTTATTTAAAAAATGTGTCTGTTTGTTTTCAGAAAAGGAAATAAAACAGTGTTGTTAACTTTTAATTATTCTTTTTACAACTTGAGGGACAAATATCAAAATTATGTTACAGAGAGTGTGTAGAGCATAGTTTCACTAATACAATGTAACAAATTCTGTGAAGTTATCTTCAAAATTGGTTTAGATATATCGTTTTTGGTAAACCCCTGCACTGGGTATATTTTTTGAAAATATGGGCCCCCAATTCTTTTTCAAAATTTTAATTTTTGTTTAATTTGCTATAGTCATGAGCTCTTAACATTTTATTTCTTTGGCATGGGTTCCCTGAAGTAGTCCCCGCCCGGAGAACCGAATGGGGGACTATTTGACCTCCGGAAAATTTTACCCCAGATGAACCCATGTCCGCATTTCTTGACAGTTGTATTTTTACAGTGAAAGATCGTCACTCTTTCGCCCAAGGTACTTTTTTCTTAACATACAAAAATAAATAATTTACACCAAATAAGAAAATAGTTTTAAAAAATACCATCATCCCTCCTTATGTAGTCTTCTCCATTCGCCTATCTGTCCATCCAAACATTTTCCTAAGAACTTTATTTTCAAATATTCACATTATTCTCTCCTCCCTTAAATATTACTGGGAGAATAATGGTTTTATATATTTTCAGTTTAACATTTTTTCGAGAGAAGTTGGGACGACAAGAGTCTTTGAAATGCATAATAGGATGCATGTCCAGAGATTGAGCACTAGTTTAATTTCCTTGTGCTTCTCATTCCTAATTATAATTATTGTTCCTAAGTAATTGAATTCCGTCACTTCTTTAAAATGTCCCTTATTTGTCATTAACTCCCCATTAAGTATATAATGTACTTTATTGTGATAGGCTAAACTTTTAAAAGTTGTTGAAGATTGACGTTTTTCACCACCATATTGAATAAAACACAAGAGTGTCAAAAGAACAATTTGATACCCGTATCTTATTAATAATAACGTTAAAAAATTGATTTCTATTATAATTACAAAAAAATAAACATTATCTCAGTCAAAACTGACTGATTATAATATTAAAATACTCTCAGTGAAAAATAATTAAAAAAAACGTCTTTATCTGCATTGGCTGAAAAAGATGCAAAATAGACAAAATGTTTTTTATCGATGGGTGACAAATTAATTTGGAAAATATACAACATCTCAACTTCAACTGTGGCTGTCAGAAGCATTTGCAATTCAACATGCTAAAAATCGTCTCATTTTCTTGGTACGCTGTAGAAACACTGATATATATCCTAAACATCTTCTAAAATTTAATGGGAGTGGCGTTTCACTCAAAAGTAAGACTGGGAATCGAAAATTAAAAAAATTGCTCAATTTGGAAATTGAAGATGCAAATATAGATTTACTGTGGGTCGTCATATTTCAATTCCTTCTGGCTTTTTTCGTGTTGAGACTTGAAAGTAGTTTTTGAAGTTCCTTAGGACAGGTTACTGGCCCGACGCTAAGTAGTCCAGTGGTAGGGCTGCTACCTTTTAGTCTCTGGACAGACATTAGGATACCGCATTTACTCAGTACCTGATGGAACGGTTATACCGTAGTGACTCGGGTTAATAAATTCTATCTTCAAGCCACAGTTAGTCCAAAAGCATTCAAGACTGAAGGTGTATAAAACACTGGCTCTTCCAACTCTTTTGTATGGTAGCGAAGTATGGACGTTGAAACAGAAGGATATACAGAGACTTAGATCTGCTGAAATGAGATATCTTCGGAGGACTGCAGGATACACACTACTAGATCACAAAAAAAATGAAGACATCTTAGAAGAATTACACATGGAATCTTTAGAAAACAAAATTTCTGATTATAAGTCAAGATGGATACAACATGTTCATCGAATGGAAGATCACAGAATACCCATACTAATGTTAAGATATCAACCTGCAGGAAGAAGAAGACCAGGACGTCCACTCAAAAGACTTCTGGATGGTGTTTCTCTTGAGGCCGAAACAGGTCAACAAATGGCCTAAATTCGTGAATGTACTATGATGATGATGATGAAATATAGATTTAGAGAAAAAATGTTTTGACTGAGATAATGTTTATTTTTTTTTGTAATTATAATATTAAATACTCTCAGTGAAAAATAATTTTAAAAAATTGATTTATATCACAACCCCCCCATTTAGTTGTTTTACTTCTGTATGAAATTATTTTGAAATGTATAGTTGAGAACAGAGTTATTTTGGATGGTCAAAGTAATTCGAGGACCTGTATATGTATGTGTTTTATTTGTATGTATACATACAGGTAGAATGCCAGTGCACTGATTTGCGACTGGACCATTTACCAACTTCGCTTAATGGAGGAAGGTAAATCAATTTGCTTTACAGCAGAAACAAATAGACAAAACAAAATAAATGTATTCACGAGAATAAACACGCAATCTGAAATATACGTAGTTGTTGTAAAAGTCAAAGTTTTATAAAACGCTCAAACAATTTAGTTTGTTTCACATTATCCAATTTAATCAAATAAAACTTATGAAAAGAAATAGAAGTTTGGTTTTATATCAATCGTTAGTAACGAAATTGGGTTATTTCACATACAGCACTCATACATGAATATAATTTCACATACAGCACTCATACATGAATATAATTTCACATACAGCACTCATACATGAATATAATTTCACATACAGCACTCATACATGAATATAATTTCACATACAGCACTCATACATGAATATAATTTCACATACAGCACTCATACATGAATATAATTTCACATACAGCACTCATACATGAATATAATTTCACATACAGCACTCATACATGAATATAATTTCACATACAGCACTCATACATGAATATAATTTCACATACAGCACTCATACATGAATATAATTTCACATACAGCACTCATACATGAATATAATTTCACATACAGCACTCATACATGAATATAATTTCACATACAGCACTCATACATGAATATAATTTCACATACAGCACTCATACATGAATATAATTTCACATACAGCACTCATACATGAATATAATTTCACATACAGCACTCATACATGAATATAATTTCACATACAGCACTCATACATGAATATAATTTCACATACAGCACTCATACATGAATATAATTTCACATACAGCACTCATACATGAATATAATTTCACATACAGCACTCATACATGAATATAATTTCACATACAGCACTCATACATGAATATAATTTCACATACAGCACTCATACATGAATATAATTTCACATACAGCACTCATACATGAATATAATTTCACATACAGCACTCATACATGAATATAATTTCACATACAGCACTCATACATGAATATAATTTCACATACAGCACTCATACATGAATATAATTTCACATACAGCACTCATACATGAATATAATTTCACATACAGCACTCATACATGAATATAATTTCACATACAGCACTCATACATGAATATAATTTCACATACAGCACTCATACATGAATATAATTTCACATACAGCACTCATACATGAATATAATTTCACATACAGCACTCATACATGAATATAATTTCACATACAGCACTCATACATGAATATAATTTCACATACAGCACTCATACATGAATATAATTTCACATACAGCACTCATACATGAATATAATTTCACATACAGCACTCATACATGAATATAATTTCACATACAGCACTCATACATGAATATAATTTCACATACAGCACTCATACATGAATATAATTTCACATACAGCACTCATACATGAATATAATTTCACATACAGCACTCATACATGAATATAATTTCACATACAGCACTCATACATGAATATAATTTCACATACAGCACTCATACATGAATATAATTTCACATACAGCACTCATACATGAATATAATTTCACATACAGCACTCATACATGAATATAATTTCACATACAGCACTCATACATGAATATAATTTCACATACAGCACTCATACATGAATATAATTTCACATACAGCACTCATACATGAATATAATTTCACATACAGCACTCATACATGAATATAATTTCACATACAGCACTCATACATGAATATAATTTCAACATACAGCACTCATACATGAATATAATTTCACATACAGCACTCATACATGAATATAATTTCACATACAGCACTCATACATGAATATAATTTCACACATACAGCACTCATACATGAATATAATTTCACATACAGCACTCATACATGAATATAATTTCACATACAGCACTCATACATGAATATAATTTCACATACAGCACTCATACATGAATATAATTTCACATACAGCACTCATACATGAATATAATTTCACATACAGCACTCATACATGAATATAATTTCACATACAGCACTCATACATGAATATAATTTCACATACAGCACTCATACATGAATATAATTTCACATACAGCACTCATACATGAATATAATTTCACATACAGCACTCATACATGAATATAATTTCACATACAGCACTCATACATGAATATAATTTCACATACAGCACTCATACATGAATATAATTTCACATACAGCACTCATACATGAATATAATTTCACATACAGCACTCATACATGAATATAATTTCACATACAGCACTCATACATGAATATAATTTCACATACAGCACTCATACATGAATATAATTTCACATACAGCACTCATAACATGATATAATTTCACATACAGCACTCATACATGAATATAATTTCACATACAGCACTCATACATGAATATAATTTCACATACAGCACTCATACATGAATATAATTTCACATACAGCACTCATACATGAATATAATTTTATGTCATTGACATTGAAACATAACGTAATTATTATCGAATTTGTAATTTATTGTTTTAAAGGTATTTGCTTTTGGTTTATTAATTTTTCTTCAGTTATTATATTTCTGTTATATTTATTATATTCTTTGTCAGATTTTAAAATCTATATATATATATATATATATATTGTTATATTTAAAAAACATAGCATGCTGTATTTATACTATTTATTTTAAATCCAATAAATAAATTAATACCTGCCCATAACATTGTTGTACGTTATTTTGTAATCGATTTTCACATGAAAAAATCCCACGTGTCACTAATAACATTTTTGTTTGTAAAATATTACTTGGAGAAAAATCTATATTTGCCTTATTCTGTGCGGCTATTTAACTGTTGCTTAAACATGTTCAATATATTTGGTATTTTAGTTTTATAAATTTGTATTTTATTTTAAATTATTACATTCTCCTAATTTTAATTAATTCTATTATATCCATCCATAGTAATTCTGCCCGAAGGCAGATCCTTCACTGCAATCATAGCATTTTCATGCTATGTTTGCAGCTTTACTAGGGAATTGTGTAGGTGTGGTAGCTTCCCGTTGCTTTCCACACCGGTGAAGGATGATGATGATAATGGTAAGGATGATAATGATAAGGATGATGGCCATATGATTTCGGGGACCGTTTGGGCCTTAAAGTTTTCCTGACATTTGTCTTACAGGTGAGGAAAAACCCCGATAAAAACCTCACCCAGAAAAACTGCCCCGACCGCGGATCGAACCCGGGCCCGCTGCGTGACAAGGCAGCACGCTACCTCGAGACCAAAGCGGTGGACTTCTATTTTATATATATATATATATATATATATATATATATGTATACATATACATATGGCATGATAAGAAAAGTAAATGCCTGGACGGGATTCGAACCCGGAACTCTGAGTCTGTACCTCAGCGTGTTATCCATTACACCACCAGGCGAATCCAATTCAAACACTTATTTTTCTTATATATGTATTATATTCTCCATTATTACTAGATGTCGCGAGAACTCAGTCTTCACTGCCATCTAGTAGCTGACTTTAACAAGTAAGCAAATTTAAGAGAATATTTTTACCTTATAGCAGTGACGCTTTATCGATGTTATAATTAAATGTTTAACATTGAGCAATGCAAGCTTAATATGGCATGATAAGAACTGATATATATATATATATATATATATATATATATAACATCATTTTCCTAAATGCTATGAAACAAAATGAGGTTATTATTTAAGATTTTGAATATTGGAAAATACTACAACGTGGATACGTGGAAATACACTATTAAATGGACTGGTCACTCATCAAAAATTAGGAATAAAAATTAGGTGCAGAAAGAAATTAAATATAGGCTCAACTGTGGAAAGGTATGGAATTATGCACTACAGGGACTCTTTGTCTTCCCAACAGCTATCAGAGGAAGATAAACTAAAAATATAATAGAACTGCTATTCTCCCAGTTATAGTCCACAGACGAAGAGAATGAAAGCACGGGACGAAGGGGGCCACGGGGAATTGCAAGCGATACAATGGCATACTACCTGAGAGTAAAATAACACTCATGACGTATAAAATACCTACTGCTTTCATTCACTTCATCAGTGGGCAATACACTACATGGAAGCGAGATGTAGTCTATATTGTAAGAGAAGAGAAAAATTACAAGATTTAAGCATTATTTAAGAAAAAAATTGGACTAAAAATAGGACAATTGAATGGAGAAAACATCATAACAATGAGCTACATGATCTTTATGGAAAAGGAGATATAAAATGATTAGTTAAGTCTCATTGACTGCGATGGGTAGGATATGTGGCACGAATGAAAGATGGCACGAAAATTTCTTGTAGGAAAACCAGAAGTAAAACGCCCAGTAGATAGGCCTAATCTTATGTGAGAATATAATATTAACAGCATTTAAGGAAAACAAATTATATAGAGAATGGTTGGAAAAGTTAGTTCAGAATAGGGATGTTTGGAGAGCTTATGTCAACGATACCATGAAACTCTGGGCTCGATAATGCTAGCGAGTTAGTTTAGTATATCATAGTTTATTGATTATTTGAAAAGTGGCACGAATGAAAGATGGCACGAAAATTTCTTGTAGGAAAACCAGAAGTAAAACGCCCAGTAGATAGGCCTAATCTTATATGAGAATATAATATTAACAGCATTTAAGGAAAACAAATTATATAGAGAATGATTGGAAAACGTTAGTTCAGAATAGGGATGTTTGGAGAGCTTATGTCAACGATACCATGAAACTCTGGGCTCGATAATGCTAGCGAGTTAGTTTAGTATATCATAGTTTATTGATTATTTGAAAAGTAAATAGTAAAACAATTCTGAGTGACAAAGGTGAAGTTACTCATTGTATATTTCATTTTTACGCTTGTATGTTGTTGCACCTTGATCTCGGCTTTTAAACGAATCATTTATTACCATCCGAATGTTCAACTGTTTTTACTAAACTGTTTGAATTTCTAGTCAGAATTTCTACTTAGTTTCATATCGACACATTAAAAGCTTTGGCCCACCAACCTATGCACTTTCCCACATTGGTCCATCCATTGCACTAATTGAATAACCTAGCTTTAGATTCTCCAAATCCTTTAATCCGTACCAGTAACAGCACGTGCACGCACACACACACACACATGGAGTTTGCTTGCTAATGCTGTTATGTGGGACTCTGGCCACACATACATAGCATGGGAAAAATCACCTGATGTACTCTGTTTTTAATGTCAATCTCGAATTTCAGCTTTCTCGTACATATTAACAGAGTGCGCTGATAACGTTTTTAAATTCATGCATAAACTATTTTAACCAGTAATGCATTAGTAAACTGGTTTATTTAACAGATTATAATTTACTTTAATCAGATTTTAAATAACAGGTAAACAAGATCATGAAATATTAAACTTTAAATGTGGACAAAATGAATAATGACTGTACGGGAAAAGAAAATCCTATGAACATTTGATGAATAATCCACTGAAAATTTCATTATAAGCTCTATTCGTCATATTTTATAACTATCTTTAAACCGATTTTGTTTAGACATTTTCGAGACCATTAAAGAGGAATATGGTACAAGCAGTGTTTACCTGGATATAATAGTGTATTATGATGCGAGGTTTGGAAGTGCTTTTTACAGAAGCGAGGAAATGTTTAAAAGCCGAGCCATAGGCGAGTTTTAATTTCCGAGATTCTCTAAAACACTTCACAAACGTGCGTTGTACTGTACATTATTTTTTGAGCGATGGTGTTTTCAAACTAATAAATAATAGTAAAATAATATATTTGTTGGAAATATTTGCATAATTTATAAACAACTGGCTAATGTTAACAGTGTGAGCAATCTATTTTTTAGTTGAAACTACAGTTGAAACCAATCAATCAGTCATAAAATGGCGGCAAGTACGTATTTATTGTTTTACATTGTTTCAAATGAAGTTCAGTTAATTTAAAATGCAGTGATTTGTTTCATATAATATATATTAACACTACCATTTGGATATATTTTTGTATATAGCCTACATTGTACATAGAATACATAAAGGACAGTGATTGTATTTCCCGCACGACGTTTGTAATATATAATATTACAGTACAATTATTTAGGTTGGGAACCCCGAAATGTAGGAAGTTGAACTTTCAATCATTGTCACTATTGCTGTAAGTACGACAAAACGCACAATCGTGAAACATATTTTTGTGAAAAGGATGTTACAAGAAAAGGTGGGCAATTAGTAAAACATATTATATTTGACTGGGAAGTGAGTAGGTCTACCATGCTCTAGTCATAGATATTGTGTAACATTCAGAGTATAGACATGTCCTGTGCTGTGGTATTGAGAATAAGGAAGAGTCTTGTGATCTTGTTCCTAAATTGTGATGAACCGATAAATTTTGAAAACGCGTTGCATGTAAATGAATGTAATAAGAGTAATGCCTATAATGAGGATTTATAAAGTAGTATTAAAACAGAAATTAATAAGTGTTACCCTATTTTTAGAAAAGAGTTATATTTTATATCTGCGGAAAGTGCAAGATTTTTATTACAATAGAATGCATTTTTTGTACAGTACGTCATGCTATGTTTCCATTACTGTGTATGCATTAAGGTTTGTTATTTCACATTGTACTGCACGCTATATTCGTTTCACCTGTTTTTCGTGTTAAATAAAAAGAAACTTTAGAATGTAATCACAGAAATAAGACATATCCAGATTCAAATAAGGTCAGAAACATGGTTGAACAATATTTTCACGTTTTTGCACTTAGTTTTTACTTAATTCCTATTTCTGTTACTAATACTGTACTGACTTGTAACACGTAACTTTTATTAGGTTATGCATTTAAATTTTCCTTACGGTTTCAACATAATTTCATCCATTTCAGTACTAACCACCGGCCTTAGATTTTATGTTATTTATTCAATATACAGCGTGCTTCATTGGCCGCGGTGGACTAGTGCTTATGCTCCTTGCCTCTGGTCCCGAGGGTCGCGAGTTCAAACCCGGCCGGAGTCCGTGGATTTTTTAGGATGGAAAAATCCAAGGAGCAAGTCCTCCTGGGGACTTTATGCCGTGGGTTCCGAATGTGAAGATTTTCAGGTTCGTAAAAGATACTTAAGCCTGAATGAAAAGGCCTCTAAGCAAAATTTACCGAATTTTCGCGTCCTACTACTACCTTTGGTTTCCTAGATTTCAGTATGAGGCGGAACGCTGACCACGGGCCACTCCAATGACATATATACGAAAAAGTGTAACTAAATTAGTATGGTTCAATTTCCTCTCTGTAGGGGGAGATCGCCCAACTCTCATTAAGGGAAACATGGGCTTACAAGAAGATACAGCGTGCTCCGCTTATAAGTGTAATTAAAATATCTATAACTTATGATATAATATTTTTCTATAAATGAAACCAATTGGTACCCAAAGAGTGAAAATAAGGGTTTTTTTGCCTTATCTTTATACATAAAAATGAATATCTATAAGTCTATCTGAAATTTATAGGTTCAAAAACTACTCTACTCATTTGAATGGGGTTTTCACCACCATTTACGTATTTTTTGGGACAATTTACATATATTCTTTTAATAGTGCCACACATTAGATTATATTTATTTATTTTATCATTAACTAGCTAATAAGTAAAAGGAAAACTAATTATAAATTTATATTTTTAGATGCCCCGTGCTGATTACCCGGATTGCCCAGAATCTATTTATTCCGATCTTCTTGGTATAAATGAGCTGAAAAACAAAAATTATGACTAGTTGAATGAGTAAAATGAAAAATAATTATAAATGAATATCGTAATTATTTTAAGATTCCCCGTGCTGATTACCCGGTGTTGCCCGGGAATCTACTTATCTCGATCTTCTTGGCATAAATGAGCTAAAAGACAAAATTCGTTATTGTGAGTTATCCGTAAAAGAATACCCGCCATGTGCTGCTATGCTTTGCACAGGAATCTACATACTTGATCTCGATCTTCTTGAGCATCAATGAAGACAAAAAAAAAAAAAAAAAATGGTTATTGTGAGTTATACCGTAAGAGATAAACATATGCTGATGCGGACTTTTTTGTAGAGCTTTCTGAGATATTCAATTCTGTGTACATTAATTTGTGTATTTGTTATGGTTTAGACAGCGTAAGCCATTTAAGCGTCCAAATAGCAACTTTTTTCACGTTTTCCACTACAAAAGGCGATTTTTAAGGGTGTAGGAGTTGAGTGCACAACTCTCTTATAGCCTATGTTCCTCCCGCGAATCTCCTGAACATTTTGCAAAAAGTCCCATCACAATTGGATCAACGGTATGGCCGCGCATAAAGTACAAACAAAGAAACAAACAAACATTCATTTTTATATATTAGATATCTTCAATTTTAGCATATGATACAACATTTATTTGTGAATAAATTTTTTCTTCTTCTTCACTTCACGGGCTAGGCAAATTGCCTGTTCCGCCTCACAGTTGATCTGTCCATCTTTTCACTGGCCTTCCTACATTCCTTGAACCTCTTGGCTTGTAGTTGAATGCTGCTCTTGGTAATCTTGATACATTCATTCTTTCCACATGTGTAAATCATTTCTCTCTATATTCTCTGATTTTCTCATCCAATGGATATATATTTAACTCTGTTCTTATATGTTCATTTCTTGTCCGATCCAATCTTGTGCAGCCTTTTGTTCTTCTAAGGAAGTTCATTTATTATTATTATTATTATTATTATTATTATTTGGGGATTTTTCACTCAATTTATAAAGATAATAAGCATGGAATCTCGGACTGTTACTTGTACTTAACATCGTTGACCCAATTTAGTTCAAATTGCGCAAAGCACTGGTGAAGGTTTCTATGCATGGGATGTTTGCCTGCATGACGTTTTCATATATTCTATTAAGTTGGTAGAAACGTCACGTACATGTTACTATTACGAGAAGAAGTTTGGGTAGGGAGTTAACTTAGTCTCTGACACAAGTTGCAACATGGCACCGATGGGATTCGAAAAGAGTAGGCAAGTAGATAGATGAGAGTTGTTTCTAAATCACTGCACGTCCTCTGTCTGCTGATATTGTACGTCAAGACATTCCCCCTGAAGAGTCATTTCGCCAGAGTAATTGCTCCTTCCTGTATGCTGACCAGGCCACAGTCGCCCCCAATTATCAACGATAGGATCGTGATTGCGGTGATACTCCATCTGCTGTGTAGTGGCCGAGGTAATGCTTACTTAACAGTCTTCACCGCGCAGGAAATGTGATTTTGATTATTCAAGTAGAATTACAGTGTAATTTTCAACTTGAAATATATTATTTGTCTTTTGGAGCACACTGAAGTTCAAAGATACTTAGTCAGTTTAACCCACAATAGATAATAACATATACAAAATGTATAATAATAATAATAATAATAATAATAATAATAATAATAACATCGTTATTATTACGTTAATGATTAATAATAATCAATTGAGTTGGTGTTTACTTGATGAAAATCCATGTTCATTAATTAAATAAAAATAAAACTTACAGTTTATTTGATATTCATATTTATTTCATATTTATTAAGATTATATCTTAATAAATAATTATTCTACCAGTTATATTATATGGATGCGAAACATGGACTCTTACTTTAAGGGAGGAAAGGAGATTACAAGTATTTGAGAATAAAGTACTTAGGAAAATTTTTGGACCAAAAGAGATGAACAAACACGTGAATGGAGAAGACTACATAACAATGAACTACATGGTCTTTATAGGAAGCCAGATATTATAAGAACAGTTAAGAAAACATTATTTGATAAAATACACAACACAGAAATTAGGGACAAATACCATATTCAAGACATAACCAAATTTATTATAGATAGACGAAAATACTGGAAGGGTCATATAGAAATAATGGAAGAAAACCGGCTTGCAAAAAGAGCTAAAGAAGATAGACCAATGGACGGGAGAAGAACAAGAGGAAGACCAGTCAAGAGATGGATAGACAGTGAATGCACATCCAATACGTCTTCCTCCGAGGAGTGATTTTGGAAATAAACAGGATGAAAATCCTACAAATTAAGTTTAAGAAGAAGAAGAAGGATTGCTTATATCCATGTGGCCATGAACCCTCTGGGTTCAGTGAGAGAGTGAATGAGTTAGTTCGTTAGTTAATATTGAGAGCCAGATATTTATTACAAGTTATAGTAAAGTTTTCAGTACTTACACGTTTCAACAAATTCCCACCACTGTGTTACATGGGAAGGAAATCAATAACCTTCCTCAACATTTTTATGGCATGAGCCATAAATTTATTGTCCTGATCTATTTTCCATAAAACGGAATAAGAGAAAACATGGCAGTAATATTTCTAACTTTTCAGTCGGTAGAAAACGGTGTCTTGCACACAGCATTTTGTGATCTTATTTTCTGAGTAGGTATTATGAAGCCATGTTTATTGTGTTCATCTGTTAACATGAATTATTTATAAGAAAGAAAATAGACTTTATGATTTTATCAGAAATTCCATTACACATTTTGTCTGAAACGTATGAAAAAATATGAAAGAACAAGTTTGCTAGAACTTCAAAGAGAATACAATATAGAACACTATAGAGTTTTTAAAAATCTATATAAGAGCTTTTTACCAGAGGCACAAGTGTATCATGATTTATCAACACAGTCCCAACTCTAATAACAACTTTAATATTATGGTCCCAGCTGGAATTGCTGTTTAGTATAAATTTTTAAGCAGAGTGCTCTTATCATACGGGAACGCTATTCGCGTAAAGTATGTACTAAGCGAAACTTAAACTTTATCATTAGTTGTCTTCCCTGAATAAATTGAAAATACAATGTAATAGATCCAGTTATCTTTTTACACACTTTATATTAGCTTGACCTGTATCTGAATCTTTTAACGCGATTTTCGCCCACATAAAATCATTGGATCGACTTGAAACTTTGTATACTTGCAAAAGACCCGTGACAATACAATAATTTCATATTTTGTTTCTAAAATCATGGCCAGAATCATCAGAAAATAAAAAAAAGTGTCTTTGTAGCTATGTAACGGAATTTTTGAACACGATTTTCACCCATTTAGAAACATTGGATCGACTTGAAACTTTGTGTACTTGTAGAGGACCCGTGGCAATACAATAATTTCATATTTTATTTCTAAAATCCTGGCCAGAATCATCAGAAACTCAAAAAAATGAAAACTGGTACAATAGGTTGAGGACTTGTCGACTTTTTAGTCAATCGTAACAGCTCACATGGAGAGCGGTGGTAGGTTATATAATTTCAGTAATCCATAGGTCGCTGGTTCAAATCCGGCTGGGAGTTTTTTTTAGAAGAGTATTATTTACTTTTAGCTCATACTACAATAGTAGCCTATCGAATTTAAAGATATTTACATTTTTATCTTATTCTGTAAAATATTAAAACTAAAAAATAAAAAATAAATAATAGTTTTAAAAAACTAAAAAACATGCTTTATTTAATATCAGTTTGATTAAGGAATACATACATAGTGTTCTGCCCAAGAGCAGGTCTTTCACTGCAAACGCAGCATTCTCCACTCTTTCCTTAATTCGGCTTTACTTTTTTTATCCGCAGACAAACCATTTATTTGAATATTGTCTATCATCTGATGTATTTTCTGCCTCTAACTTTCTTTCCGTTGACCATTCCTTTTAGGGCAAACGACAGCAGGCAGTTTCTTCTTAGCCAGTGACCAATCCACAATTTTGTCTTGGCTCCGATTGAAAGACAGGCGAAAGATACATTGCCTCTGCTTCTTATACAACACTTTGTCCACCTCATCACCCCTTTATATTTCTACTCGCTTTCATTCGATATCCTCCCACCATAATTTGAACACACGATCGAGATAAAATTTAACTCTAGCTGTTCCTTTACATCGAACATCTCACTATTCCTCATCCTTCCTTGTTTCAGCCACACGACTCTGGAATTCCCTTCCTTCGTATATCAAGGACTGCCCGACTCAAAAACAGTTTAAAAAAACTCACTTCATATTTCCTTAGACAATATAATATATAACCCTTTTCCATGTATACTCTTATTGTTTCTTTATATTTTAAACTTGTCCCGCGCCGTAGCCGAGCGGTTAAGGTAGGAAGCCTTGGCGCAGAGCTACGGGACTTGCGCTAGTTCGAGTCTCCATGGGGGAAGAAATTTTCTCATGGTATTTCGGCCAGTATGGGACCGGTGCCCACCCAGCATCGTGAGGCAATTGGGTAGCTACAATAAGTAGCGGCTCCAGGTTGAGGAACCAGCTATAACGGCTGGGGGACTCGACATGCTAACCACATGTCACCCGTACACTGGCTGTTGATCATCTACCTCTGTGATTGACACATGTGGATGTGAAGGGCCAGCAACCGGCTGGTAAAAGGGCAACCGCTGAAAAGTGGAAAGACCCTCAATCGGAATATTTTAAACTTTCTTTACCAAGCCATTTACTTAATTTAATTATATGTTATTATTTTTGTTATTATTATTATTATTATTATTATTATTATTATTATTATTATTACTATTATTCTTTCTTACCTTTGTAAAATTTATATTGTGTAGTCTATATCTAGTATGTATCAATCATAATTCTTATTGTATGTATAATTTAATCCTGGTGAAGTGGAAGAGAAAGCCTTACGGTCTTAACTCCATCAGGTAAAATAAATAAATAAATTATTTTAATATTGTCTATCATCGGATGTATTTTTCTGCCTCTAACTTTGTTTCCGTTGACCATTCCTTTTAGGCCAACCGTCAACAGGCAGTTTCTTCTTAGCCAGTGACCAATCCTATTTATTTTCCTCTTCTTTATGAGTTCCAGCATTGTTTTTATTTCTTAAAAATATTGATGAGGATATTTGGACGGCGTTATGCATCAACCGGCTCTGCGCCATTGTGTAGGTTTCGAGGAAAATACGTTTAAAGTTTGTCAATCATCGCTAGGGAAAGAGTTTTAAGGTGCAAATTTTGGTCGTAAAAGGGAGGAAAAAAAGGTTTTGAAAATACATACAAAAAGGTGCAAAAATGGTGCTGCTAATACAATTGAATTAAGGTTTAAACCAGTTACATGAATTCAGTTTATATAATATGCATATCATTTTGCACCAAATGTACTAAAACTAACTAATTGATTCACTAGCACTATCGAACCCGTAGATTCACGGCCGTATAGACATAATCTCTCCATACATCCCTATCCTGAGCTAATGTTTTCCAATCATCCCTTGTATAATCTACTTCCTTCATATCATAGTTAATGTTATTCTCCCACCTCATTCTTGGTCTACCAACTGGGCGTTTTCCTTCTGGTTTTCCTACAAGAAGCTTCCATGCACGTCTTTCATTCCCCCTTTCGTGCCATATGTCCTGTCTATCGCAGTCTATGTTGATTTTCTAAGTTTAAATTTTTGTTTATTATGTTGTTTATGGTTGCTAGAGAGACACCCGACTTAACTGCTAATGCTCGTTGGGTTGCTGGATTTTTTTCTGTCACAAGGGCTTTAACCTTCCTGATCACCTCAGGGGTGCGGCTTGTAGCAGGCTTAGAGTGTGCTTGTTTTTTCCCCTTAGGAATCAATCCCATACGAGTTTTACCTTTTTTGTTAAGAACTGAGTAAATACCATTCCTGGAGATATTGAAACCACGCTACTTGCACATTTCGATGATAGCACTATAGCTGTAAATAGCGTCGGATAGGGCTGTTACGTATCCCTCCCAGAAATGATCGATTTTCCTTGGCATACTAACGAGCAAACCAGATCCGAACACTGTGGCAGGTAGCACTCAACTGAATGAACATCTGTTGTTGTGGGCAGCATCTCTGCATATATAGTAGTGACGTTATCACCTTTCGAACTTGTCCCCAGGAATCGTGAACAACACTCCGTATATACACGAGCATATGTACCGACGTAAGGAGAATAGGGCCAAAGGGAGGGTTGTAGTACATGACTTTGAATTGAATTCATAAAGTTATATTTTTAAGGGAGTAGAATCTGAATTGAAATATATCTCAATTACAATCTTAATTGATTGTATTTATTACACTTGCTCGAAAATTGTCGATTTTTGGCAATTTTTCCATTTTAAGTGCAATTTTCGATTTTTTATAATTTTTTGGAGTTCTCAAAACCTCAAACTATCCATTTTATTGGAAGTTATTCGATTTATTTCTAGTAACTTCAGTCCTTAACCTTCATTTAACGTCTTTAAAAAAATAGGAGGCTCCGTGGTGCAAGCGGTTAGACGCTTGCCTCTCACTCCACGTGGGTTTCGTGGTGGACGAAACGAAGCTTGGGCAGGTTTTTCTCGGGGTTTTCCCCGTTTTCTCCTGCCACAAATTTCATTCCACCATTTCTCCATACTCGTTTCACCCACTTTGTTTCATTTCGTTCATCCTTCCCTATGACGGTGCGTCAGGAATGGTCGGCCGGCATCTTTATAGCTCCCAGACCTTTATAAATATAGGAGCTTCATCTCATATCATCTTTCGACTCGATCATGAGTAGGACACGAGTTGAAGTTATTTAATAATTTAAAGTAGGCCAAGATAAGAAAAAGAACACTCTACAATAATAAACTTAATACGCCATCTTATTCATTCCATAAATATGGGTAAAAATACAAATAATCTCAAATACAGTTGCAATGTTAGAGTACTAGAGCAGTCCATCAAATCTTTAGACGATGAAGAAGGCCTACAACTCAATGGTATTAATAAGCTGTTAGTTTATGCATTATTGGGTGATAGCGAGGAGATATTAAAGGACAACACGCACACACCACTGAGTAACACTAAGAACTTAGGAGACTGGAAGTAAATATCAATAAAACTAAATATATGGTCACACATAGAAATACATTATATAATGGAAATGGGCAGCTAATGACAAATGAGGGAAATTTTGAGGTGACAGAATTCAAATATCTAGGAACAATAATCACAAATAGGAATGAGATGCACAAAGAAATTAAACATAGGCTCAATTCTGGAAATGCGTGATATTATGCATTACAGAGACTCTTGACGTCCCAACTCCTTTCAAAAAACGTTAAACTGAAAAAATATAAAACTATTATTCTACCAGTTATATTATATGGATGCGAAACATGGACACTTACTTTAAGGGAGGAAATGAGATTACGAGTTTTTGAGAATAAAGTTCTTAGGAAAATGTTTGGACCAAAGAGAGATGAACATACAGATGAATGGAGAAGACTGCATAACAGTGAATTGCATGGTCTTTATAGGTAGCCAAATATATGAGAATAGTTAAGTCTCGTAGACTGCAATGGACAGGACATGTGGCACGAATGGGGAATGAAAGAGGTGCATGGAAGCTTCTTGTAGGAAAACCAGAGGGAAAACACCCAGTTGGTAGACCAAGAATGAGGTAAGATAAGAGAATAACATTAACTATGATTTGAGGGAAGTAGATTGTACAGGGGATAATTGAAAAACATTAGCTCAGGATAGGGATGTATGGAGAGTTTATGTCCATGCGACCATTAACCTACGGGTTGTATAGTGCCAGTGAGTTAGTTAGTTATTATGTCATCTCATACATACCATAAAGGTGGGTAAAAATACAAAGAATCTAAAATAAGATTGCCATGTTAGAGTATTAAAAAATCATACCCATCCTCTACTAATATAAACTAATCTTCATAAGTAATGCCACGAGTGATTTCCAAATTATCGATAAATTCACGACTCACGAAGTGAGGAGTGAATTTATCTAGAGAATTTGGAAATCAAGAGTGGCATTTGTTAGGACTATTTAACGAATAAAATAAAGCTGTTTACTCACAAATCATTATTTAACTACAGTTATTTAAAAATATTTTTATATTTAAAGTAAACGGTGATGTTTGAAAACTAATGAGAAACGATAGGTAGCCTACGCTTCTACTGCTTCTTTTGTTTATCACTGCAACCAGACCATACTATTTATTGCCAAAGGAACGCAATATTGTAAGAATGCTCTCTAGTGGAGAAAAAATGAAACACATCAATCTGTATATTAATTCATTTTTGATGTCGTATACATTTAAGAAAGTGCAAACAGTGGTTTCTTTTTTGGTGGTGGTATAATCAATTGCTACAAATGTTGACATGTAAGCACTATTATATACAATCTGGTAGCCGTATTTGTTATAGGCTCAGTCACTGCAAAATAACGGTCAGACCTGTTCAGAATATTAAAAAGGAGGAGCTTTGCTTAATATATGATAATCCTAACGTTGATAATTATTTCGTGAAACACGTCTCTGATTGGTTGTAATACAGAAATCATTGAAACGTGATTGGTCATTGACTCCCATTTGGGGCATGAGTTAAATAGTCACATTAATTCCAACGTTTTAATGGAAGGTGGTTCTCTTATGGTTTTCTGTTAATATTCACTGTAATGGACAGCAGGGATAATTTATTTTCAGACAATATGCAGAATTCAATTTGAGTGCAATGTGAACGTTCTGAGATTCCTCATTTTATGCAACCATCGAATTTGTTTTGTTTTTGGATGCACGTTTTCATCAACAAATAATTGAAATTTCCGTCGTTGTCAAACACAAACAATATGTTGAAACATTAAATCAACATATTTAACATAAAATCGTTGAGCGTAAAATTGGATTACATATAAAAATTTAATTCCATTCGTATTCACACATTTATATCAATATCCGTTGTTTCCTTATTCTACAAGCCAACTACAGTATGGACAGAGATAATGATAATAATTATGATAATAATAATAATAATAATAATAATAATAGTAATAATAATAATCCATCCATCCATAGCAATTTTGGCCGAGGGCAAGTCTTTCACTGCAATCATAGCATTTTCATGCTACGCTTTGCAGCTTTACTTGGGGATTGTAGGTGTGGTAGCTTCCCGTTGCTTTCCACACCGGTGAAGGATGATGATAATGATAAGGATGATGATGATAATGATGGCCATATGATTTCGGGGACCGTTTGGGCCTTAAAATTTTCCTGACATTTATCTTACAGGTGAGGAAAAACCCCGATAAAAACCTCACCCAGAAAATCTCCCCCGACCGGGGATCGAACCCGGGCCCGCTGCGTGACAAGGCAACACGCTACTTCGAGACCACAACGGTGGATAATAATAATAATAATAATAATATTAATAATGTTTTTTATTTATTTATATACAGAATTTTAATGTTTACACATCTTTCTGTGCCTAAAGTTTTATTTTTCTTCTCCACTCGTCTCTCTCCATCCAATCCATGTCCCCTTGCTCTTATTCCAGTTCTTATTTCCTGCATCCACAAGTTTCGAGGTCTTCCTCTCCTCCTTCTTCCAGGTGGACACCATTCGAATGTTTTCCTGGGTAATCTTTCTTCTTGCATTCGTCGTACGTGCCCATACCAATAATATAATAATAATAATAATAATAATAATAATAATAATAATAATAATAATAATAATAATAATAATCATTTTTTTAGTGCAGGGCACTTGAAATACAGATCATAGCAGCTTCATTTTACCTGGAAGACATAGGGCTTTAAGACCTTCTCTACCATTTAACCAGATTAGATAAAAATACAAAAATTGCTGTTACATCTAAACTACAATAAACAAAATTATTACATAGTATATCTACTATACGAATTTTATTATATACAACTTTCCTCATTAGAGGATTGCCTCAAGGACAAAGTGATATAGGCAATTAATTTTCGAAATTGATGAAATACATTTTGTAGATACATTTTTAAAAAATTCAAATTTGTAATTGAAGTATACATACGATAAAGTAGATATTTTGTAAAGATGGTTTCTTAAAATTGAAATTGATCCTCTAATGGCAGCGATGGCAATTTCAGAAAGATACACTCCATCGAAATCCAAGAAATTCCAAAATTTAGCTAAGAATCCTGGCATAGTAGTCTACCTCTTGCCCTCTTGACCTGTTACAATACATTTTGATTTACTTTAGATGAAACGAATGAAATATAAAATGTGGAAGATAGAAAAATGAGGAAAAATACTATGACATAGAATAAATCTAGTTCTGGAGAAAAATTAATTATTTAAGAATAAGTAATTTTATAAGCGTGACTTAAATGTATCATGTGTGCGGCAACCCTTAATACCTTGAGAGAAATAATTCAGGGACCGTTAAAAGCTACTGTGAAAGAAATAGAATAAGACGAAGTGCTATGGAGATGGATTGTTAGCAGGCTGCTATCTTGTGTGTTAATATTATGGAAAGATGATAACTTCTCAAATCCAAACTCCAGGAAACTTTTAATGTAGGAATTGAGAAGCTTGAAAAGAAGTGAAAGAGAGTGCAACTAACGTCAATCACTAAGGCGGAACCAAGAGAGATTACAAAAGTGTTAGGAAATATGACCATAATGGCGGATTGTATCTGTATCGCGTGTATCCCCGTATGGGAAAAATAGCTTCCTTGCGAGAGTTACTTAAGCAAGCTAGTTTAGTTACGATTATTCCCCTAAAAAATCTCAGCGAGAGACAAATGGCTAGCACATCGACTGAAATAGACGTATAGAAGGCAAATAAGGTACAGTTTGAATGGGAAAGGCCGATTAGATTTTAGTGTGAGCTCTTATTTCGCCTTGAGGTTCTTTTATGAGCTCGAAAATCTTCAGATTCAGGATCCACGTGTTAAAGTCCCTCACAGAGGACTTGTCTCTTGAATTTTTCATCCTAAAAGATCCAGCGATTCCGGTCGGGTTTGAAACGATGTCCTGCGTGACAGAAACCGAGAGACTATCTCTCAATCAGAATGTTTAATTTGTACTGTAATTAATTGTAATAATTTCTATTGTTTTGATTTGTTCTGTATCATTACTAGACATAATTGTATCAGTATGGACTCTCAATTGCACCTATAGTCGGCTCGGTCATTTATTTTACAGGTGCTTTGTTTTGTGGTTAGGTAGGTATATTTTGCACGCATAAGTATTTAGCATATCAAGCGGCGTTGTCACGTTTTATTCACTAGTATAAATTATCATAAGTGATTCCATAAATGTTTTCCAATTTATCTAGAGAATTTCGAAATCAAGAGTGGCATTTGTTAGGACTATTTAACGAATAAAATTTAGCTGTTTACTCACAAATCATTATTTAAATATAGTTGTTTTAAAATATTTATTGTAGCATTTATTTCAGAACAAACTGTACACTGTAGAAAGAATCAAGACAAGCTTAAACAAATGAAACTCTGCAATAAACTACACGCCAAAAATGAAACTAATTTTTTATGTCTGAAATTTAAATTTTAAACAAAATTGAGATAAGATTTATAAATTTCAGTTGTGAATTCTCGTTTTCACGGTTGGTTAGAGAGATTGTATATTCCAGCTCTGCTAGATATGTTCCCATGATACTTCACAGTTTATAGCGAGACACTTTCTCCTTTATGAATTTCATTTTAGATCTGTTCATTCGAAACTCGTTGTTCACAGCTGTACATAATGTGATTGTGTCATAGATTTAAAACAAATCTGCTTGTATATAACACTGTATACGTACAAATGGTAAATATACATGTAAAATAATCCTTTATCAGGTTTAACATGTTAGTCTTCAGTTATAATTACTCCACTAATTGATGAAATTAGGTTACAGTACACTCTGATGCAGATAATCAATGTGTTAAACGATGTCACTGTGTATTTAGCACGTGATGTGTTATATGGAACTGATGAATATAAAATAAAAACCTTAAAATGAAAAATGTTGAAGAATATATTTGGAATAGTCAATAATAATAAATTAATTAAATAAAAATAAAACGTAGTTTTATTTGATTTTCATATTTATTATATAATTCAGTGACAGCTGTTTCGGTACACTGTACCTTCTTCAGACATGTTAACAAATTATGAATTGTGTTTCAACTGATCTAAGCAACAATACAACAATATTTATTTAAATTTTTTAATTTAACAAAGGGGATTCATTCATTAAATTTAAAAATTTAAATAAATATTGTTGTATTGTTGCTTAGATCAGTTGGAACACAATTCATAATTTGTTAACATGTCTGAAGAAGGTACAGTGTACCGAAACAGCTGTCACTGAATTATATAATAAATATGAAAATCAAATAAAACTGCGTTTTATTTTTATTTAATTAATAAATATGGATTTTCATCAAGTAAACACCAACTCAATTGATTAAATAATAATAAAGTTCATGATATATGGAACTGACGAATATAAAATAAAAACCTTATAAAGAAAAATGTTGAAGAATATATTTGGAATAGTCAATAATAATAAAGTTCATGATATATGGAACTGATGAATATAAAATAAAAACCTTAAAAAGGAAAATGTTGAAGAATATATTTGGAATAGTCAATAATAATAAAGTTCATGATATATGGAACTGATGAATATAAAATAAAAACCTTAAAAAGGAAAATGTTGAAGAATATATTTGGAATAGTCAATAATAATAAAGTTCATGATATATGGAACTGATGAATATAAAATAAAAACCTTAAAAATAAAAATGTTGAAGAAAATATATTTGGAATAGTCAATAATAATATAGTTCATGATATATGGAACTGATGAATATAAAATAAAACCTTAAAAAGGAAATGTTGAAGAATATATTTGGAATAGTCAATAATAATAAAGTTCATGATATATGGAACTGATGAATATAAAATAAAAACCTTAAAAAGGAAAATGTTGAAGAATATATTTGGAATAGTCAATAATAATAAAGTTCATGATATATGGAACTGATGAATATAAAATAAAAACCTTAAAAATAAAAATGTTGAAGAAAATATATTTGGAATAGTCAATAATAATATAGTTCATGATATATGGAACTGATGAATATAAAATAAAAACCTTAAAAAGGAAAATGTTGAAGAATATATTTGGAATAGTCAATAATAATAAAGTTCATGATATATGGAACTGATGAATATAAAATAAAAACCTTAAAAAGGAAAATGTTGAAGAATATATTTGGAATAGTCAATAATAATAAAGTTCATGATATATGGAACTGATGAATATAAAATAAAAACCTTAAAAATAAAAATGTTGAAGAAAATATATTTGGAATAGTCAATAATAATATAGTTCATGATATATGGAACTGATGAATATAAAATAAAAACCTTAAAAGAAAATGTTGAAGAATATATTTGGAATAGTCAATAATAATAAAGTTCATGATATATGGAACTGATGAATATAAAATAAAAACCTTAAAAAGGAAAATGTTGAAGAATATATTTGGAATAGTCAATAATAATAAAGTTCATGATATATGGAACTGATGAATATAAAATAAAAACCTTAAAAAGGAAAATGTTGAAGAATATATTTGGAATAGTCAATAATAATAAAGTTCATGATATATGGAACTGATGAATATAAAATAAAAACCTTAAAAATAAAAATGTTGAAGAAAATATATTTGGAATAGTCAATAATAATATAGTTCATGATATATGGAACTGATGAATATAAAATAAAAACCTTAAAAAGGAAAATGTTGAAGAATATATTTGGAATAGTCAATAATAATAAAGTTCATGATATATGGAACTGATGAATATAAAATAAAACCTTAAAAATAAAAATGTTGAAGAAAATATATTTGGAATAGTCAATAATAATATAGTTCATGATATATGGAACTGATGAATATAAAATAAAAACCTTAAAAAGGAAAATGTTGAAGAATATATTTGGAATAGTCAATAATAATAAAGTTCATGATATATGGAACTGATGAATATAAAATAAAAACCTTAAAAAGGAAAATGTTGAAGAATATATTTGGAATAGTCAATAATAATAAAGTTCATGATATATGGAACTGATGAATATAAAATAAAAACCTTCAAAAGAAAAATATTGAATATATTTGGAATAGTCAACGTTAATAAAATTCATGATAAAATTCCGTTGATCATCATCATCAACAACAACAATCACGGATTAAGTTCATGTGGCTTGTTCCGGTCTCATAGATTTTCGATCAGAAAGTTGAATCCATCTCTTTTTCGGTCTACCAACAATCCTGTCTCCTTTTGGTCTGTAATTAAGTATAATTTTTTATAGTCTACCGCTGTGGTCTCGAGGTAGCGTGCTGCCTTGTCACGCAGCGGGCCCGGGTTCGATGCCCGGTCGGGGCAGTTTTTCTGGGTGAGGTTTTTTATCGGGGTTTTTCCTCACCTGTAAGACAAATGCCAGGAAAACTTTAAGATCCAAACGAAATCATATGGCCATCATCGTCATCCTTATCATTATCATCATCTTTCACCGGTGTGGAAAGCAACGGGAAACTACCATACCTACAATTCCCTAGTAAAGCTGCAAAAAATAGCATGAAAATGCTATGACTGCAGTGAAAGACCTGCCCTCGGGCAGAATTAGTATGGATGGATGGATGGATAATTTTTAATATGCGTTCTTCTTTCATTCTTTGAACATGTTCTTTCCAGTTTTTTTTCTAGATTATTTTATTTTATCAAAAAGTTTAAAAATATTTAGCTCTTACTAATATCTTCATTTCTTCTTTTACCTAGAAGTTTGCAGCCAGCTATACTTCTCACAAATCTCATTTCAGCTGCTTCTATTATCTTCTCTTTTCTTTTAGGTAAAATCCAAAATTCATAGATATTAATCATAAAATAGAAATTATAATATAAAATTATTACTTAATGGGTCCGCCACTTCAACTTTGAAAACTATTGATTATCTGTAAGCCTTTCGAGATTAGTCTCATCATCAGCAAAATGAACAGAAGTTAGGTCTTTATCTGCTGACCCTGAATGCAATACTGATAGCCTCTTCTGCTAAAGATGGTACTAGTCCCTAAAGGTCTACAGAGAACCAATAGTTTTTAAAGTTGAGGCGACGGACCTATTAGGTAACAATTTTACAATTTTATATTATAATTTTAATGTTATATTTGGAATAGTTAATGAAAATCAAACCTGGAGGATTACATTTAATTAATGACATTATTAATTCTTGTAAATGCCACATTTATAATAAATGGTTTAATATAAAAACTATTTTGGCGGAGTTAAATTATTATTTTAGAGGTTATTGTGCAGTTTTGGCAAGGCAAGACATGCTCAGAGCATGAGTAAGAAATAAATAAGGAACCTGAAAGTCTCCTGAAACAGGTGTCTGAGGTAGATTCTTTGAATGTTTGGGCAAATATTATTTTATGTATTTAGAAATTTATGTACTGTAATTCTCCTCCATATTTCTGTCATTATAATATACCATTCCAATTATTTTCTCTCTTGCTGCTTGAAACACCATCAGTCCACGTTATTTTTGGCCTTCCTCTTTTTATTCAAATACGAGAGTGTATCGAAAAGTAACGAACAATATATTTTAAGAGAAAAGTTTATTTTATTTTATTTATTTCGGAATTTATCCAGAATACAGTGGTTTTCCGTCACCCTCAAGAAATTCGTCTTCTCCAGTTGAAGCAGACTTGAACATCCGCATCTGTAAGTCCTAGTTCACGCATACTTATTTTCACACCGTCCAGCCAACCATCTTTAGGTCTTCATTTTCTTCTTTTCATATGTATTTTCCATTTTAAGATCTTCTATCAGATTCTATCCTCTTGAGATGTCCATTCCATATTAATCGCCTCACTTCAATTGTCTGTAATTCAGAGAAAAGTATAATTGGTAAAGAAAAGAGACACAAATTTAACTGACATCTTTTCTACATAGTCGCCAACTTTCTCAACATATTTTTCCCATCGTGGTACCGATTTCAATATACCGTATTAATTGAAGTACGTTAGGCTGGAGTATAGCCATACGCGGATAGCTGATCGCACTTCTCCATCTTTCTCAAAGCGATGGCCGGCGTGTTTCGGTCGTGTAGTGGTACGGCCACGACTCAATAACAAGTGACAATTTTTTATAAAGTCATGTTCATTCTGCAGCATATCGCATTAAGTTGTTCATGCTATTCATCATTCGCTGGCCGACCAACTATAGACGTTGCTACGGTTCATACAGTCTTTCCCATACAAATCAAATACCCCTGTGTATTTTGCTCGGGTTATGTTCTTCAGCCCATAAAAAATCAGACTACACTTCGCTTTCTTCACATATTGACATTAGTATCATGACCGCCGTATTAGTTGAGCACTTTGCTATTTTCTCGCTAGAGCTGCACATGAAAAAAATGTACCCCTTGACGATATGTTGTTAAATTTGAGGGACGTAGGAATAAAACAAATACTAATGGAGGCGGTTATAAAGTTGTATGAGGAAAATAGAGTAATATAAGGGTCAAACTAATAATAGGAAAAAACGCACACAAAAGTGCATTAGTTTATGTCTCTGCTGTATACCAGGAACGATTGTGTTCTCTTTAAACAGACACTGAAATGATATCTTTCACACGGTTTATCACAGAGCTTACACACGCAGTCACTTGACGGATCATGATAGTTTGAATTTTTGCAGAGTTTAAGGGTCAAAATAGGAAGCCGATTAACAGGGAAGTTTCAGATAAATATTTACGCCAATGATATGGGTTATCATCCACACTTTTCAAACTATTTCCCGGAGCAGCTTTACAGAATTACCACAAGAAATGTGAGCCCATGGGAGAGTCTATTGGATAAAGTAATTCGTTTACTATATATTGAGTTCATAATAGCAGAAGACATGAATGATTAAGTCACGTGGTAAAAAAGAAAAAGTTCAAGAAGAATACGAGAATGTTCGAATGGACACACCTATGGGAAAGCGTGATTATCTGTTAGTGGGGAATGATACAATTGAGAATTTACCTGTAGAAGATAAACAAATTGAAGGTGTTAAAACGGCGAACTATCTGGTGTTATTTTTAATAAAGTAAAGAGATTATATCGACAATAAATAAAGGAAGGGTAATGATAAAGACATTAAACTCTGTTTTATAAAATTAAAAAGAAAAAAGAAGAAAATATATACAGCACTCTGGTTCAAAGTGTTATGCTGTATGGGTAGGAAGTGTGGGATGTAAGTAGAGGAAATAAAAATAAGCTCTTGAGCTCCGAAATGGATATCTTGTTACGGAGTTCATATAAAACGCGTAAAATATGGAATAATGTGATAAGAGAAGGAATGAAAATGGAGAGAGATATATTTGGTGCTGTTCAGAAGAAGCAGTTAGTTTGGTTAGGTCATGTCAATAGAATTAAGGAATATAGATTCTCTTACAAATTTATTAAGGTGAATACAATCTGAAAAAGAAGATATCAAGGTATCCTACGATACCAGAAGAGTTACATCGTTAATGAGGCAATGACATCAAGAAACTTATATGTTGAAGAATGCCAGGATAGAGAAAGATGGCGACTGGGGACGGAGAGAGGGCGACAACTGGAACAGTCTGTGAAAAAAAAAAGTTAAGACATTTTTGAGATCACAGAAAGACAAACATACAGGCGAGCAGAGAAAACTACACAATAGTGAGCTACATGATCTGTATGGGAAACCAGATATAATAAAAACAGTTAAGTCTTCAAGCCCTTAAATTCGCAATGTATCCTGCAGGATGCATCAGTTAGTTTGTTTTATGTAATATTTTTAATAAAACAAAAGAAAACGAACGAGTAGAAATTACTTAAATATGTGTAGAATTACCACAATATACCCAATAACAATAGTTATCAAGTTATGTTGAGTCTGTAATATCTTACGTCAATATTAATGTTGATTTGTTCTTGAACATGTTTCGATTAGTCTTCTATTCATCCTCACCATCATGGCCATATTACAGACTCAAAATAACTTGATTAAATGAACCTCAAAATATTACTTCCTAAAATAAAACATTAATAATTGTTATGTATGATGTCGTTTTCAGTGCGGTCCGCAACATTTAAATAACTGACATAACAAATTAGAAAAATACAATGTGAAAAAAATAAAAGTCCTCTCATTCCACCGTAACTGAGGAACCACTCAGCACAGGCTCTCCGCCCGCCAACAGCAACTCCGAGGTCTCGGTAAAGCGCTCCGAGGGCTCACATAGACCTGCAGAAAAATTTCAAAGTTCGACATTTGACAAAAAATTCTCATCATACTGCCGGGAATAAAGGACCCTTCAGCGCAGGCCCATCGCCCGCTAATCCAGTATCCGAACCCGCGGTGAGACAAATCCAGCCCTTTGATTGGCTCACAGGATACTCCACTAAAAAATAAAAAATAACAATATTAATAACAATTAATATATTAAATCACAAAATCAACTTTAATAATAATAAACATTCATATAAAACACTTATATCGCGAATATAAACACGGAAGTACCGGACACGTTCATAAACCAATCACGTAGCTACTTGACGGAAAATAGCTGCTCACGAACGCGAAAAGTATTTAATTAAATGAAAAACATTAGCAAAGTAGTCCCACTACAGGCCTCAGGAGGCCCTTGGGGTAGTAGGAGGTTAAGGCTCCCACTTTTTCTGGACAATCGGCACTTGATGTCAGCCGGGTTGTCAACCCTGCGTGACAGCTGGCTTTACCCTCAGAACAAGCGTCTGGTACTAATTTCCGTTAGAGGCTGAGTCGACCCCAGGGCCATAGTGCCCCGCCAGAAGGTTTGGGTCAGTTTAAAAATCCTGACCCCACCGGGACTTGAACCCTCACCCTTCCAGCTTGTAGCGCATGCCTTAACCACTACGCTACGGCGTGCCCATTAAAACATAAAAAAAATCACAAGGAACGAAGCCGGATACATGCCGCTGCTGGTCATCAGCCATTCATCATCACACAACATCAACTTTACTTTAACTAACCCAACTAGGCGGGACAAATGGACTGTTGTCTTGGAACCCGGGGCTCCACTAAACAATGGGCCGAAGAAATGCTCACCACCTCCATTTCTATAATGGATGGTTGCAGGGCTTTTCGCATGACTCTACTACGGCTTGCCTTGCCAATTTAAGGGCTAGACTAAAAAGGCCAGAACATGAGGCACGAATGGGAATGAAAGAGGCTAAGACACTTTTTGTAGAAAATTCATTGGGCAGGCACGAATGAAGCGGGAGAATAACAGCAACCTTTATTGATGGAGGTAAATTATATAGGGAATGATTGTAAAATATTAGCTAGGGATAGGAATATATGGAGAACTTATATATATATATATATATATATATATATACACGGTTGTGAACAATCTGGTTCGATAGCGGGGTGCGATAGATGACTGAAGGAAACGGGAAATTAATTTCCTTCCTTAAAAATACGTTTTTCTAAAGCAAAGATTGCGCTTGGAACTTCCTTCATGATTCACTAACAATGATATCAAGATGACTGCAATCATCCACAAATACATTCTGATAAAAAATGGTTACTGACATGCGAATGCCTCATTTGTTGACAAGATGAAGATTTATGTTATGAATAATGCATTGCTGGTAAGCTTATATAATTTTAAGTTGATAAGGCGGAATTTCTGTGGTATTTCGTATTAGAATTGGCATACAGAATATGGTAAAATAGTATTTTATTTATTTCCAATATCTTCCAATAAAATCACGTAACTCTGTGGTTACCTTCTTTCAGAATGTGTATTGGAAGTGAATACGATTTCGTTCATTGAAAAAGGTTTTTGTAAAAGATATTGACGAATGAGAAGTAGCAGACAGTGCAGGTTTACAGAATAACGTGTGGAAATACAGCACAAAACCGCTCTGACACCGTCAGCAAATTTGTACAATCAATAACAAGATAGCATTCACACCTGCGATAACTGGGACCTGCATGCAAATGAAAGATAAACATTTAATCATGTTTTAACATGATAAAAATGCATGACATTTCAGTTTGACATTTAATTTGTACAATTTTATTTCGTTGATTGTAAATTGAATATATTCAAGCCCTGGATTTCAGATCTAAATAAAATAAGAGATAAAATTAAATTCAACTAAAATTTCTAGAAGGTATTAAAATAATAATAAACAGTATAATTAAACAAAAGACAATGCTCAATCTTCAATATGGATTTCATAAGAAAAACAATTTGGCCGAAAATGGTATGGTCGTGTAAAAAGAATGTCAGAAGATAAATTCCCTAGAAGAATACTAGAATCGGCGCCACTTGGTAGAAGAAGAAGGGGCGGTAAAAAATAACGTGGATTGGTGTTTGAGCAGCGAAAAAGGATTGGACGATGGAGATTGGGATGACAGAGAGATATGGAGGAGAATGACAGTAGATTAATTGGGCGCAGGAAGATGTTGTGAAACCTGGTAAATAAAAAATAAAAATATTAAATTTAATTTTGCACAGATTATTTATTAATCTGCAATGATATACAAGATGATGCATTGGCATGTCTATTATTTAATATAGTATTAAAAATGTAATTAGAAAATCAAAATACAGAAAATGGATACAATATTTAATAAACAACCCAGATTGTGGCTTTTGCTGATGACACAGTTATTGTTGGTAAGCTATTCCTGGCCTCAGTGAAGAAAGTATTTATGTTAACAAAAGAGGCAAGATGTCGGCCTTGCTTCCTAGGGACGCGGGTTCAAACCCGGTCGGGATACATGGGTTATTAGGATGGAAAAATCCAAAGAACAAGTCTTTTGGGAGGGACTTTAAGTCGTGGATCCCGAGTCTGAAGATTTTCTGGCTCGTAAAAGAACCGCAAGGCTGAATAAAGAGACCTCTATCCGACTATTACCCATCCAAGTAATACCTCAGTTACCCATTAGATGTCTCACTGAGGCGATGTGCCGATTCCGTATCACTGACTGAGATCTATGGATAAATAAGCGTAACTAATGTTCTGGGGGTAAAGGCGGCCGTCACGCAGGGCTGACAACCCGGCTGACATAAAGTGCCGATTGTCTAGAAAAAGTGGGAGCCTTAACCTCCTGCTACCCCAAGGACCTCCGGGCCTGTTGTGGGATCACTTTACTTTACTAAATTATCGTGTTCAAAACACTACCACAAGGGTGCACCCTAATCCCCACACGGAGGAAGGGGGTTATATAGATAGAAAAGAGGCAAGTAAAGATGCAGGGCTAACTATTAATAAATCAAAAAACCAAATATATCGCTCATTTGCTGCAAAAACCTCATAACTAAAAAAATTGTCGATTTTGAGTTGTTGGTAATATATGAAAGACAAAACTCAGTTCTATATTCAGGAAGAACGACTTAAGCTACTGTATACAAAGAGTTGGTATAGTAATTTGATATTTATGACAAATACAGGCAAAGGTAGGCCTATATGGATTTCAAACCTTTAAATGCTTCTCCTGAAAAACTATGTTTTTTTTAGTTATGACGTTGTTGCAGCAAATGAGCGATATGTCAATTGCTTCTAGAAATAACAACATAGACATTGTAAATCCATGCAGTTGTTTAGGGTCTATGGCGACTAACATATCTGCAAAAAAAATCGATCAATCTATTAGTATTTGCTAATAAATCATATTATGCTCTTTTAGTCCTCCGCTGTGGTCTCGAGGTACCGTTCTGCCTTGTCACGCAGCGGGCCCGAGTTCGATTCCCGGTCGGGACACCTCCTGGGTGAGGTTGTTTCGGGGTTTTGTCCTCACCTATAGGACAAATGTCAGGACGCTTAGGGCCCAACGGTCCCCGAAAATCATCCGGCCATCATCATCATCATCCTTCACCGGTGTGGAAAGCAACGGGAAGCTACCACACCTATAATTTCCTAGTAAAGCTGAAAAGCATAGCATGAAAGTGCTATGATTGCAGTGAAAGACCTGTCTTCGGGCAGAATTACTATGGATGGATGGGCGTCTTTATTTAATTATAAATTGTGATCTTTATTGTTTCGAAAACAATTTATAATACTTTGGAGTGAAGCAAGATTTGATTTTAATTAAATGAAAGAAAATCTTTTATAAATCTCCTAAATTAATTAATATTAATTTATAGTGAATTATTTTATCAGAGCTATTTTACTTTGTACTATGTCTCATTTATGTCATCTTTATTAGAGTTCCTATGTGAAAGAACAAAAGGTGAAAAGCACAAAGTAGAAGATAAAAGCAGGATACTATCTACTTTGCTTGGCTATTTCAAGCATTAATTTCAGAGACCCACCTGCTATCTACATAAACTATATATCATCGAGCAATGTCGACGCTCAAACACTTAGTACGGATAATAATGTCATGAGATGAACCTCTGGTCTACATATATCTGAGTTGGAATACACCAAACTGTTCTTATGTTAGAGTAAAAAACCAACAGTACATCAGCGAGTAAGTCAGGAAAACAAATGTCTTAATAATATATCTTGACTTGAAAAGGTAATTAATATGGAAAAAAACAGAAGTTATAAATGGAAGAAAACTACAGCGATACGACCAATTAAATAAACTATTTAATTTATCATCTTAATCTTCTTCTTCTTCACTTCAAGGTTTAGGCGATTCGCCTGTTCCGAATTCACACTGATTCCTTCCATCTCTTCATAGGTCTTCATATATCCCTTAATCCTTTTGGTTTATAATGATATGCTATCTTGGACACTATTGTTTCTTCCATTCTCCGAACATGCTGGTCCCAGCTGACGCGGTGTTGTTGAATTCCATCATTTATTGACTATATTTCTAATTCGCTTCTTACTTCTTCATTTCTTATGTGCATCCTTTGGACCTTCTTAGAAAGGTCATTTCTGCCCTTTGTATTCTACTCGAACTCCTCTTATTTGTTACCCAGGACTCACTACCGTATAAAAGTACCGGTACCGGAATTGTTTTGTAGAACTTCAATATTGTATCCTTCCTTGTTTATGAATGGTGCCACATAACATTTGAAATTTTGATAATTTATTGTCTATATCATTTCTTGTTCCATATCAAGAAGACAATTCACAACCTAGATAATTAAAATTTAACGCTTGTGATAGAGGTTCATTTCCTATTATTATTTTTGACCATATGAGTAACTTTCCTAAAAAGGCCATTATTTTTGTCTTTTCTATATATATTTTACTCTTTACTTATTTCATTTAGACAGTATAGAGAGAATTGTAAATCTTTCCTGTATTTTGCATTCTAATAACATTGTCAGCGTAGAGTAAAATGTTAAAATGTGTTATATTATTTATTCTTATTTCTTTCTTAACAATTTTTTCCAGCTTTGTACTAGGTCAATGCTATACTAATTAATTTTAATGAAATAAATACTTAAAAAAACAAGTGTAAATAATAATAGAGAATGAACGATTAACTTACTGGGGGGAATAATACAATGGACACCAGGAGGAACAAATAGGTAATGAAGACTAAATGAAAAATGGATGGAACAAATTAGATGCGATATGTTCCTATTCTCAGTCCACCTAATCCAGTCCTTATCTCAGATATCCAGTTTCCTAGCATCCATCCGAATATTACCCTCTCACTTATATGTAGGGCTTCCTAAATTATCTTTACCACGAAGTTTTACCAACATACATATATTTATAAACGTTTATTCTGTCAACCATTCAAGCTACATCATCTGTCTATCTCAATCTTAACAACAGTGGGCAACAATGCAATTAAGGAATGTTTTAAGCTTGCAGCATTATCCAATTTAAATAACTTAGGACCGTATTTTAGAAATGTTTTCGCTTATTTTAATCCATTTATTTAAAAGAATGTGTTTCATACCGTTGGAGAAGCATTAATAATAATAATAATAATAATAATAATAATAATAATAATAATAATAATAATAATAATAATAATGATAATAATAAATAATATAATATGTTCATTAACATCATCACCATCAACATCATATGCTTAATTGGTTGAACCATTCAATACGCTCCGCCTTCAGAATTTATGTCTGCTCTCCCAAACGCTTTTTAGGTCTTCCAATTATTATCTTATCCTATTGTCCCCCTGTATATAATAGCAATGGAATTTGTCTTATATATTCGTTGTAAATGTAAGTAGGCCTATCCATTTGATTTGTAATCGTCAATTACGTATTTCTATTAATAGTTCTACAGAATTTTAATAATAATAATAATAGCGATAATAATAATTTTTACTTCAAGGCTTAGATATAAAGGGATGTTAATAATAATAATAATAATAATAATAATAACAATAATAATGATAATAACAATAATAATAATAATAATAGTAATGATAATAATAATAGTAACAGTAGTAATATGATAAATTAAATAAGAAATATTAATTAATACATTCACATTACACGGGGTAATGTTCATGCCAAGGTTTGAGCAAATATAAATTTAGATTTATTTAAAAGATGCTAACGTCCGGCAGCCCCTGATTTCCTGTTGTAATTTAAAGTAATAAATCTAATTTATATAATAAATATATATGATAAACCAGGTGTAATACAAACAATTACATCTCGCAGACTTGCGATCGGCAGGATAAGTGGAACAAATGAGGAATAAAAGATGGACACGGAAACGTATTTTAAGAAATGAATAAGGAAAGTGTCAGTATATAGAACAAATCATCACCAAAGAGAATTGAATGTCTTACTTAATAAAAATAGTTGTTGTAGGATGTACAAACATGTACATAAATATAGTCAATATCCTTTTGCTTTAGATACATCCAGTTATTTAGTTTTATTGACTTTTGTTGAAATTTTATTCTTATGTTCTAATGGAAAACTTCCTTCCGATCTATAAAAAATATTGAGAAACGAAAATACCTAAACGGAAATTGAGCTTATGAGATTTTTAATGCACCATCTACACATTTAAGTAACAAAATGCCTTGGACTCTCTGCATCTTTATGTTGTATGCAAATGTTGGAATAGTGTCTTGAAAATGAATACATTGTCTTGAAAAGTAACATAAAGAGTCTTCTTGTTTTAATTCTTTCCTTATCTTAGCACTTTGCATTAATTAACTTAGATAAAAACGTTTAGTGCTTGAAGAAGGAAAAAACATTCTCACGTTGATTCTGATTTCCTTTACTTCCTTCGTAATCTTCTACGGTCCTCAAATTGCTCACTCTGCAAGGTGTGTGTACTCATCCTCCTTCCTTGCAGCATATTACTTTCGTTCTCAAAATTCTACTTTTTCTGACTACGTATTTACCAGTTGAGAAGATTTTCTTTAAAGTTAGTTTCTGTCTCATTAACAAAGTTATATTTTTACGTCCTATTTTTCAATTTTAGCGAATTTATAAGCAAGAAACACACACACACATATGCGCACAATTTTTGTTTCATGAGAACAAATTCAATAACGTGACTCTTTAGGAGATTTGGTTCCGAAAAAAACAAATATTTTGGCCGCTAGGCGTTAATAAGACATGCACACAGATATGTATAAAGGTATCCCACTACAGCTTTAGGAGGCCTATTGGGGTAATAGGGAGTTACATATTCAACTTTTTAAATAATCGCCTCGATATGTCAACCGGGTTGTCAGCCATGCATGACTGGTGTCTTGTACTCATTTCCGTTAGAGGTTGAGCCGGCCCCAGGACCATGGTGCCGCCAGAAGATTTAGGTCAGTTTATAAATCCTGACCCCATCGGACCCGAGCCTCTGAACTTTCGGCTTGTAATGTATTGCACCCATGCACACACACATATACACACAGACTCAGACATACACACACACACACACCTATATGCATTTTTTCCCCCCAAAATAGTTTCAAAAGAAATACCTCAATAGCTTAATTCCTTAGGAATTCTTAGTAATGAATTGAAAAGAAAGTCCGATTTCGTTAACTATTAAGGACAGTAGGTCACTAGAAACTATAATCTAATAATCTGGTAGATTTCGATGGGTAGGAGAAGTGATACAATTGGTAATGAAAGAGGGGTTTTGGAAACGCATATAAGAATAGTCTACCGCTGTGGTCTCGAGGTAGCGTGCTGTCTTGTCACGCAGCGGGCACGGGTTCGATTCCCGGTTCGGGACAGACTCCTAGGTGAGGTTTTTTTCGGGGTTTTTCCTCACCCTGTTAGACAAATGTCAGGAAGCTTAGGGCCCAACGGTCCCCGAAAATCATCCGGCCATCCTTATCATTATCATCATCATCTTTCACCGGTGTGGAAAGCAACGGGAAGCTACCACACCTATAATTCCCTAGTAAATCTGCAAAGCCTAGCATGAAAATGCTATTTGCAGTGAAAGACCTTCCCTCGGGCAGAATTACTATGGATTGATGGATATAAGAATACTAGAGGTATAGCGCCCAATAGATATGCCACGAAAAAGTTGGAAGAAAGTGGGTAGTGAATTATACAGGATTTTTTGGAATACATTAGCTCAGGATAAGGATGTATGGATACCATATGTCCGCGCGACCATGCACCTTCGGGTTGGATAGAACCAGTTAGTTGTTGTTTCTAATAGTTAGGTAATTAGTGTACGTTCAGTAGAAATACAGTGATATTAAGTTACGATTATGTTGAAATCGATTCTGGTAATGAAATTTCAACCTATTATCTACCTTTAACAACTGGTGAAATCTAGGAAAACCCCTCAACCAAGTGGTTTGTGTGGTCCAGGAAATTAAACAAGGAGCTTCTCTTATGCTACCACTATGTAATTTCTTTTTAGTTTCCATGAATCATATAATAATAATGCATGGAAAGTGGTTCTTGGAAATGACATTTAAGCTCTAAATTGCCTTGAAAAAACTCTTACGTTTGTAGATTCTAGGATTTGAACACAATATTTACCGTAAACATGAATCATCCCCTTTAAATTAATTTAATTTGTACGTTTTGATTCTAATATTATGACTAATTAATTTACTGTTACTTGTGCGATATAATTATTCAGATGGAAATAATTAAGTTATTATAGAATTTGTGAGTTACAAAATACTAATTATAAAGGATACAAGGGGGGGAAAAAAAGATCAGATAAGTCACTTTTCCCTCGAAACATACAAAACTTACATTTTGTTGTATATACATACTATCAAACCCGTGATTAAACTGTCTGCATTTAACTATTTCTTACTTCGTAAATATAGTGTTTTCCATGGAGAATACAAGGGTCGAGGCATACGTCATGGCAATTATTTTTGTGAAAATTTGAGCGTGGGTGAAAGATCTAAAATATGCACATGGAAGAACAAGGGATAAACGAAATTTAAGGAATTTAACAACACGCCAACATTTTGCTCCTCATGTTTATTAGGGTAATTATCATATCAATACAGGTTTCATGTTCCAGAATCATTATTTGCCCAATCCCATACACTTCAAATTCCATTTCAGAAAAAAAAAACGATTTGTCTTGTATTTTCCTGTTTCCTTCTTATAATAAAAATTAATGGATAAATATATAAATAAAATATTTAATATATTCTTGTATAAAGATATAAATGTATGTTCACTTGGTAAAGTCCCGTGCCGTGGTCCAGTGGTTAAGGCAAGATGCCTTGGCTCAGAGCTACGGGACGCGCTAGTTTGAGTCTCCATGGGGGAAGACATTTTCTCATAGAATTTCGGCCAGTATGGGACCGGTGCCCACCCAGAATCATGAGGAATTTGGGTAGCTACAACAAGTAGCGGCTCAAGGTTGAAAGCCCCATCTTCAACGGCTGGGCGTAATAATATTCCTGTAATATGTATGTGTAATTATTATAATATTTATAAAGGGTCCGGTATGCTGACCACATGTCACCGCTACACTGGCTAGATGATCATCTACCTCTGCGATTAACACATGTTGATGTGAGGTCAGCAGCCGCCTGGTAGGCCTTGGGCCTTCTAGGACTGTCGCGCCATGGAGTTTAGTTTTAGTTCACTAGGGTAGTATCCCAGTTGGTAGACCAAGAATGAGATGGTAGAATAACATTAACCATGATTTGAGGGAAACAGATTATACAGGAATAATTGGAAAATATTAACTCAGGATAGGGATGTGTGGAGAGCTTATGTCCTCGCGGCATTACAGTACCAGTGAGTTGTGAGTTATAACAAACAATCTACTCGTGTTCATAGCTGCACTGACATAAGCTCTCTCATACCTATCCTAAGCTAATGTTTTCCAATTATCCCCTGTATAATCTACTTCCCACAAATCATGGTTAATGTTATTCTCCCATCTCATTCTTGGTATACCAACTGGGCGTTTTCCCTCTGATTTTCCTACAAGAATGTATACTATGTAATACATCTGTAGATAAGTCTCGTAGACTACGATGGACAGAACATGTGGCATGAATGGGTTATGAAAGAGGAGCATGGAAACTTCTTATAGGAAAACCAGAGGGCAAACCCCTGTCGATATACCAAGAATGAGGTGGGAGAATAACATTACTCATGATATGAGGGAAGCAGATTATATGGTGGATGATTGGAAAATATTAGCTCTGGATAGGGATGTGTATAGACCTGGTGTCCGCGCGGCCATGAACCTGCGGGTTCGATAGTGCCAGTGAGATAGAGTTAGTTGTTTATGTAATAAATTTAATTTATTATACGGTATATCAGAACGGAGATTTCAAAATGGTGCCTGAAGTCATGTTTTTTTCTGAAAAAATCTAATGAGTAAAAAACCCAATTGGATGGTATGACGTCACATATCTGTCAAACAAAAACCCAGAATTAATGAGTTAGTTAATTAGATGTGTAGGAATATGCAGAATGCCAATTATAACGCTAAAAAAGGTTACTACACATAAAATTAGCAGAAAACGAAAGAAATAAATGTGTTTTTTGCAAAGGATAATTAAGATTGCAGAGCTTAATTAATGTAATAAATTGTTTCTTTTGAGAAAACAATTTAACATAATTAAAATATATGCTTAAATTTTTGTTAGGAGTTATAAGCTATACAAAAATGAATGTTTTTTTGTTTGTTCGTACTTCATACGTGGCCATACCGTTGATCCGATTGTGATGGGGCTTTTCGCAAAATGTTCAGGATATTCCCGGGATGAACATAGGATATAAGAGAGTTGTGATACTCAACTCCACGACACCCTTAAAAATCGCCCTTTATAGTGGAAAACGTGAAAAAAGTAGCTCTTTGGACGCTTAAATGGCTTACTCGGCCTAATCCATAACAAATACACAAAATTAATGTAGCCTACACAGAATTGAAACATCAAAAAGCTCTACAAGAAAGTCCTTCAAGAAGATCGAGACAAGTACGTAGATTCCGGTGCAAGCATATCCAGCACATGGCGGGTATTCTTTTACGGATAATTCACAATAACGAGTGTTGTCTTTTAGCTCATTTATGCCAAGAAGATCGAGATAAGTAGATTTCCGGGCAACACCGGGTAATCAGCACGGGGAATCTTAAAATAATTACGATATACATTTATAATTATTTGCCATTTTACTTATTCAACTAATCATAACAAATATAGCCTATTAATTTTTGTCTTTCAGCTCAAATATGCCAAGAAGATCGGGATGAGTAGATTTCCGGACAACGGCGGGTAAACAGCACGGGGTATCTAAAAGTAATTACAATATAAAATGTTCCCTCTACTTATTTAACGAAACATAAAACACATCAATTTTCGTATTTCAGCTCATTTATGTCAAGACGATCGGGATAAGTAGATTCCCGGGCAACGCCGGGTAATCAGCACGGGGTGTCTAAAAATATAAATTTATAATTATTTGTCCTTCTACTTATTCAACTAAACATAAAATCACATTAATTTTCATTTGTTTAGGCGTAGCAACGCACGCCGGATATTAGCTAGTATGCTATAAAAAATATATTTAGCTACTTGCTTATGAATATATTCTGATTTTTTACCTGATTAAATTTCAAGTTGTCTATATGGCATTTCTAGTATTCTCAATATTAATAAAATTCATTGTTAAAATCGTTGAGGTGGAGAGTCATAAAATAAAATAAGTTAAAATATACTTTCTTAGGTAAAATCCGTCGTCCTCAACTTATAAAATATGTAATCTTTATGCCTGTAGGCCTTTCACAACATCCGTTCCATCTTCAGCAGTTCACTCTTCGCTACAGCATCCAGTATGATGTTTGATGCTGCTGGTCCTAATGTGGCTCTGTCGTGACAAAATACAATTACATTATGCATTTACTTCGTTATGTAGAATTATTAATCATTAATGGTATTGCAATGTGTTAACATATTTATTTACTCATGAATAAGTGTTGTTCTTATTTTCCGCGTTTTGTCCAGAAATCTGCTCAAGTTTATCCAATTTTCTGGATTTACCAATAACTCGTAGCAAACCAGTCTTTCATGATTTGAATTTAGATATCTTTCCGGTAATAACTGACGCCTCCAATATTCTAAATCGTTACATTTTCCTAATATACGTATCTCGATTTCATAGCTCCCGCACATTGGACATATTCGCATATCGTGATCGTCGCTAATTTTTAAAAATTCCCGTGCCCCTAACCTGAACCAAGCCCTGATCTCTCTTTTTAAATCCTAGATTGAGTATATAAGATTCTTTTCCCCAAACTTGCTTTAGGTCACTTTGTAAAAAGAGTGATCGTTTTCCCGCACATTCGGCCAAAATATTTTGTTGGTTTATATCTAATATCTCCTTCTTATTTTTCTCCACACATTCTTGTGATTTTCAGTCCCTTTTTCCCATACCCAACCCATCCCAATCTTTTGGAGTTCTCTCCTAACCTCGTCTGCCCAGAAGTTCCCATTTGCGTTCCTAATTTGGCCGTCGTTACAAATTGTTGTGAGCATTGTTTGTTCACCTTGGATTAGCCGCAACTAGTACTTGAGTACACGAATTTTGCAGTTTATGGCGTCCTGAAATGACCCAAATTCATATAAAATTCCTCAGTTAGAAACAGCCTTACTAAGTCCTGTAATATATTTTAGAAAATGCGTATATACCTTATTTAGTATTTCCGTTCTTTGAAAACCCCAAATCTCACTACCATAGTGCATTACTGGCCTCACCATCGCTCCATATATTTTTCTATTGTACTAACTGGAATATCGGGCACTCTACCCAGAATACTGAGAATACTATTAAGTTGTCCCATCCTTTTGAATAATGCTATATCAATATGTTTCTTCCACTTTCCGTTCATTTTGAACGTCGTACCAAGATATTCGAAATATTTCACGTTTAGAAGTTTTTGATCTCTGTATTTCCATTCCTCTCACTAAGCTACGGCGTGCCTCCGAAGCTATCATTATCAAGAATTAATCATAATCGTCATCGTCCTTTCAAGTATTAGGCCCAGTGGCCCGTTACGGTCTCCCGCCATCTCCGAAAAGGTCGACCCACAGATCTTCTGCCTCGAGGAATGTAGTGAAGAATATGTTTTGGTATTCTGTGACGATCCATGCGCTGAATATGGGCTAGCCAATTGTTTCTATATTCTTGGAGGTAATCAGATATAGGAAATATATCCTTTAAAAAAATACAAAACTATAATAAAGCTTTAAGAATTATCAACCAAGTTTTTAAACCATCAAAAGTGCAGAGACACACAAGAATCAAGAGTTAATATTGACTGATTTTACTGACTATGTGTAATACAGTTTTAACATCAAGAATATCCTATTTATTAATACATCCCTATAGTTTAAATGAGATATTTGACGCTGGATTTTAGTGCCTTGCAGTTCAAAACGCGGGATATTTTACATGATCTTAGGACATCGCAACGCTTCTCTGGAAGAAATTTTAAGGTAGGTTTCGACATGAAATGACCTTGTAAGGTGATTTAAAATGTTAAGTGTATATGTTTGGCAAGTGACGTGGGTGGTGTATAACTTCATGTCATTGCACATTTGTGAAAATTAGTTTTTATATGAAAAATATTATACTTTGACATAGTTCCTTTCTAGAATGTAGGATTCAGCTTTAATGAGGACAGTTTTTGTACGTGTGTCCTCTTGCACAGAAGCAAGAAATTTTGTCTCTACAGTATCCAAGCTATAACTTTGCTGCGCCTAGAGAACAATTCATTTAAGGGACCCTGCTTGAAAAGAAGAGTGCAAAAAGCCCAGATACAGAGAGAGTAAAATTTTGCATCTCTCTTTTACATAACTAACGGAATTTTGCTCGTAGATAAAGAAAAGTTTAGCGTTGTGGTTTATACGGATGGTTACGGTTAGAACTGCAGAATGGAAGACTACCATTTTATTCGGTACGTTGATTCTTCATGACTTCACAATTGATGTTAGTTGCACATAGGTCTCTCGTAACTACCGAAATCAAATTAACGCTTATTTAACTTGAGATGAAATTGTGTGACAGACGAGTTAATAGGGACTTATTTACATAGTCCAGGCCCACGTTAAAGAAGATAATCCAAAATGTCCTCTTCCCCCGCTTTTCACCGACATAATAGAGTTCTCACTGTGTCACGCTAGTGGACTACGAGAGTAGGTGATGGTAAATATGTAAAAATATGAATTTCAAAACTAGTATTACCAAATTGAAGGGCTCGGCTGTAAAACATGGTAACTGACAAATTCTTGAAAATTGAGTTGTAGCTTGTAAACTGTGATATGTGACCTCCTGAAAGCATTTGGTGAATGTAGTTTTATTTACCGTGACAATACGTCTGCTATCTATTGACGGATGTAAAACTATGTGCACCAATGCTTCAAGAGATCACATATTACAGTTTACATGCTACAACTCTATTTTAAAGAATTTGTCAGTTACCATGTTTTACAGCCGAGTCCTTCAATTAAGCATTATAAAGACTCTTGACGTCCCAACTACTTTCAAAAAACGTTAAACTGAAAATATATAAAATAATAATTCTACCAGTTAGATGCATGCGAAACATGGACTCTTACTTTAAGGGAGGAAAGGAGATTACGAGTATTTGAGAATTAATTTCTTAACAACATTTTTGGACCAAAGAGAGATGAGCAGACAGGTGAATGGAGAAGAGAACAAAACAGTGCACTATATTGTCTTTATAGGAAGCCAGTTATAATGAGAACAGTTAAGTCTCATAGACTGCAATGGGCAGGGCATGTGGCACGAATGGGGAATGAAAGACACGCATGAAAGCTTCTTGTAGGAAAACCAGAGGGAAAAAGCAGTGTAGGTAAACCAAGAACGAGGTGGGAGAAGAATATTAACTACGATTTGAGGGAAGTAGATTATACAGGAAATGATAGAGATTTATGGAGAGCTTATATTCGCGCGGCCATGAACCTACGGGTTCAATAGTACCAATGGGTTAGTTAGTATTCTCACCCTTGAAACTTCTCCCGACCAGAGTTCGAACTCTATTCACGCCTCCTACGAGGCAATGACGTTACCCCGAGACTAGAGCTATGGACATTCTCTTCGAAAATTCAATTCTCAATTTGGGAAAGGCAGCTAAAACGTTTTACAGGGACTCTTGTGAATCCTATTTCTCTAAGAAAAAATGTTTATGTAAAACGGTAATTCTTCCAGTTAAGAAAAAGGAGAAACAATTACTAGCTTTTGAGAATAAAATGCATAGTAAAATGTTTGAAGCAATGAGAGAAGAATATATAGGTAAGTGGAGAAGAATACATGACTGTGAGCTCCATAAAATTTATGGGAATTAAGATGTAATACAAATAGTTTCTTCTCGCATATTGTCGAAAATGGCGATTTAAATATGAACAACGAAACTTCTGTAGGAAAACCAGCAAGAAAGCGCTCACTATGTTTATGAGATATAAGATTATCATTAACCATGATTTGAAAAATGTACATCATAAAGCATACATTTAATTAATGTATAGATCATGCAGCTCAATGCTATATAGTCTTCTCCAATCACACGTCTGTCAGTCTCTCTTCGACCTAACATTTTCTTATGAACTTTATTTTCAAATACTCGTAATCTTTTCTCCTTTCTTAAAGTAAAAGCCCCATATTCCCCATCTATTTAATATAACTAGTCCCGCGCCGTAGCCGAGCGGTTAAGGTAGGAAGCCTTGGCGCAGAGCTACGGGACTTGCGCTGGTTCGAGTCTCCATGGGGGAAGAAATTTTCTCATGGTATTTCGGCCAGTATGGGACCGGTGCCCACCCAGCATCGTGAGGCAATTGGGTAGCTACAATAAGTAGCGGCTCCAGGTTGAGGAACCAGCTATAACGGCTGGGGGACTCGACATGCTAACCACATGCCACCCCTATACTGGCTGTTGATCGTCTACCTCTGTGATTGACACATGTGGATGTGAAGGGCCAGCAGCCGGCTGGTAAAAAGGGCAACCGCTGAAAGAGTGGAAAGACCCTCAATCGGAATCGGAATTTAGTATAACTAGAAGAATAATAACAATTTTATATATTTTCAGTTTAATTTATTTTAAGAGCAGTTGGAAGTCCCTGTAATGTATAATGGCATATCGCATCCGTCAAGAATGACGTCACAACTCAAAATATCTCGTTTTCCAGTTCAGCCAAAAGAAAGTTCACTCACATCACAATTAAAATAGTTAAGGAATAGTTTAATACGTGCAAATTATATCTAGATTAGTTAGGAATTCAGTTACCAACTTATTTTATACAGTTTAAACAAATTGTGTTGTTTTTAATTGGGAATTAACTCAAATTCGTCCATTTTTTAGGTGTGACGTTATTTTATGCAGGGGTGCGATATGTTTCCTGAATTGAGCCTATGCTTAATTTATTTCTGGACCTCATTTCTGTTTGTAAGTATTGTTCCTAAGTAGATTATTTGAACTCAGGCACTTCTTCAGAATTCCCTTATTTTCATTAACCCTCCATTTTCATTATATTGTGTACTTCTATAAGAATTAAATTAATATTTTCATTACCTCACCTCATATCCTTTTTCTTCTAGACTGCAGTTTTGGAGCTATATCTCTATCATCAGTAGCCTCTCGTCGACCGGTAAGAAAAAACCGCCAAGAAACGACATAACACCGGTCGACGAGAGACAACTGATGATGGAGATATAGCTCCGAAACTGCAGTCTAGAAGAAAAAGGATATGAGGTGAGGTAATAAAAATATTAATTTAATTCTTAAATTTAAACTCATAATGTTTTTTTCCTTGCGAAAGTTAAATAGATGTATTTCTGTACCTGAAGACCATAACTTATATTCATTAAAATAATAATAATAATAATAAGGGATGTTTAAAGAAGTAAGAATTTGTCAACTTATATCCCGCAAGTAACAGGTTTGGAAATTATCGAAGTGAAGAAAGCTATTTACAAAAATGTCGGGTCATAACTACTAAATTTAACGGAAGCTGATGAACTGAGCCTTTGTGTTTCCCTTGGCTACAAATTTCGATACGACCAGTTGACCATGCATGATAAAGGCTTTGTCACGTCCATGCTTCATTCATCCTGTATAAAGCAATATTACACATTCTCTTTATTCTTTCCGAGTTGCCCGTTAACATCGATTTTATAAACAAATCTTGTTACTGTTTTGCATGAAGAAGAGAGAGTAGTGTTGAGAAGGGGAGGTAAAAAAGGCCGCAGGTGCGAAAACCTTTTAGGAGATTATAACCCAACTTTTATAAACATGAAAGGGCATTCGACCCTGTATCAAGGGTGTGGGTTGTAAATTGACATAGCCTCATACATCGTTCTTAGCCATCTAAAAATTCTGCTAGGTTGCATTTTCCATAAATTGACTCCCCAACATGATAAATTTATGGCTGGCTTGAAAGTAGAGTTTCACAAGATTTGTCGTTGCGAAGATTTATCTTTGCGCTACATTTTTACGATCAGACTTCATATTGGGGTTAAACCACGTCATTCTAGCGAAATATTCTGCGCACATACTTAAAGAATGGGGGGGGGGTTCAGTTCCGTATCCAGAAATATACCACAGCCAAGTTCCTAAAAATTTCCTTACTAGAGGATAAAGTCTCCCTTCCTTTGGACTATTACAAGATTTATGAAAGAAGAGGTGAATGTTAAAGCCACCAGTTTCTCGTAAAGAATCGTGCGTTTCCAGTCTTCTGAATGTGTAATTTTAGTAAATGTGTCCTATCTTACATCAAAGAAGTAAATTGAAAAAGAATTTCCTTTAGTGAAATTTCGTATAAAACATCAGGATACAGGGTATTAATGAAGCACAAATGTAAGGGCTTAGAGGATACACATCCAACTAATTTATAACATCATCACTTTTTTATATTTATGTAACATGATTCGTGTTATGTTAAAATGTCCAGCGGGAAGATAAAAGTAACTCTTTTTTTTAAACATTAATTCATGATTAATTCATCCAATTATTTTGACTGAATTGATGGAAAATTTGTTGTTTCTTGGTTATAAATTGGGAATGGGAATTTAATCCATAACTAGCAATTGATTTATTAGAATTTGTTGTTAGAGTTCTTCATATATCTACAGTAGGAATAAATGTTGATACCCCAGCATTTTTTACACGAGCAACAATAATTATTGCTGTTCCTCCTGGAACTTTTTGGTTGATTATATACAGTTTATGATTCACCACTAAAAGACTGCTTACAACCTTTGACATATCTACACTTCCAAACATTACTATAAATAATATAATTATCCCTTATTCTTCTTCAGTAATAGATCTTGGACTACATCTAGACGCAAATTTAACCTGGCAAACACAAGTGAAACACATATGTAAAAAGACTTTCTCCATCTTACATTATCTTAGACGTTTAAAGAATTTTCTCCCAGTTTCGTTAAAACAAATCCTAGTGCAGAATCTTGTGTTACCACACTTCGATTATTGTGACATTATATATAATGATCTAAACTATGCCTTGTCGCAGAGACTGCAGCGTGTTCATAATGCTTGCATTCGATTCATTTCAATATCCGCCGTTATGACCATATTTCCGAACACTTTAATAACCTCTCTTGGCTCCGTCTTACTGACAGACGTAAATTGCACTCTCTTTCGCTACTTTTCAAGCTTCTGAATTCCTACATTCCTACTTACCTGGCGTCCAGATTTGAGAAGTTATCCTCCTACCACAATATTGACACTAGGTCACAAGATAGCAGTCTGCTAACAATTCCTCTTCATAGCACTTCCTCCTATTCTACTTCCTTCACAGTAGCCTCCGCCCGCTCCTGGAATCTCCTTCCTCAAGATATCAGGGGTTGCCGCACACTTGGCACCTTTAAGTCACGCTTATACAGTTACCTGTTGTCTAATAATTAATTTTTCTCTATTTATTTAATTTTATACTATGTCATTAATCTTTTCCTCGTTTTTTTATATATCTTGTACATATTATATATTTAATTCGTTAAATTTAGAGTAAATCAATATACATTATAAATATTAATTGTATTGTATTCATAACTTGTAATCGTTTATATATGTATATTGTAATTTAGATTTAAGACTTTTCTTTTGTATTTTTTTTTAAACCTGGTTGAGTGGTAGACAAGGCCTTAAGGCCTTAACTCTGCCAGGTAAAATAAAGCTATTATTATTATTATTATTATTATTATAGCGCTCCCAATTTTTGATCACTAGGATATGTGTTTTTATTTGCCATTTTAATTTAAAAGAAGGTATTTTGGCCTTAACTCTGCCAGATTAAACAACAACAACAACAATAATAATAATAATAATAATAATAATAATAATAATAATATATAATAATAATAATAATAATAATAATAATAATAATAATAATAACACTGAGCAACAAAAAATAAACTTTTTTTGTCTCATAAAGAAAAATATGTGATTCTCATAGTACTTTTTCTCCTGAATTTAAGTATGATATCGGTTTTTCTCCATCACGCAAGGTTTTCGAGAGACAGGCATTTATAATTTCAAACACTTTAATATTTTCTACATTCGTAACTACACAGTATTCGAACATTCGGACTCACCTAGAAAGTAAGAAATGACGATTTTCTGCTATATTTTGCCTGTGGAGCATCCCTCTTGATGGTCCAACAATAATCGGCCAGCATATTAGGATTCCATTAGCCTTTATATCTCTTTTCCGTTGCTGAAATCTCCTACATTACCTCATTTGGTTTTATTTTGCAATGGACAAATGGACGAAAAAAGTTTATTAAAAAAATAATAATTTAAATCCATTAATTGAAATTGAAATAAAAAAAAGTGTGGGTGATGGAAAAATTTCGAATACATATTTGAAAACACGATAAAAAAACTGCATTAAGTACAACTATTGGTACTCATGGGACAAAAATAATGTTGACCAGTGTAATAATAATAATAATAATAATAATAATAATAATAATAATAATAATAATAATAATAATAATAATAATAATAATAAGCTCTCTATTTACCTTAGTTTAGCGTCACTCTTTCACGATGTTCTTTAACAGGCTATGTTAGGTGTGTATAAGTAAAGTACAAGCATAGTAGCGAAAAAGGAATAATAAAAAATATAAGACAGAAGTATCTTGTGTGAATCTAAGACACTTTTTACATGTCATAAATGTATGACACAAGATCAAATGAGGAGCGATTTTTCAAGATTCAGTTTGAATTCAATAGCCAATTTTAACGCACATTTGTAATGATTTAAATTATATTCTGACACGAAATGGATACTTTTACATAGAATAATCTAAGGAAGGTCTCGCGATGGCCCAGCGGCCATATTCTTTGCCTTTAGTACCAGACCTCTGAATTGATACTTCAGTGCGCTACCGATTACGCCATCCAGACAATCCTAGCACAAACATTTATTTTTTTTATATATAAATTCTCTATCACGAGAGGTGGCGGGAACTCAGTTTCACTGCCCTCCAATGGCTACTGTAACAAGTAAGCAGATGAAAGAGAATTTTTACTACCCCTCGTGATAGAAAATATATAAAAATAAAAAAAATGTTTGTGCTAGGATTGTCTGGAGGCATAATCGGTAGCCCACTGAAGTATCAATTCAGAGGTCTGGGCTCAAATCCCGGTTCAGGCATTTTTTCATGTTATATGTAGGCCTATATATATATATATATATATATATACACACACACATACGGTATATCCATCTATAGCAATTCTATGGATGGGCAGGTCTTTCATTGAATTTACGACATTTTCATGCTAAGCTTTGCAGCTTTAATAGGGAATTATAGGTGTAGTAGCTTCCCGTTGCTTTCCACACCGGTGAAGGATGATGATGATGGCCGCCGAAAAAACCTCACACAGGAGCCTGTTCCGACCGGGAATCGAACCCGGGGCCGCGTGACAAGGTAGCACCCTACCTCCTGACCACAACGGTGGATTATATATATATATATTTCTTGAGGAGAGCAGCAAGATGTTCAAAATTAGACAAAATAAGAAATACTGTCATAAGAGAAAAATGAATATTGGTTATTCAATAGTAGATTATGTACAGTATAAGCAATTAAATTGGTATGGGCACGTACGACGAATGCAAGAAGAAAGATTATCCAGGAAAACATTGGAATGGTGTCCACCTGGAAGAGGGAGGAGAGGAAGACCTCGAAACTCGTGGATGCAGGAAATAAGAACTGGATGAGAACATGGGGACAGGAGGACATGGATTGGATGGAGAGAGAGAGACGAGTGGAGAAGAAAAATAAAACTTTAGGCACAAAAAGATGTGTAAACATTAAAATTCTGTATATAAATAAATAAATAAATAAATAAATATATATATATATATATATATATATACACTTGAATGAAAATATTGACAGAAATAAGAATAATTGGTATTTTTGAGATCTGTTAAAGGGTGCACTAAGGAAGACAGAATCAAGAACATAGAAATAAGACAGGAACTTGAAATATTTGCAATAACTGATAAAATAGATACATATAGACAAAAATGGAAGCAACAGATAGACAGAATGAATGAAGATAGATATCCAAAACAAATAACAAAATACAAATCTAAAGGCACCCGAGATGTGGGCAGACCTAGAAAGAGATGGGCTGAAGTCGGAACGGTTCAACAGACCTAATCCATGAATGCAGATGATGATGATGATGATGGTATTAACACACCCAAAGTATTAAAAAAAAATGCTACCCTACAGACCTCGGGATAGAAGAAATATAGTAAGACCTAGAAGTCTGTGGGAAGATGACCTATCACATCTTACAGTGGGGGAAATAATCTATACTCATCCCCTGATGATGGAGATAATGATAAAATAACAAAAATAATTCCATCATTAATGACAATTGTATTTTATTATTGCTAAATGAATGAATTCTGAAGCTGTACTGTTTATCACAAGGTAGCATATATGTATAGCTTAACTTTATATGCTAGAACATACTAGTTTGTATTTGTGAGCGTTTATGACTACAGTTGGATGATATTCAACAGGAAATTAGGCTTTATGATTTCTGAAAGGAAGATATGTGAGTGGGTGTACAACGAAGTTTTACACTTGAAGCTTTTCTATATGTTTTTACTTCGCTCTATTTTCTTTATGCTGTGTGAATTTCACGATGAACTAATGACTTCAGGCAATGTGGTGTGTTATGAAGTAATATACTATTACGAGAACGCTAATGGTGAACTCTTGACAATAATGTATTGTCTGCGACATCCACAATGCAAAATGAATATAGAGTGGTGCGTCATAAGCAATGCTTCCCTCATGAATATATTTTACCTTTTATGAGAGGGAGGAAGAGAGAGAGAGAGAGAGAGAGAGAGAGAGAGAGAGAGAGAGAGAGAGAGAGAGATAGAGATAGAGAGAGAGAGAAGGAGAATTAGGTTAACACAGGAGGGGTTAATATAGATCATAGTATTTATTTAACGGTGTGTAAAACAGAATCTCTCCCCAGAGTTATTAAGTGGTTTTCATAGATTATGACGAAATCAAATTTAAAATTTTATCTCGAGTAAATAATTTCCTTCTTATCATAAGTAATGCCACGAGTGGTTTCTAAACTATCGATCCACGACTCACGAAGTGAGGAGTGAATTTATCTAGAGAATTTGGAAATCAAGAGTGGCATTTGTTAGGACTATTTAACGAATAAAATTAAGCTGTTTACTCACAAATCATTGTTTAACTATAGTTATTTTAAAATATTTATATATTTAATGTAAACGGCAATGTTTGAAAACAAATCATAAATGTGAGGTTATGTTCATTCACTGCTGCTTGATCATATTATTTATTAGTGGAATGCAGGCTTTCACGGCCGGTAATCATGGTTATAAAAGATTCCGGGCTATGTGGCCGTGGTCTATAACTGGCGTTTCTTCCAGACGTTTCTCCCTCAACTGCGGAGGGCATCTTCAGTGGCGAGCGCTTACAGCTGTTGTTTCCCTGTCGTAGACTCGACTGCGAATTCAGTCGAGTCTACGACAGGGAAACAACAGCTGTAAGCGCTCGCCACTGAAGATGCCCTCCGCAGTTGAGGGAGAAACGTCTGGAAGAAACGCCAGTTATAGACCACGGCCACATAGCCCGGAATCTTTTATAACCATATTATTTATTGCCAAATAAGATCGCAATATTGTAAGAGTGCACCCAAGTGTATAAATAATGAAACACATTAAACTATATATCATAATCAACATTACGGGTTATTCATTAATTTTTTTAGTAAAATCAGTAAAATCAAGGAATATTTTCATTATTTGCTGTATTCAATGTATTTGTTGGAGAAAAATAATGCTTTGACCTGTTCAGAACATTAAAAAGGAAGAGCTTTCTTTATCACAAAAGCAGGAGCTGATAAAGAGAAATCGATCAAGAGCGAGGTGAAACACGACTGTCATTGGTTGCAAAACAACATTCATTGAAACGTGATTAGTCATTGACTAGCATTTGTGGCATGAGTTAAATAGTCTACATAAATAAAATCGAATGTGTCTTCATGTCTGTTCTGTCTGTCTGTTTGTCCTTTATGTATTACTACACCATTCATCCAATTGTGATGGGGCTTTTGCAAAATATTCAGGAGTTTCCCAGGAAAGTTTTAGGGTATAAGAGAATTGTAATACTCAACCCCTTCACCCTTAAAAATCATCCTTTGTAGTGAAAAACGTGTTTTTCGGAACTTTTTGGGCGTTTAATTGGCTTATGCTGCCTAAACTATAACATAATACGCACCAAATTAATGTACACAGAATTGAATATCCTAAAAAATCCACAGTACGAAAAAGTCCGCGACAGCATATGTCTGTTTTTTACGGATAACTCATAACCATTTTTATCTTTCAGCTCATTGATGCCAAGAAGATCGGGATGAGTAGATTACCGGCCATCCTTAGCAGCACACTGGCGGGTATTCTTTTATGGATATCTCTCAATAACCATTTTTGTCTTTCAGCTCATTTATGCCAAGAAGATCGGGATAAGTAGTTCCCGGGTAATGCCAGGGAATCAGCACGGGATATCTAAAAATAATGTGGATATAGATTTATAATTATTTGTCTTTTTATTTATTCAACTAAAAAGAAAACACACATTTAATATTAATGTTGAGTGATTCCGGGCTTTGTGGCCGTGGTCCAGTACTGGTGTTACCACCAGACGTTTCTCTCTCAGCTGCCGAGGGCATCTTCAGTAGCGAGTATTTCTAGGTGTTGTTTCCTGGTCGGAGGCTCGACTGTGAATGAGCGGTGACGAGAGATTCTCCAGAATATCGATTATATAAAAGCCTTGATTCTGTCAATGTATGTGGTGAGAAAAATACTTACAAAACCCACTGCCTATGCAGATATATAATGATGCTGGAGTGTATCCTCCAGGCATCACACATTGTTAAACAGCTATTTCACTTATAATGTTATTGTTACTGAATTTTGCTCTTATCGATAAATTGTTCCGTATTTTTCTCAACTCATCCAGAACAGTGTCAATTTTTAGTTGTTTATGAATTTTAACAATTCACGTTTTGTAGTGATATCTACCTATCATAAGCAGGACACCTATTCTGGAGAACCTGCAATGCTCTTAATTTTGATTTGCTCATCAAATTTCATGCGGGAGATGCATTCAACATAGCGGACCTCAATATAGCCTTGTATAATGTGATCTTTGTTTTAAGTGGCAGAGACTTATGTTTCAATAAAGGTCTAATTTGTGCTAACCGACTATAATATAAGCTCAAACTGAGGAGCCCAAGTCAATCTTCTATCTAATATTAATCCAATATATTGAATTCTGGGTTGATGTCTTAACCTATTGTCACCATATTCTAGTTCAACTTGAATTTTTATCTTCTTTGAAAACACAATCGCTTGTGTTTTGCTGTCACTAATTTTGACCTTCCATTTGTCTGCCCAGGACTCCATATCTCTTATATGTCTCTGTACTTTATTCTTTGTGATTGGCAATGACCTTCCTTTACAAAATATAGCTATATCGTCTGCGTAAAGCGATATATTCGTCTGTAAAGATTTTGGAATATCTGAAGTAAAGATGTTATACAAGGTGGGAGACAGAACCGATCCCTGTGGGACACCAGCCATGATTTTTGTTTCTGATGATAAAACACCATCTTCTAGTACTACAAAGCTACGATCCTTCAGGAAGGACGAGATAAATTTTGTCAATGCTAAACTAAATCCAAAATTTTTCATTTTGTATAGTAAGGCTTCATGCCAGGTCGAATCGTACGCTTTTTGTACGTCAAAAAATACCACAAAAGTGCTTTCCTTATTTATGTAACCTGAAGTAATAAACTTCGTTAGTCTTAGAAGTTAAACTTCGTTAGTCATAGAAGTTTATTGGTTAATCTGGCGCCCCACAACTATACGTTGGCTATTCTGTTTGAAAAATTATTAATGCAAGTTTTCCAGTGTAAATATAGCAATTTCACGTTCAAATTACAACTTTCCCGTTAGATTTCTAGGCATTTCTCGCATTTTGTGGAGAAGAAATCAGTACATACATTTTTCAGCTAATTATTCCAATATTACACTAATAATTCGTGGATTTTTATTCTTATTTCAAATCATGTTTTTATCTTATGTTCAATACATGTTTACTTAAATTCAATTACGTATTTATCATAAGTAATGCCATGAGTGATTTCCAATTTATCTAGAGAATTTGGAAATCAAGAGTGGCATTTGTTAGGACTATTTAACGAATAAAATTAAGCTGTTTACTCACAAATCATTATTTAACTGTAGTTATTTCAAAATATTTATATATTTAATGCAAACGGCGATGTTTGAAAACAAATGAGAAACGATAGGTACGCTTCTACTGCTTCTTTTGTTTATCACTGCAACCAGATCATACTATTTATTGCCAAAGGAACGCAATATTGTAAGAATGCTCTCTAGTGGAGAAAAAATGAAACATCAATCTGTATATTAATTCATTTCTGATGTCGTATGATGTAAATATTACAATTATATTTTTCTGGATTATTACCTGGGAAAAAATACATTTAAGAAAGTCAAACAGTGGTTTCTTTTTTTGGTGGTATAATAAATTGCTACAAATGTTGACATGTATGCACTATATATACAATCTGGTAGCCGTATTTGTTATAGGCTCAGTCACTGCAAAATAACGGTCAGACCTGTTCAGAATATTAAAAACGAGGAGCTTTGTTTAATATATGGTAATTATAACACTGATAAATATTTTGTGAAACACGACTCTGATTGGTTGTAAAACAGAAATCATTGAAACGTGATTGGTCATTGACTCCCATTTGGGGCATGAGTTAAATAGTCCCTGAAACTTATATCTGATTCGAAATACAATTGGCAGGTTTAAAGTATTTTAAGCCCAAGAAAATATAACTTTATACTTAGTATTATCACCTACAAAGAGCAGTACATAGATTGTCAAATATAACCCAAGATTATAATTTACAAATTTCGGTGAGTAAGACAAAAACTATGGCGTTTCAAGGGAAAATACCGATAAGAACTAAAATTATTATTAACAACAATATAATAGAACAAGTTAATAACTTTACTTATCTTGGCTGCAATCTTTCGTACGACACATGTAAAGACATAGACATAAAATTGGTCAAATTTCAAAAACTTATAGGAACAATAAAAAGCATTCTTTTCCGAAAAGTACGTCCAGATACAATTCTAAAATTTTATAAAACAATGGCTCTTCCAACTCTACTTTATGGTTCTGAAACCTGGACTCTTACTACAGGTAAATTAAATAGGATAGTAGCTGCAGAAATGAAGTTATTAAGACCTTTAGCGGGTTATACGCTTTATGATCACATGCGTAATGAAGATATCCGCAAAGCTCTCAACACACCAGCAATAACTGAAATCATTCAAAAATATCAAAATAATTGGCATGAACACCTTCTGAGGATGCCAAACAATAGACTACCTCTGCAGCTATTGAACTACAGACCCACAGGGCGAAGAGACCCAGGAAGACCTAAGAAGAGATGGAGGGATCAATTTCTTTCCTGAAGCGGAACAGGCCAATTGGCTTAATCCATGCCTGCCATTGATGATGATGACTTAGTATTATAAGATGTAATAAGAAAATAAATAGGCCTATATACAATAATTTAGGTCCATTATTTTTGTATATTCCTGTATAAGGATTTAAATTAATTAAAAGAACAAAAATATCGAGCAATAATTTAAAAGTAAATAAAATTAATTTAGAACAAACTCATGAAATGATTAAATTTAAAACATAGGAAATAGTTTAATGATGTCGTAAAACATTTTAAAAATACTGGCGTTAAGATGAACATAAATTGGGACTTTATTTTTACGATCCGAGTTATTTAATTCAGTCGTATTTGTATTCCAGCATGAAAAGCGATTATATGAAAGCTATGCTTTTAACAAATTCACATAAAGATGCTTTTACCTGTTCAGATATGTACTTTAAATGCATTAAATAATGTATTCCATAAAAGCAATTGATTTTTTTCTCTTGCTTGCATGGAAAACTGGACTGGCGAACTTGGGCACTGCTCTAAATGTACCATATTTATCACTAGCGTTGGGGATTTGAAATTCAAATTCTTTTGCTCCAACATTACGCAAATGAAAAAGCATTCTTCTTCAACTTTGAACAGTGCTATAAATATAGTTGATAGTGGAATTTAAAATTGTGCGAATAGGGATGGAACATTATTTCTCTGATGTTCTTTTTATAAAATTATAAAGCGTTATATAAAGAACATAAAGTAAATATAATTTAAACAAATTACAGACTGTAGATTAGGATTCACTGTACTTCCATTAAATTCTAATCTTCAATTAAACTGAATATTTTAAAAGAGTGAAGTTAGTGATTGAGATATATTAAAGAAAAAGGGTCATTATTGCTTATCGAGAACAAAAGAAAACATTCTTATATAAATTATATTTAGAAAGATTTCAGTTTTTATCTATGTGCATACAATCAACTAATTTGTTTCAAATTCAATGTGTGTGTGCATCCATTAATGTGTATGACATACTAGAAGATAATGGAGTGTTCTTCTCCCGTCCATTGGTCTATCTTCTTTAGCTCTTTTTGTAAGTCGGTTGTCTTCCATTCTTTCTATATGGCCCTTCCAATATTTTCGTCTATCTATAATAAATTTTGTTATGTCTTGAATATGACATTTTTCCCTAATTTCTGTGTTCTCTATTTTATCAAATAATGTTTTCCCCTGAATATTTCTTAAGACTTTCATTTCACATGTGCTTATCATTTGTTTAGTTTTTGTTGTATCAGCCCTATCCATTTAATCACATATTAACTAACTAACTCACTGGCACTATCGAACCCGTAGGTTCATGGCCGCGCGGACATAAGCTCTCCATATATCCCTATCCTGAGCCAATGTTTTCCAATCATCCCCTGTATAATCTACTTCCCTCATATCATAGTTAATATTATTTTCCCACCTCATTCTTGGTCTACCAACTGGGCGTTTTCCCTCTGGTTTTCTTACAAGAAGCTTCCATGTACGTCTATCATTCCCTATTCGTGCCACATGTCCTGTCCATCGCATTCTACGAGACTTAACTGTTCTCATTATATCTGGCCTCCTATAAAGACCATTTAATTCACTGTTATGCAGTCTTCTCCATTCACCTGACTGTTCATTTCTCTTTGGTCCAAAAATGTTCCTATGAACTTTATTCTTAAACACTCGTAATCTCCTTTCCTCCCTTAAAGTAAGAGTCCATGTTTCGCATCCATATAATATAACTGGTAGAATAACAGTTTTATATTTAATCGCATATTACAATTTGTAAAAAATATTGAAATTCGACGAAATATAAATTAAAATTTTACACTTTACAAGGACTGCAGTTGTTATATAAATGATTTTTGAATTTATCAAGTCATCTGTAAAAATCTCACCTTGAAACATATATATATATATATATGATAAGAAAAAAAAATGAATGCTTGAGTCGGGATTTGAACCCGAGTCTCTAAACTCTTTCTTATATATAAGAAAAATGTATGTTTGTGTTGGAATTCTTGAGTAGCTCAGTTGGTCAGCGCTAAACGTACAGAGTTTAGAGACTCGGGTTCAAATCCCGACTCAAGCATTCATTTTTCTTTTCATATCATATTTGCCTTCATTGTCAAATGTCAAAAATATAGTTATAACATCTAAATATACTTACTTACTTACTCACTGGCACTATCGAACCCGTAGGTTCATGGCCGCACGGACATAAGCTCTCCATACATCCCAATCCTGAGCTAACGCTTTCCAATCATTCCCTGTATAATCTACTTCCCTCAAATCATAGTTAAATAACATATATATATATATATATATATATATATATAAGGTAAAGTGATCCCACAACAGGCCTCAGGAGGCCTTTGGGGTAGTAGGAGGTTAAGGCTCCCACTTTTTCTAGACAATCGGCACTTGATGTCAGCCGGGTTGTCAGCCCTGCGTGACGGCCGCCTTTACCCCAGAACAAGCGTCTGGTACTCATTTCCGTTAGAGGCTGAGTCGACCCCAGGGCCATAGTGCCGCCAGAGGGTTTGGGTCAGTTTAAAAATCCTGACCCCAACGGGACTTGAACCCTCGACCCTCCGGCTTGTAGCTCAGTGCCTTAACCACTACGCTACGGCGTGCCCCCCATATATATATATATATATATATATATATATATATACATATATACATATATACATAGTACGGAACAGGCAACTCTTGCGTAAACCAGGAAGTGAAGAAGATATTTATAGTATTAAACATTAAGAAAACATTTGGAAATTGTTTTGAATTATTATACATGTTTAAATTGAAACCTAACTGTTTTCTATATTAAAATTCAATAAGGGTTTATATTCAGCATTGTAGAACAGTAATATTGGGAAATGACTTTTACGTTGAAATTCTTGTAGATTGACTAGAAATCGTTGATGTGGAAATTTTCATCTACGTTTGAAACTGATTCAGCGCTCATTTTGAGACGGTCCGCCTGGTTTTACTGATGTAGGCTACGAGATGACCCTCTCTCCCTCATGTAATATCCTGGAACCCATCGGTTTTCCTTCTCCCATGACAGAAGCTGATCCGCATCTGTTGTCCGGCATGCTGACAGACACTGAGCGATGTCTAGATATCAACCTCGTGCCATCCTGTCCACTGCATCACCCATTCAACCCCCTCGCTCGGCTCCATCAATATTGACATCCGCAACCTGCCATTTCATGTAAGGCCTATTTCCAAGAATTACCTACACTGTCCCTCTCTCTCTTTCCTTTACCTTTTCTTTTCAACCTTTTATCTCAGTTACAGGAAATGTCAAAAAAACCTTTCGATATTATTTTTCATAAGTAATACCACGAGTGATTTCCAAACGTATCTAGAGAATTTGGAAATCAAAAATGGCATTTGTTAAGAATAGTTAGCGAATAAAATTAAGCTGTGTACTCACAAATCATTATTTAAATATCCAGCCAGCCATCCATCCATCCATCCATAGTAATTCTGCACGAAGGCAGGTCCTTCACTGCAATCATAGCATTTTCATGCTATGCTTGCAGCTTTACTAGGGAATTTTAGGTGTGGTAGCTTCCCGTTACTTTCCACACCAGTGAAGGATGATGATGATGATGATGATGATGATGGTAATGATAAGGATGATGATAATGGCCATATGATTTCGGGGATTGTTTGGGCCTGAAAGTTTTCCTGATATTTGTTTTACAGGTGAGGAAAAACCCCGATAAAAAACTCACCCAGAAAAACTGCCCCGACCGGGGATCGAACCCGGGCCCGCTGCGTGACAAGGCAGCTACCTCGAAACCACAATGGTGAACTATTTAAATACAGTTATTTTAAAATATTTATATATTTAATGTAAACGGTATTGTTTAAAAACAAATAAGAAACGATTGTTATGTTTCATTTGTTCATCACTGCAACCAGATCATATTATGTATTGCCAAAGGATCGTAATATTGTAAGAATGCACCCTAGAAGAGACATTTATAACCAACATTTTAGGTTATTAATTAATGTTTGATGTCTATGATGTAAATATGTCAATTATATTTTTCTTGAACGTAAATTCCTGGGAAATAATACATTTAAGAAAGTGCAAACAGTGGCTTCTTTTTTTTTGTGGTATAATCAATTGCTACAAATGTTTTCATATTATATCCCGCAAGCACTATCTGGTAACATTCGTGTACTATATATACAATCTGGTAGCCACATGAGGTCACTGTAAAATAATGCTATGACCTATTCAGAATGTTAAAAGGAGGGGCTTGATTTTAAAGTAATAAAATAATAAAATCGAGGTGAAAAACGACTGTGATTGGTTGTAAATCAGAAAAATCATTGAAATATGATTGGTCATTGACTCCCATTTGGGGCATGAGTTAAATAGTCATTTTAAAAAAATTGGCTAAATTTAGAAACTGTGATGCGACTTTTTAAATTATTTCATAAACTATTGTCAAGTTTTATTCTTAGGGTTTCATTTTTCAAATTAATTACCACTACTTACAATGATTTTTACACGTTTCCTAACTATTATTTTAATATATTTTTTCACGATATTGAACTACATGACGACATAGCAGCCATGTTGATTTTAAAGCATATTCTGTGTTCCAGTGCAGCCAACATAAAGTCTGTATTAATTAACATACACTAAATGAAATCAGCATGCATTCTTACACAGGTTAGAATACTTAAATTGTGTTAGGTTAGCTTTTGGGTTGGTCTTTCACAGGTTAGAGTACTTAAATTACGCCAGGTTAGCTTTTAGGTTCATTCAAATATCGTGTACATGTTGGCTGCATACCGCGATTCCATTGTGTAAATCGCTTCGCGTTTGTTGCGCACAGTGTATGATTGGTACTTAGAAAAAATTGACGTCACATGTTATGAAGTATTTCCAATTTTTTTTTTACTTCGACCAGCTTCATGGACTAGTGGTCAGAGTTTCTTACTATGGTTCATGAGGTCCCGGTTCGATTCCCGGTCAAAACATAGGAATTTTTCCTTAAAGGGAATGGTTTATTATCATTTATGACCCACCGTATCATTGGAGTAACGTAACTCCGCCTTCCAGATCCCCCAAACTAAGAAATTAATTATAATTCCGCCAATGCCGGGGAGAAAACGAGAAATGTCACAAAAGACAAGCTGGTGGCATTAGACAAAAAAAAAAAAAAACATTAATTTTATTTTGAGACGTGACCGCGGTGGTTTAGTGGTCATTTTCCTTAGCTAAGAAGAAGAAGAAGAATATATCGACCACTATGATGGCGGGTTTAAACCTGGCCGAGTCGAGAGATTTTCTTCATCTTCTTTAACCCTTAAATTTGTAATGTATCCTTTAGGATACATCAGTTGGTTTGATTAATTTAATATTTTAAATTATTCGGAAGAAGATAAATAAAAATAAACAACTTAAATGTGTATCTAATTGTACAGTATACCGAATAATAACAGTTATACAATATTTCGTTTTCACTGCGGTCCGCGACATTCAAATAACTGACACAAGAAATTTATATTTTGCCAATTTAAGGGTTAACAGTACTTTACTTTGTTTCCTTTACGGCGTCGGAGACTCCTCCAGAAACTCCTTCCATCTCTTTCTATCAATAACTATAACATTTAGCACTCTCATTGTTTTTGTTCGTGCTCGTGCATTCCCTTCTATCCAATCTGCCCATGTATATCTCGGATATCATCTTGGCCTCCTTCCCTCCACTTTCATCTCCCAAAACTGTTCTCTCGTCATTCATTTGGGCTACATGTCCAAACCATTTCAGTTGTTTTTTTTTCAGTCTCGCAATTACAGATTCTTTATTCATTTCCTTCCTGATACGCCAATATATATTTTTAAGATGGAAAATCTAACGGATAATTCCTCAGTGTGGGACTTCAAGCCATGGTCCCAAGACTGAGAATTTTTGGGATCATAAAAGAACCTAAAGACTGAAAAAAAACTCTGAGCAAAATTTAACCGACCTTATTCCATCCAAGTCCAGTACTCGTACATTTCTGTCACTAATATTGGTACAAAATGTTAAAATTTTAAAATCGATACCGGTACCTGTTGTATCAGTCGCCCTCAACTAAAACAAGCATCTGTTTAGACAACTTCATTAAACATTGCCAATATAGGCCTTTCAAAAAACAATGTTTCATCACCAGCATTTAAAATGGTGCCTAAACTTTTTGATGCCACCCTAACCGCGTGGTCTACGAAGCCTCTAACAAAATTAGTACTAGAAGGCTATTTTCTGGGGTAAAGGCGACCGTCACGAATGGCTCACAATCCGGCTGATATCTCGTTCCGATTGTCCTAGGTCTAATACCCCAAACAACCTTCTAAAGCTTGTGGTGAGATCACGTTTTTATCTAGTAGTAGCAGCAGTGTTTATTTAAACTTTTTAGAGCCTATTTTACATAAAGTGTATTAAGGCTATAATTTTAACAAATACACATGAAAGAACAGTAATAACATTTCAAAGTTACAGCAGATAAAGCGAATTAACTTACGAGATTAATATACTTACTTACTCACTGGCACTATCGAACCCGTAGGTTCATGGCCGCGCGGACATAAGCTCTCCATACATTCCTATCCTGAGCTAATGCTTTCCAATCATTCCCTGTATAATCTACTTCCCTCAAATCATAGTTAATGTTATTCTCCCACCTCATTCTTGATCTACCAACTGGGCGTTTTCCCTCTGGCTTTCCTACAAGAAGCTTCCATGCAAGTCTTTCATTCCCCATACGTGCAACATGTCCTGCCCATCGCAGTCTACGAGACTTAACTGTTGTTATTATATCTGGCTTCCTATGAAGACCAAGTAGTTCATTGTTATGTAGTCTTCTCCATCCACCTGTTTGTTCATCTCTCTTTGGTCCAACAATTTTCCTAAGTACTTATATAAGAAAAAAAAAAGTAAGTCACCTTTTCCGTGAAACATAGAAAATAGATTTTTAGTTTCAACAACATCCACACTCTCTCACCTGTTTGGCAAACGTTAGAGTATGACTAAACTGTATACTTTACTATTTCACACTTCTAAATTATAGTGCTTTCCGTGAAGAATCTAATGACACGTCAAACTCCATTTCCACAAAAAAGTTACTTACATGGTTCTTCTCTTGTACTTTTCGTATGAGATTATAATAATAACAGTATTTCTTCTTCTTCTTCTTCTTCCTTCCAAGTATTAGGCCAAGGCCTGTTACGATCCTATAGAAAATTTTCCTTCCAGCGTTTCATTGGATGGCCCAGAGATATTTGCTTTGGTCGTCATAAGTTTGATCCTTCCGGGAAATTCTCGTATAAGACTTGAAAGCATAATAATAGTCCCTTCGATTGGTTGCTGGCCAAAGGAAAGGAAGAACAGTGATGGGGCTGCCATCTTATAGCCTCTGGTTAGGCTTTTCTGGAGAAGAAAATAGAGCAAAGAAAATAAAGGAAAGAAGAAATGGAAGAAAGGAAAGACTCCCTAGCCCTCGGATGCCCTAATAGCGTCGGGGTAAAAAAAAAAAAGAAGAGTTAACCAAGAGAGGTTAGATAGTAAAGTTAAAAGAGTCTTGTATAAGTAAGTGGAAGAAAGGAAGAAATACCAGATCGGTTAAAGATAAAAGTAAGGAGCAAAACACAAGTAAGTGGAAGCAATGTTTTGTTCAGCTTGGGCACCTTGTGGTCGCCATCCACATATCCTCTAGATGGGGACCCCTGAGGGGTTTTAAAGTTTTAAATAGATGTGGTAAATGCATTTTAGGAAATAATTGATTCCACCATTTAAAAAGGCACAATTTTACATATGGATTTTTATATGCTATTTTACTCCGTTTTTTATGTAATATATTAATAATAATTATTGTCTCCAACGCTGTGGTCTCGGGAAAGCGTCGCTGCCTTGCACGACTGGCTCGGGTTCGATCTCTGGTCAGGATAAAGTTACTTGGGTGATGTTTTTCAGGCTTTTTTCCTCACCTGAAAGACAAATATCAGGAAACGTTAAGGCCCAAATGGTCCCCGAACATCATCTGGCCATCATAAATATCATAAAGGCTATCATATTCGCCATGTTTAGTATGAATGTGTGTGTGAATGGTGTTTCGTCTTAATATTGTGTTGTCTCGGAGGAGGTCCTGACATTGAGCTGATCACTCATTCTGGGAGGCCCTCTATATCCTTGTATGGTCAAAATTTATTTGTGTGATCCTTAGTTAAAAATCCCTCTCCCGACAGGTCATGTCACTAATAGGCCCGGGTAACACGTGGCATGTAAAATTTCCTATAAGGTTACAGATTTTTTATTATATACAACTTTCCTCATTAAAAGATTGCCTCAAGGACAAAGTGATAACAAACAATTAATTTTTTGAATTTATGAAATACATTTAAAACATTCAAATTGTAGGCCTAATTGAATACTACAAAGTATAAATTTTGTAAAAATGGTTTCTTAAAATTGAAATTGTTCCTCTAATGCAGCGATGGCAATTTTAGAAAGATACACTCTGTCCAAATCTAAGGAATTCCAAAATTTGGCTGGGAATCCTGGTATAGTACCTCTTGCCCCGATCATCAATTCTGTGACAGTTATTGTATCTAGTTGGTATTTATCTTTGTAATTGTCCATTGTTGGCTCATATATGGCTTTCTTTTCAGAGTCAACTTCCTCAGCTTGGCCACTATGAGTCTCAAAACGAATTGTGGGATCTACTAATAATCATTGTTGTGAATCTCGGTTGTACTCTTTTAGTGGAAGAGATGACCGGCGACATTAACTCCACTAATCTGAAACAAAGAATTAATTAAATCAGGATATTGAAATATTTTACATGGACTAACTAACTCACTGGCACTATCGAACCCGTAGGTTCATGGCCGCGCGTTCATAAGCTCTCCATACATCCCTATTCTGAGCAACTGTTTTCCAATCATCCCCTGTATAATCTACTTCTCTCATCATGGTTAATATTATTCTTCCAGCTCATTCTTGGTTTACCAACTGAGCGTTTTCACTCTGGTTTTCCTACAAGAAGCTTCCATACAACTCTTTCATTCCCCATTCGTACTACATGTGCTGCCCATCGAAGTCTACGAAACTTAACTGTTCTTATTATATCTGGCTTCCTATAACGAATATTCAACTTTTATAAGATTCATGATGTGTTCCGTTGAGGTATTATTCAAAATTAAAATATAAAATTATGGAATATTCACCTGAAAGGTCCGTCTCCTCAACTTAATTAGTTATTTAACTGTAGCGCTTTCGGGACTTGTCCCATCATCGGCAGGATTCAAAACTGGTGTTTCACTGAAGATCTGGTAGAGGGGGTTACATGTATTGGGTTCGTTTTCGTTTATCAGATTGTCGTTGTTGTGAGCTGCTTTCACGATTTCCATCTCTTGAGGAGACGGACCTTTTAGGTGAATATTCCATAATTTTATATTTTAATTATAAACAATATGTAGCTCACTGTTATGAAATCTTCTCCGTTCACCTGTCTGTCCATCTCTCGTTGGCCCAAAAATGTTCCTCCGATTCGATCCGATTGAGGGTCTTTCCACTTTTCAGCGGTTGCCCTTTTACCAGCCGGTTGCTGGCCCTTCACATCCACATGTGTCAATCACAGAGGTAGATGATCAACAGCCAGTGTACGGGTGACATGTGGTTAGCATGTCGAGTCCGCCCAGCCGTTATAGCTGGTTCCTCAACCTGGAGCCGCTACTTATTGTAGCTATCCAATTGCCTCACGATGCTGGGTGGGCACCGGTCCCATACTGGCCGAAATACCATGACAAAGTTTCTTCCCCCATGGAGACTCGAACCAGCGCAAATCCCGTAGCTCTGCGCCAAGGCTTCCTACCTTAACCGCTCGGCTAAGAACTTTATTCTCAAATACTCGAAAACTCCTTTCCTCCCTTAAAGTAAGAGCCCATGTTTAACATCCATATAATATAACAGGAAGAATAACAGTTATATTATGTAGTTTTTAGTGTGAGTTTTTTGAGAGTAGTTGGGACGACAAGAGTCCCTGTAATGCATAATAGCATGCATTTCCAGAATAGAGCCTATGTTTAATTTCTTTGCGCATCTCATTCCTATTTTTAATTATTGTCCCTAGGTATTTGAATTCAGTAACTTCTTCAAAATTTTCCTCGTTTGTCTTTACCTTTCCATTTCCATTTTACAATGTATTTCTGTGTGTGAACATATATTTATTTTTATTAATGTTTACTCCAGTCTCTGTTTATTCGCAATGTTTTTTATTTATAATAACAAAAATAGTTAATTTTAGTTAATACTTTATTAAACATTGAATGAAGCTTTTTGGTGCTTTTGCAGAGATAACTTCCAGTTGGTCACTTGAAGCGTAACGAACATGATTATAAGGGCTTGTATGTTCTCTTTAGTGGGCAGCTTTACTGAGTTCATGGACTGGACTTTTAATTATTTCTGCTAAATTACATGTTCAGTTCTCTGGCGGAAAGCAGGTCAGAAAGTGAAAATGTTTATTCTAAACTAGTTTTATTCTCTGCCTCAAGCCTTACTTAAACATACATTTAATTCATCATCATCATAGTACATTCACGAATTTAGGCCATTTGTTGACCTGTTTCGGCCTCAAGAGAAACACCATCCAGAAGTCTTTTGAGTGGACGTCCTGGTCTTCTTCTTCCTGCAGGTTGATATCTTAACATTAGTTTGGGTATTCTGTGATATTTGCTGTGGGTCGTCATATTTCAATTCCTTCTGGCTTTTTTCGTGTTGAGACTTGAAAGTAGTTTTGAAGTTCCTTAGGACAGGTTACTGGCCCGACGCTAAGTAGTCCAGTGGTAGGGCTGCTACCTTTTAGTCTCTGGACAGACATTAGGATACCGCATTTACTCAGTACCTGATGGAACGGTTATACCGCCGTGACTCGGTCATGTAGTAGGTCAAGGTCAAGATACATTTAATTCATTTTATTAAACATTTCGTAGAAATTATTACTTGAGGTGGGGAAGAGAATTTGTTTGTGTGTGTGTGTGTGTGTGTGTGTGTGTTTGTGTGTGTGTGTGTATGTGTAGAATAAAATCCCTTCAACAATCTTTTACTTCCATGAAGTTAATATTATTTTTCAATTTAGGGAATGAAACTATATTAAAACTATAATGCGAGTTAACAAATATGTAAAATTAAAATAAATCAAACCTTACTACAAAAAATCTTAAATCAAGTAAAGTGCAAATAAATATATATCATTCATAGTTTTTGCAATCGGAGGGGAATTTATATTATTTACGTATAATAATTTAAATTGTTATTCATTCATTCATTTTGAGAATTTTCCTCATCATTGTGGGTTTTCTCCAACCGGTCTTAATAAGTAACATGAGTTTAAAAAAATACATAAATGATACGGACTTATAGAATGCCAGTTTGTAGAATAGAATAGATTTATTTAACCTGGTGGAGTTAAGGTCATATGGCCTTCTCTTACACTCACCAGGACAAACATGTCATATTTAAATATAAAAAATTACAATAATAGTACATACTAAACAATAAATATCTGTCAAACTGAACAATAATGAAAATATCTACTAATGCAATAAAATTAAATAAATTAAAATTACACTAATGAAAAAATGTATACAGAAAGGAATAACAGCTCGAATATACTATACATAAAAAGAAAAAAAGAAAGAAAGTAATAAACTATGATGAATTAATCCATCGATTATATTATAGAAGGCATTAGGTAAATATATTAACAAATCTTACAGCTATTTTTATTAAATAATGAGAAAACAAATTATTAATTATTAAAAAATAATATTAGTGAGTTGTTTTTGTTAATAATTCTATCTTCAATTTGTTTCTGAAAGATGGTAAAGTTTGGCAGTCTCTGACATAGGGTGGAAGGGAATTTCATGTTCTAGCAAAAGAAGCTGTAAAAGATATCGGATAATAGGTAATGTAATGAAGAGGAATATAAAGGACAATGTGCTGAAGGGATCGGGTGTCTAATTTAAGTGTATCAGAGAGTCTAATGAAGCGGTGTGATAAATTATAAGGTCATGATGTGTGTAATATTTTATAGAGAAGACATAATGAATGGATGGTTCTACGATCTTGTAGACGAAGCCATGACAATTGTTCCAGGGTTGGTGTAACGTGATCAAATCTGCGTATACCAGAAATAAAACGTATGCAATAATTATGAACACGTTGAAGTCTTTGGGTAAGAACAGTATTTGGGTCATTGAGGCATTGCAAGTGTTTTTACTAACATTTTTCTTAGAGCAAACGGTAAACACTTTCTTAATGTACATTCACAAACTTCCCTTAATTAAAGTTCTCTGCCATCTGTGTCTTCATCCGTTACACCAAATGTCCTGATTGAACTCTGAATGTTATTCTTCCTGGTTGTTCTTGTTCTTCCTTTTCTGCTCCTTCTTTCAATTTTCAATGTATAGACGACCTTTGGTAGTATATATTATAATATAATTAGCTATATGATTTTAAAACCACTAGGATATTTCATTAAAAGGTTCTGGTCTTATACAGGGTGTAACAAAACTCAACGGCAAAAATTCAGGAATGGATTCCTCATATTAAGAGAAGAAAAAAGTCTAGTAGAACATGAGTCCGGAAATGTATAATTACAGAGTTTTTCGAACTTTTAAGAATGCTAGTAAACTACTGAAAATCTATATAATACTCATTTTCTCAGCACATTGTAAACCACTGAAAACATGTATTTCCATCATATTGTAAACCACTGAAAATAGACGCCAGACAAACCGATCTCTTATGGCTAAATAACCTAAACATGTCGGGAAATCATTTGCAGGTGCTAACAAGTATTCAGGTGGAAAACAATTTTTATTCGCAACATGTTTCCTTATTTGCAGTGTGATAGGATGAAGTGTGTTTTCAGTGGTTTACAGAAGGTGAGTATTATGTCTGTTTTCAGTAGTTTACTAACATTCATAAAGGTTCAAATAACTCTGTAATTATACATTTCCGGACACATATTCTATTTCGGCTCAGCTGCACTTTTACTAGCGCTTGATTTTTCAGTTATGTTATTGTAAACTATAGCTCTTCTTTTGTATTTACTAACATTATTTAATATTTTAAACTTTTTCAAACAATTTTATAACATTATTAGACAGTTTTGAAGTATTTATTTAAATATCCAAATCACGATATTATGATACTGTTAGATAATATTGTGATGCTAACGGCTATTTTCTCCATAGAGTATATTACTTAGTCTATGATTTTTCTATCGCTGTTTTGGGTTATCGCTGGTTGAATCAGCATTACGGAGCGATAAGTAAGTGTACATCCATTTTTAATAAACGTTTGGTAGCTTTAATATTATTAATGTAGCTTTTTAACATAGATTTGGGAATTTATTGCAAATATTGGTCATTTAAATTTAATAGCGACAGATAATAATCGAGGATGATAATCAATATGTGGTTCGATTGTGGGTTATCGGTGGCTCTACAAACTCTGGCGCATGCGCAGTGTTATTATATAGGACTTTGAAAATATTTCACGCTAGTTTAAGTGCAGTTTTTCCCACATATTCTACTAGACTTTTTTTTTCTCAATACGAGGAATTCATTCCTGAAATTTTGCCGTTCTGTTTTGTTACACCCTGTATTTTTGATAGTATTTGAAGGGTACAGGGAAATAATCAAGTAAGTCAATTTTCTCTTGAAATTTGTTAAATTCGTTGGTTTGTGCAACATCCATACTCTACTTCCTTACCTGAAGGTAAATAAACGTATAACTAAACAGGACATTTTATTGACTCACGCTTCTGAATTATAAAAATAAGATATCCTCAACTGGTGGTTCAACTCGGGTCTAGGGATGTGATGAGATGAAGCCTCTTATATAGAGGTCTGTGAATGACAAGGGTGCCGATCGATCAAGTCTGACGCAACATCACAGGGCAGATAAATGAAATGAAACGAAATAGATGAGATGAGTGTGGGGAAATGGTAGAATGAAATTGTGGCAGGGAAAAACTGGAGAAAACCCCAAGAAAATTCTGCCCAAGCTCAGTTTCGTCCACCACGAAACTCACATGGAGTGACCGAGACTCGATCTCGGGAACCCAGCGGTGAGAGGCGAGCGTCTAATCGCTTGCGCAACGGAGCCGCCGAATGGAATAATATAAAGACCAAAATGTTAATCTAAGGATATCAGTAGTTAATAGATAATAGAAGATTTTATAAATTGGACGGTTACCAACTTAAAATAACTACATCAAATAAAATTATATGTCTTAACTAAAATTTTCACTATATGAAAATTAAACCCTAGAGATAAAATGCTGTGACAAAAGCCATTTATTGAAATAAAAATACAATTTTTTTAAAATCTTTCTTAGAAGTGGCTGTATCCACAGACACAAAGAGACTTCAACAAGCTATGGAGAGTTGAAACCGCTGCCTCTGCTACAAGTATGGTTACAGTACATTTCTATCCTGTTCTCAGTGGTGTCCAAACCGTATTCAAATGTATTTGACTGAAATAATCATTATAACAAAAAATAAATTAACTGTATATAATATAGCCTAATAGTTACATAAATAACTACAACTAATGAAAATAAATACATATCATATAAATAAATGAGTTAATATAAAAAGTAATAAGAGTATATTCACAATTATATTATTTACCGCGAAGTTAAAACGAAAACTTAAAATCGTAACCCATGACAATAGGAGTAAACATCCGCTTCTATGTATAACTGTAGGCTTTCACGGCCGGCGTCTTGATCCCTATTAGGTTCGTCTTCCGGGCATATAGGCCGTGGTCCAGTCGTTCTTCTACTCGACGTTTCGTCTACTGCTGCGGTAGACATCATCAGGAGATACTGCGTGCTCTCTGTGAACTCCTCAACAGTCGGCTGCAGACTCAGTCTGCAGCCGACTGTTGAGGAGTTCACAGAGAGCACGCAGTATCTCCTGATGATGTCTACCGCAGCAGTAGACGAAACGTCGAGTAGAAGAACGACTGGACCACGGCCTATATGCCCGGAAGACGAACCTAATAGGGATCAATCCGCTTCTATGTTCATAGATCTAATGTCTCGAGATAGATTTGTAATATATATATATATATATATATATATATCATCATCAAAGTTCACGGATTAGGTCTTTACTTGTTCCGATCTCACATGTGTTCAGCCTAGTGCTTTCTTGGTTTTCCTACAGATCTTCGTCCTCCAGGATTATACATCATAGCCATCTTCGGTATCCTATCCTATGTTATTCTTAGCAGATGTTCTATCCATATATTAATTTAAATATCACGTTTACACTAATTGAATACAGGCGTACAATTTCCTATATGCGCTTATCTAATATATAAAAATTAATGTTTGTTTGTTTGTACTTTATTCGCGGCCATACCGTTGATTCGATTGTAATGGGTTTTTTTGTAAAATGTTAAGGAGGTTCCCGGGATGAACATATGTGATATTCTACCCTTTCACCCCTAGATATCAACCTTTATAGTGAAACAGTGAAATAAAGTCCCTATTTTGACACTTAAATAGCTTACGCTGCCTAAACCACAACAAATACACCAAATTAATGTACAAAGAATTGAATATCTAAAAGAAAAAAACTCTACAAAAAGTCCGCGACAGCATATGTTATATTTTACGGATAACTCACAATAACCATTTTTGTCTTTCGTTGATGACAAGAAGATCGGGATAAGCAAGATTCCCGAGCAAGCGTGCTCTGCCATTCCGTTCATCCGATTGAGACGGGGCTTTTTGAAAAATGTTCGGGAGATTCCGGGGATGAACATAGGCTATAAGATAGTTGTAATACTCAATACCTTCACCCCTAAAAATCACCCTTTGTAGTGAAAAACGTAAAATAAAGTCCCTATTTTGACGTTTAAACGGCTTACGCTGCCTAAACCATAACAAATACACAAATTTACACAGAATTGAATATCTAAAAAAAAAACTCTACGAAAAAGTCCGGATAACTCACAATAACCAATTTTGTTTTTCATTGTTGCCAAGAAGATCGGGATCAACAGATTCCCGGGCAAGCACAACAGTGCACGGCTGGTGGTAAAAAACACATTAACATTTATATAGGAGTAGCAGCGCACGCCGGGATATTAGCTCGTTAACTATAAAGAAGTTCTAATCGATGTACCAAAAGCGGATTACATACGAACGAGTTATAAAATATTATAATTTTATAAATATACAAATTCTTATATGAAGATACCTTGTTTGAACCCACTGTTCGACCCGCAACACAACTGAGCGATTTAAGGCATCTTGGTACATAGCTTCGGAACTTGAGCTGGTTCAGGACCCCATGGAAAGAAACTATGTCTTGGAATTTCGGACAGTTTGGGACCTGCTCCCACTCAATACCATGATAAATTTGGGTAGTTACAATAAGTAGCGGCTTCAGGTTGAAAACCCAGCTGTAACTGCTATAAGAACGAACATGCTGACGAAATGTCACACTATTCTGGAGGGATGATCATTCACTTCCCTAAATGAAACTGGATGTGAGATCAACAGCTTCTGGTGGGCAGTTTCCTTCTAGGCCAGTCGCTTAATAGAATTGCTTATTTTTGTTCGCATTTTACTCTCTCTCTCTCTCTCTCTCTATCTATCTCTCTCTATCTCTCTCTCCCTCTCCCAATCCTCTCCCGCTGCTCTACTGTAGAGACAAATTATTTAGATAGCAATGGATTGTAAATGGAGTATTTAAGTATAGACGTAACACTCGGAAATATATATCTGAAAGGGTTCGAGATTACGAATTTATAAAAATTCCGGCTTTTAAGTTCATAGAATTAGCTTAAATTACTAGGACATTAAAATCAACAAATATGAACATAGAAGCTACAAAATACAGGCATTAAAAAAGTATTATTATTATAGATACGCTTTGATATCTAGAGGAACAATTTAAGATCTAATCAATTTAAATATCTTGGATATTATCTCTCTATCTGGGATGAAAAGGATATCCCTGAAAAAGTTACTAGTTATAATAAAAGTTTAGAAATTATTAATCAAGTTATGAAACCATCCCTTGTACAAAAAACACCAGATTACGTTTATATAACACTTTGGCTAGACCAGTGTTGACCTATGGTAGTGAAGCATGGACACTAAAAAAACAACATGAAAGCAGAATAACGGCTTGTGAAATGAGATTCATGCGCAGAACAGCGGGTTACACCAGATGGGATCGGAAAAGGAACACTGACATCTTAAAAGAATTGAAGACTACGCCAATTTTGGAATATATTAAACAGTACCAACTAAATTGGAAACAGCATCTTGAAAGAATGAGTTCAAATCGGATCCCCAAAGCTGTTTATAATTATATACCAAGAGGACGAAGATCACTGGGCCGTCCTATGAAACGCTGGAGGGAAAATTTTCTATAGGATCGTAACAGGCCTTGGCCTAATACTTGGAAGGAAGAAGAAGAAGAAACAATTTAATTTTTTGGTAGTATATTTGACTTTGGATATGTGGAGAACTTATTTCCATGCGGCCACGAACCTACGGGTTCCATAGTGCAGTGAGTTAGTTATATTTTACTTTGAATTTATGTTGTTGTGTTGTATGTTTCCGTAGTTCACTAATTTAACGAGATTTTGAAATGTTGGATGTGATTAATGGTTTTTGGTAATGAAATTCCTACCTAGTATTTTCCTCGATTACTGGTATCAAAATATACTGCTTGGCATCTTAAAATGTACGGCATAAAACTATGGTTAAATTATTTACGAAATATGTGTGCATTTTTTTTTTAATAATAATACTTTATTTATTCTGGCAGAGTTAAGGCCATAAGGCCCTCTCTTCCACTCAACCAGTACAAATACAAACAAATATTCGACAAATATAGATATACACTATACTAATTATAAACACTTAAAGATACAATAAATGTAACAATGTAAACGTCATGTACAAACAACATTTTATAGGGTAATAACAATAATGATACGATAATAATAATAATAATAATAATAATAATAATAATAATAATAACAATAATAATAATAATATAAATATGATACATTATACGGGAAACACCAATTAATATATATATATATATATATATATATCTTACACTGGATAATAATGAAGTCGATTTTAGAGCAAATATAAATTTAGATTTCTTTTAAAAGATGCCAATGTCCGGCAGCCCCTTATTTCTTGTGGTAGGGAATTCCAGTTGCGAGAAGTGGAGATGGTATATGACATGGAGTGATGTGATGTCCTATGTTGCGGTATATTAAGTAAGAGACTATGTTGTGATCTTGTGTTTAAGTTATGGTTTGCTTATTAAAGAAAATCTATTTGTCAAATGACACATTCACTAATTACTAATCAGTGTGCATAAAATATTAATCAAACTTAATAATATTATAGTTCTTCTTCTTCCTTCCAAGTATTAGGCCAAGGCCTGTTACGATCCTATAGAAAATTTTCCCTCCAGCGTTTCATAGGACGGTCCAGTGATCTTCGTCCTCTTGGTATATAATTAAACCAACTTGGTTAACTCTTGTTTTTTTCGACCCCGACGCTATTAGGGCATCCGAGGGCTAGGGAGTCTTTCCTTTCTTCCATTTCTTCTTTCCTTTATTTTCTTTTCTTCTCCAGAAAAGCCTGACCAGAGGCTATAAGATGGCAGCCCCATCACTGGTCTTGCCTTCCTTTGGCCGGCAACCAATCGAAGGGACTATTATTATGCTTTCAAGTCTTATAACAACACTATACTATGTTGTATAGCGGAGTAGAACAGACAACAAGAGCGCAGTGTGGAGTAGCAATTTTAATAGATGAAAAATGGAAGAACAAATTGAATAGCTATGAGTTTATAAAATGAAAGAATCCTGATAGCCAGATTTAAAATTGAAAGAGGATATATGATGATAATTGCTGTGTATGCCCCAGAGGAAGGCAAGAAAGAAGAAACAAAAAAATTTTATAAAACATTACAAACATTAGTTGATAAATATACAAAAGATCATCATTTAATAATAAGTGGAGACTTAAATGCCAGAGTAGGCAATGTCCCTATACCTAATGTAATAGGAAATAATGGAGAAATAACAATAAATGATAATGGACAGGATTTGAGACAGTTTTCAGCCTATAATCAATTAAAAATAATGAATACCTATTTCCGAAAAAAGGACATACATAAATATACAAGAAGTGGATATAACTCAAGATCAATAATTGACTATTTAATCGTAAACAACAAGCTAGGAGCCTTGGTAAAAGATGTGAGAGTACATAGAGGCAGCGATATATACTCTGATCACTATCTCGTGATAAGCAAAATAAACATAATAGCTAAATGGCGGAAAAATAACATAAAGAACAAAAGAAACCAAGAAGAAGTATATAAAATATATTTATTACAAGATCAAAGTATTAGACAACATTATGAAAGCAGAATGAATAAATATATATCAGAGATAGCGACGTCAGAAGATATAAATATTGAATGGGAAAATATATCAAATGTAATACATAAAACAGCAAATGAGATATTAGGAAAGAAAAATAGAATAAGGAATAGGAAGGGCTTGAGAACTTGGAATGCGAATATACAAAATGCAGTGAATGAAAAACAAAAAGCATATCATACATACTTACGACTGAAAACAGAAGAATCTTATGAAGAATATAAAATGAAAAGGAGAATTGCTAAAGCATTATAAGAAAATCCCATCAGGAGTCATGGGATAAATTTATAAGCTCAGTAGAACATGATATGTATGGAAGACAAGAAATAGGTTATAAATTAGTGAAACATCTAAATCAGACTGAGAAAGATTCTGCCAGATTGAATATAATCCAGAACAAGAATGGATCCAGCATTATGAAAAACTTTGGAAAAAGGAGGAAATTGAAGGAAAAGAGAACAATGAGGAAGAAATAAAAGTGGAAAATATTGATGTAATAGACATAAATGAATTAGAAATGGCTTTGAAAACCACTAAGAATAGGAAAGCAACAGGATTAGATAATATAAATATGGAATTAATCAAATATAGTGGAATATTGTGTAAACTACGATACTTCATCTAATTAATATATGTTGGCAGACCTATGGGATTCCAACCACTTGGAAAACAGCAATTGTCAAGAATATATTCAAAAGAGGAGACCGGAGAAATTGCGAGAATTACAGAGGGATTAGCTTAATGAATACTGGCTACAAAATATATACGAAAATAATAAATAATAGATTGAGAAACATAACAGAAGTAATAATAAGTGAAAATCAAAGTGGATCAGAAAGGGAAGGTCATGTATAGACAATGTCTTTACACTGAAACAACTCATAGAAAAGAGAAGAGAACATAACTTAGAAACTCACATAGGATTTATAGATTTGGATAAGGCCTTCGATCGAGTAAACAGACAAAAATTATGGGAAATATTACGAATGAAAGGATACCCGCTGTGCCTTGTTGAAACAATAAAGACATTATATGAAGACACAAATATAATTATAGATACCGGATTCAAAAGAACAGATGCAATCAAAACAAATACTGGATTACGACAAGGATGTAGTTTATCACCCACTTTGTTTAATATATATATAGACGATATTTTTAATAAATGGAAAGTTTTAGTAAATCCAGGAATAAGAATGGATAATAAAATGTGCATAAATAATCTTTTATTTGCTGACGATGTAATCATAATACAGAAAAATGAAGACGACTTACAGAAATCAATGCATGCATTAAATGAAATATGTAAATTATACGATCTAAAAATTTCTGTAAGGAAAACGAAGACCATGGCTTTTAGAGGAAGAGATCCAGTGAGAACCAAAATTATTTTAGAAAATCAAAGTATAGAACAGGTGTCTAGTTTCAGATATTTGGGCTGTGATGTTGGCTACAATGTGGAAAGAGATATTGACTCCAAAATAAATAAATTTCAGACGGTGTGTGGAACAATACAGAGAACATTCAAAAATAAAATTAGAAAAGAAACCAAGATAAAAATGTATAATGTTATGGCGGTTCCCACAATATTGTATGGATGTGAAACTTGGGCTCCAGTGAAAAGACAGAAGGATAGAATACAGACGGCAGAGATGCGGTTCCTAAGACAAGTAAAAGGATGTACAAGACTTGATAGAATAAGAAATGAGGATATAAGAGAAGAATTGAAAGTACAGCCTTTATTGGATAAAGTCACGAATTACAGACAGAAATGGATTGATCACATGGATGGAATGAGCAAGGAGAGATATCCATTGTTAGCCAGAAATTATCAAGCAAGAGGAAGGCGTGATGTTGGAAGACCTAGAAGACGTTGGGCTGATGCAATATGAAGTCGGAACGGGCAATTGCCTAATCCCTGGAGTGATGATGATGATGATGAAGTCTTATACGAGAATTTCCCGGAAGGATCAAACTAATATTTTAGTAAAGCTGCGTTTAGAAGTTTGTATAGCCCTGGGCGGTTTGTAGCATCAAGACACTCACTACCCTCTTGTTTATCCTGAAACACAACACCAAGCGATACTATGATACTGTAAACGTACTTTTGACTGATTCAGCAAATCAGTGTCTTGTCGTTGGTTGTAGCGGTCGGATGTACGTACTTAAATGCGTGACGAAGTATAATAGATGTGTAATTCATAAAGCACAGTTACAATTAAAATAACTTTAAAATTGTGTTGTAAATCAATGCCAGGTACCAAAAAATGCGATCAGAGAAGTGTTGTTTTTATGTGCATGCAGATCGGCCATCTTGGAATGCGTAAAAAGTAAGTACAATTGCAGGTATAATTTGTGTTCGTAATTTTATATTACTTTGTTCATAACTGTGAATTGTTAAATAATTTATTAACACTTGAGGCAATTCCTTAGGAAATGTAATCATGTAACTGAATTCAAAAACTAAAAAAGAAAGTCACTGCAACTTTGTACAATTCAGCGAATTCTTGTTAATAATTGAGGTAAAGATGAAGTATGATTGAAAAAAGTTATGAAATAAAATAATTTCAGAATTTAGTCGTAAATTATATATATATGAAGAAATATGAGCATATTAATAATAATTTTTTCTGGTATGAGTGCAGATCGGCTCTCTTGGAATGCGTAAAAAGTAATATATATGTGTATATATATATATATATATATATATATATATATACGTACAGTAAAACATGTTTAATCCGGAAATATGTCCAACATGAACAAATATTTATTGGTCCCGACGAAATAATAGTATTTTACGTGTATTTATTTAGCATAAAACGGAATCTGTCCAACGCGGAAACGGAAGGATATTTCTACACAATTCATAGGACAAATTTTATAAAGCGGAAAGGTATATATATATATATATATATATATATATAATATATATCTTCTTGCAATCTTGTAAGCCCATGTTTCCCTTATCAGAGATTTAGGCGCTCTCCCCATGCAGGGAAGAATTTGAACCATACTAATTTAGTTATACTTGTTTTCGTATAGAGTGGCCCGTGATCAGCGTTCCGCCTCATACTGACATCTAGGAAACCAAGGTAGTACTAGGACGGGAAAAGTCCGTAAATTTTGCTTAGATACCTTTTCATTCAGCCTTAAGGATTTTTTACGAGCCTGAAAATATTCAGACTCAGGACCCACGGCTTAAAGTCCCTCCCGGAGGACTCGCTCCTTGGATTTTTCGATCCTAAAAAATCCATCGACCCCGGCCGGGTTTGAACCCGCGACCCTCGGGACGAGAGGCAAGGAGCATAACCACACTAGTCCACCGCGGCCGATTATATATGTCCATTTATTTATTAACCATTAGCAGTTTTTTTATACTGAAGGAAGGAGCCAAGACGGCTTTTAGAAACAGTGATTCAAATCAAATGGACAAATAAATATCAAAACAAAACAAACCTAACGTTCACTGATCGTAAAGTTCATTGTTAAAAGCTATTTTCGTATATCACATGCCGTTATGTACTTTGATAAATACCACCATCGCCACGATCGGTATATTATTGTTTCAACTTGTTCGTTGCTATAATTTTGATTGAATAACGCGTGTCTATTGTACTTTGTTCCCAGTTTATAATGTCGAGTAAAAGGAAAGAAAAATAATTAGTAACGAAGAGAAACAAAAATTAGTGTTGCCGCTGAAAGTAAAAATAAAAATCCTTGATCGTTTATACGCGTTGGCGAGTCGTTTGCATCTATATCACGCTTATTCAATGTTAGTAAATCAAGATATCTGAAGACAAAATAAGGAATAATATCGCAGAATTCACAGCTGAAAATAGTGTTCAACGATTCCATTACATAGATATAGATCCGTTACATAGACAGATACAGGTCAAGTTAATATAAAGCGTATAAAAATATATAATTTAACATTGTTATAACCTCAACGGTATAAAATAGTGTTCAACGATTCCATTACATAGATATAGATCCGTTACATAGACAGATACAGGTCAAGTTAATATAAAGCGTATAAAAATATATAATTTAACATTGTTATAACCTCAACGGTATAAAAAAAATATGAACTTAACAAGTATAGATTAATTCAAATGTCGAAATAAAATGTATTTAATTCATAAAACGTTTTAATACAAATATCACGAAAAAAATTGCATAATTGAAGACGCGAACCTGCGATCTTCACTAACAGAACCAGTGACCGCGTGCTTTACCGCTGACCTGTCAGTACACGAAGGAGAGTCTTTAGTTTATGCCACATAACACAGTAGCTCAGGGACTGCACAATTATGACTAGTTTCCTAGTTTGAACCCAGCGCTGTGCCGAGTATGACTTGGAAGAAATGTGCGTTCAAGAGAGGACTCATTTTTTTTGTCGAAGAGTGTACAATCTGGTAGCCGTATATCTTAAAGTCAGTCACTGCAAAATAATGTTCTGGCCTATTCAGAATATTAAAAAGGAGGAACTTTTTTTTTAATATGATAAACTTATTTGATTAATTCCAGATGAAACACGACTGTGATTGGTTGTAAATCAAAATTCACTGAAACGTGATTGGTCATTGACTTCCATTTGGGGCATGAGTTAAAAAGTCATCTAAATGTTTTCGGTGAATTCTGATCTTATTCATTCGTAGAACATGGTCCAGCCATTCCAATAGTATATGCTTGATATCAGTAGCAATGCCATAATCATTGAACAACAGTTTCAATTCTACACTTGTTCTAATTCGCCATGTTCCCAGCTCACAAACTGAACAGTAAAATTGCCTTTCTCGGGTATTTTACAATGCAATAACTCGTTCAGATAAAATGTAAGCCTCACTCACTTCCATAAACAACAGGTTTAATTATTGCATTTCAATACCGCAAGTTAATTTCTCGGCTTACAGGTACTTTTACGTGCCACATGCGCCATACAATGACACGACCTGTCGGGAGAGGGATTTTAACTATTGGATCAAAACACATATTTTTCGACCACACAAGGCCATGGAGAGCCTGCCGAATGAGTGATCAACCCAATGTCAGAACCTCCTGCGAGGCAACATAATATTAAGACGCAACACAGAGACACATATTCCTACTAAACGCAGATCATATTCGGAGACTGCTATACAAGTGAGGAAACATTCCTAAAAAACAATTACCCATGAAACTTGTACCGATCTGGGATCGTACTCGGTCCCGCTTCATACGAGGCAACGACACTATCCCGAGACCACAGGAGTGGATCTAAGTATAATTTTATATATACATTTTTACTTTCCTTGGAGATATGTCCGGTATTTATTAGTTCTTCTAAGACTCTGAGATGATTGCCTGCTGATATTTTTTTCCTTACACTCCACAATAGTTCTGTCATATGTAATTATGGAGCTTAGAGTTTAAAATTAGACACCCCTTCACATTGTACGTTATTTTAATCAATGGTATTTGAGACACCACTAATATTACACATACATATATTTAGTTCTGGTATAATTAATTTCTAATCTAGCCAGATCTCTTTCACTATGAATTTGTTGAATTACTTCAAGAAGTCAATAAATGGGTACATTCAAATGTACACATTTGTATAGTTAATAATACGGCTAATAATAATAATAATAATAATAATAATAATAATAATAATACAAGGGATAAGAAGTGACTACTATTTAGTAGGCCTAGAAGGAAGAAAGATCTTGTGAAGAGATTTTTTTTGCAAAATGGCATCTTATGACCCGATGTCAATTTTTTTGAGACGTAAACTTTTCAGATCTGAACACCATGCTATTAGGAACAAATGAATAGACCTAAGGACGTTTAAAAATAAGCGAAAGTGATTGAATTTTATGTCTATCGTTAATATGGAATTTTCAGTGCACAAATGGGCAATTTTTCCAACGAATATGTATAAGTCTTCCAGCCATGTATCATACTATATTTTATACTATATCTAATTTCTTGTATTTAATTAAATTAATAACATTGTGTAAATAATAATTCCTTTGCATTCACTTTTCGTGTGTCAGAGTCACTTTTAAATTTTGAAACTACTTCATCTTAATGGTCGATCCTTAGATACGTTCCGCTCATACAGAAATCAAATCAACTATCCATCTTGTCTTTGGACGTCCAATAACACGGCGTCGTATAGGTATGTACTCATATGCCTGACTATCTGCTCTATCTGGTTCCATCCGTTAACTTGAATACCAATTCTTCTTTCTATCTACAATCTTTTGTCAAATATTAAAGATTCCAAGTTCTTTTCTGGCTGATTAATGCTTTTTCATTCCTTAATGTGTATCCTACTGAATTTTGAATATTTCCCTTTAATTAGTGTTGTTTTATATAATCTCCTTATGTCTTTAATAATTACTTTTCAGCCTGGTTCTACACTGTCTTGTTTTATTTTTTTTTATGTGCCAGAATTAATTTGATTTCTTTAAAACTGTCTCGTAAATTTATATATTTTGTTTTCCCTCTCAAAAGGATTAAACCAAAAGAGACAGCACCCAATCACCCCAATAAAGAATAAAGCCAATACATATTTTGATTTGAAAAGAATGCTCAAATACCATAAAAATTATGAACACGTAAAACTACATAAACATTTAAGAAATATAAACAGAATTGAGTACAATAAATTCTAAACTCAATAAACTAAAACTTTGTAATGTATATGTTCATTGTATTATTTCTGTAACTGAACTGCACCCGAGCACAAGTATTTGCGCATTCGGATGTACATTTATTTGTGAATAAAATTTAGGCCTATTCGTATTCATATTTATCAAATTTTGGGGGAACAATGTTATGAATATAAAATGTGTGATTTGTATAACTGTTTTCTGTATCCTGACAGATTTATAGTAACACGTCGTAAACGGGTGTTAGGGGTACGGAACGCCTATTTAAAGGTGATGGGACCGAAATTATTACTTGGGGATCATATATATTCAAAGCATTCTTAATATTGTTCACGTTAAAATGAGTAACCAAAAGCTACATTTCAGTTTTTACGTTGACGAAATTTGCATGTGATAAAGTGTTAGAGAACTGTATACTTAATTTTAATAATAATATAATTGCGCACAATCGTGCAAAATTGATTAATTGGCGTATTGCGCTAATGACATTGTCACTTTGGAACACAATTCCAGATGATATCTTGTACATTTTAGTCCACATAGTTTACATCTGCAACTATATTCGATTTGATGGTGAGTGACATTCACACACACTCTGTGATGGAAGCCGGGAATTCCATTTCGGTTTATCTGGTGTCTTAGTTCCTTGTTTGGTCCAGACCAGCTCCTATCTATCATGGCAAGCGTAGCCTACCGTAGAATTCTTCAGGGATGGCATCCCGCTTCTGTCCTCACTCTTGCATCAGTTGTTCGTAAGCTTTAGTGAATGGCCGGTAGTAGCGCATTCTGAGGTCTTCCAGGAAGAACTGTTCTTGCTAGTACATAGATCAGTCTCGAGGGAGTGAATTTAGAGACTGCTAGAATTTTCTTTAGATAGGAGGCCTTGAAGCTTTTCCAGATTTTTTAAGTCACTTATCTTCAGATTTTCCCAAAATATCTCTATCCCATATGCGATTATTGACACTATTTTTGCATTGAAGAGTTGCACAGCTGTGTCTATTGATAGTAGAGCAGGTGATTTTATTTCATTCATGACTCTTAGAGCCGCTGCTGCTATCTCTCCGACGTGTATCTTGAAGGTGGTGCCAGAGGTCTGAAAGATAATGCCGAGATATTACAATATAAGATACAGCCATTTTAAAGATATGAACATATCGCATCCGACACAGTATGAAATAAAAAATACATTAAATATGTTTTTTTTTATTTTGTGGGCTGCATTGTATTAATGCAAAACATATTCATACTTTTCCCTACCTGAATTCATAATGTGGAACTGAAAGAAATAGAATATTATTTGAAAGCAAATGATGCCGTGAGCATATTTTGTGATGTTGACATAGTTCTCGTAGTTATTTATATTTATGAGCAAATAAAATTCAGTCGCGTGGAAAACATAATTTTACAGTTTACAGAGGCGAGATGTAGAGTAATTATAATTAATCATTACAAAATTATCTACCAGACGAGCTCCGGCTAAAACAGCTTTTCCCCAATAAAATTGTTTAGTACCGCTTATAAGCCAAGTAAGTTTATATTCTGCGAATACATAAGTCTGTCTTCGCCAGGCGCTACAGTACGTATTTGTACGTTTCCTTAGGGCTATAATTGCGATTTTCAGGAGAGAAGTAAAGAGAGGTTATTTGTTCAGTTATTAACATTGCTATCATAATTTGAAGAATCTCCACATTACTGTTATAGACTATTGATTTCTTTCTTACTTTTACCTCTCCTTTGTAGGTATTTATCTGTTCCCACCCATCCCGGCCTTACAAGGACAAGACCTGTTAAGAGGGCATCGATTTCCAGAATTGAGTTGATGTTCATGTTATTTCTGTTACTCATTCCTGTTTGTACGATTTATTATTATAATAATAATAATAATAATAATAATAATAATAATAATAATAATAATAGTAATAATAGGGCCTAGTAATAATAATATTATTATTAATAATAGTAAAAATAATAATAGTAATAATAGTAATAATATGGTGTAAAATCAGAATTAATAACAGTAAAATATAAAATACAACAGGTGAACAATTTCAATTATTTAGGATGCAATGTATCATACTGCCAGAAGGAAGATATTCATATTAAATTAAATAAGGTTTATAGAATGTGTGGCACTATAAAACGGACACTCAAAAATAAAACTTTGAGGAGTACACAATTAAAATTTTACAAAATTATGGCAGTGCCTGTCTTAACATATGCGAGTGAGAATCGAACTCTTAACCGCTCAGACAGAAAAAAAAAATAGAAACTACAGAAATGAAGTTCTTACGTTCAGTAGCAGATGTGACAATTTTGGACAGAAAAAGAAATGAAGACATGACAAAACACTTAAATATTTTTAATTTAACAAATAGAATTGACAACATGAGAAACAACTGGTACGAACATGTTAAAAGAATGCTGCTTACATATAAAATCCCTCAGCAGTTATTAAACTACAAACCAATAGGACATAGAATTATTGGACGCTCATTTACCAGATGGGAAGATTCATTAAATCCCACTCGATGTGAAAACAGGTCAAAAGACCTAATTTCATGAAGTAGAAGAAGAAGAAGAAGTAATAATATTAGCATTATTTATACCTGGCGCTGACCTAGATTAGAAGAAATTTAGAATAATGAACCTTAGGTGTTAAATATAAAATTGGTACCTGGTAAGTCAGTCGTCCTATACTAAATTATTAAACTTTATCAAGTTATTCCAATATTATAATTTTACCACTTTTATAATTAACATCTTATTACATAACCTCAACTTTACCATTAATACATAGGCCTACTCATAATGGTACGAAACTTACTTACTTACTTACTCACTGGCACTATCGAACCCGTAGGTTCATGGCCGCGCGGACATAAGCTCTCCATACATCCCTATCCTGAGCTAATGCTTTCCAATCATTCCCTGTATAATCTACTTCCCTCAAATCATAGTTAATGTTGTTCTCCCACCTCATTCTTGGTCTACCAACTGGGCGTTTTCCCTCTGGCTTTCCTACAAGAAGCTTCCATGCACGTCTTTCATTCCCCATACGTGCAACATGTCCTGCCCATCGCAGTCTACGAGACTTTACTGTTCTTATTATATCTGACTTCCTATAAAGACCATGTAGTTCATTGTTATGTAGTCTCCTCCATTCACCTGTCTGTTCATCTCTCTTTGGTCCAAAAATTTTCCTAAGAACTTTATTCTCTAATACTCGTAATCTCCTTTCCTCCCTGAAAGTAAGAGTCCATGTTTCGCACCCATATAATATAACTGGTAGAATAATAGTTTTATATATTTTCAGCTTAACGTTTTTTGAAAGGAGTTGGGACATCAAAAGTCTCTGCAATTCATAATAGCACGCATTTCCAGAATTGAGCCTATGTTTAATTTCTTTGTGCATCTCATTCCTATTTGTGATTATTGTTCCTAGGTATTTGAATTCAGCCACTTCCTCAAAATTTCCCTCATTTGTCATTAGCTGTAGAAACATTAATTGTAATTATATATTCAATCTACCTTCTATATAAAGATATTTAAATTTTCCTTGAAGCCTGTGTGTTGCATTTGACTGCACATCAATCTTAATTTTCATTATTCTTGAGGAAGTCACTGTAATTTAAAAATACACAAACACTGAGAGAAGACGTCTCAGACGAGCTAATGCTTAACCATACAACTTATTTATCAAGGATACCCAAAAACAAATGAAGACGTGACGTAACATATGAATGGTATAATGCTTAAACATTAAAAAACCAACACGAGTCAGGAAGAAAATGAAATCACACAGAACACACTGAAAACTTATATTTTCTTCTTCTTTACTTCACGGGCTAGATAAAAAATTGCCTGTTCTGCCTCACAGTTGTTCTATCTTTTCACTGCCCTTCCTACATTCCTTGAACCTCTTGGCATGTAGTTAAATGTTGATTTTGGTAATCTTGTTATATTCATTCTTTCTACATGTCTAAACCCTTTATCTCTATATTATTTGATTTTGTCATTCAGTGGATATATATTTAATTCTGTTCTCGTATCTTCATATTTTATCCGATCCATTCTTGTGCAGCTTTTTGTTCTTTTAAGGAAATTGATTTCTAAGCTTTGTATTCTTCTCTGTATTTTTTTGGTAATTACCCAAGTTTCATTTCCATAAAGTAATGCAGGAACTGCCAATGTTTTATAAAACCTCAATCTAGTATCTCTTCTTGTTTTATTCTTTAATGTTTTATATATAGTTCCGCATATCATCTGAAATTTCGACAGTTTCATATTTATGTCTCTCTGAGTTTTTGTGTTTATAGTAAAATCACATCCTAAATAACTAAAATGGGTTATTTGTTCCAGAGGTTTGTTTTCTATTAGGCCTATGATTTTTGAACGTATATATTCATTTCCCCAAAATGCTATCATTGTATTTTTGTTTTGATATTTTAAAATTATATTCTTAGAATAACTGATTAAATTAATGTAAAGAGTACTGCAAATTATCTGCATTTTCTTGAATAATAACCACATTATCAGCAAACATTAGTAAAGTAAAGTGATCCCACAGCAGACCCGGAGGCCCTTGGGGTAGTAGGAGGTTAAGGCTCCCACTTTTTCTAGACAATCGGTACTTTATGTCAGCCCTGCGTGACGGCCGCCTTTACCCCAGAACAAGCGTCTGTTACTCATTTCCGCCAGAGGCTGAGTCGACCCCAGGGCCATAGTGCCGCCAGAGGGTTTGGGCCAGTTTAAAAATCCTGACCCCAAAGGGACTTGAACTCTCGACCCTCCGGCTTGTAGCTCAGTGCCTTAACCACTACGCTACGGCGTGCCCCTTCAGCAAACATTAAAACGTTCAATATTTTTAAACGGTTCATTATTGTACCTATATTAACATTTCTTTTTTCAATTTTGGATGATTTTATTAATATATAAATTAAAAATGAACTTATATTTTAGTAAATAAAATACACGCTCTCTTGTGGATTGAGTTTCTTGTAACCCCTGCTTTATAAAACGCTCTCCGCGCTAGTAGAGTTCATATAATACATTCTTCCGTAAACAATCCGGAGCTAAGTGAAAATTCGCGGTAAGCTTGAGTTCTATAGCAAACTTGGTTCATTAAAAACTCATTTTAAGTCCCTCAAGGATCGTTACTCGTAGGTTCCATTCAACTTTGCTTATTTAAGCGGAAGCTTTTAGTCCAAGAAAATGGATGGTCAGGTTAGATGCCGAAGTGGAGAAACGTTAAAAAATGTATTCTGTAGTTATTAAAGTTTTAAAACAGGTTTCTTATAAATCGATAAGAAAACCTTGTTCGATATTCCTGCCCTGTATTTGAATTAAGGAAGTATAATTTGATGAAACGTACTTTTCCTTAGAATATGAAGAAACGCTATTTCTGGGAATGTTTACTGACTGTGTGTTGAATAAACAGAGCAAGCTAAATTATTTGAAAATAGAACCCCTAGGCAAATATATATTTATTCATCCTGGTGAAGTTAACCCTTAAATTGGCTATATATCACATAAAATACATTTATTTAATCTATTTAATATTATTTATAAAACAAAAGAAAAACGAGTAGAAATTAATGGTATTTGTGTCAAATTACACAATCAATATTTGTTTTTGTTTGTTTGTTCGCATTCTATGCGCGGGCGAATTTGATGGGTTTTTTGCAAAATGTTTAGGAGATTCCAGGAATACACATAGGCTATAAGAGAGTTGTGAAATGCAACCCCCTTCACCCCTAAAAATAACCCTTTGTAATGAAAAACGAGAAATAAAGTCCCTATTTTGACGCTTAAATGGCTTACGCTGCCTAAACCATAACAAATACAGCAAATTAATGTACACAGAATTGAATATCTCAAAAACTCTACAATAAAGTCCGCGACAGCATATGTTTAGCTTTTGCGGATAACTCACAATAACTATTTTTGTCTTTCATTAATCCCAGGAGGATTGGGATAAGTAGATTCCTGGGCAAGCGTGCTCTGCCATACCGTTCATCCGATTGAGATGGGACATTTTTGAAAAATGCGCAGGAGATTCCGGGGATGAACATAGGCTATATGAGAGTTGCAATTCTCAACGCCTTTTCCCCTAAAAATCAACCTTTGTAGTGAAAAAGTGAAATTCCCTAATTTGACACTTAAATGGCTTACGCTGCCTAATCCTTAACAAATACACCAGATTAATGTATACAGAATTGAATATTTAAAAAAAAACTTTACAAACAAGTCCCCGACAGCATATGTTTATCTTCTACGGATAACTCACAATAACCATTTTGTCTTTCACCGATTCCAAGAAGATTGGGATAAGCAGACTCCTGGGCAAGCATAACAGCGCACGGCTGGTGGTAAAAACACATTAACATTTATTTAGGAGTAGCAGCGCACGCCGGGTATTAGCTAGTAATATATAATAATAACTTACAATTTTACATGATTTTATTTTCACTGCGGCCCGAAACATTCAAATAACTGGCACGGGAAGTCAAGTCAGTTGCTTTGCCAATGTAAGGGTTAAGGCCTATGCGACCTCTTCTTTCACTCGTCAGGACATTGGCCTCTGTTACATTAATATACAGTAACCACAATAATATTAAATACTAAACGATTGTTTGGCCAAATTCGAACAATAATAAAAACAATATCTAATAACAAAATAAAGTTGATGATAATCAGAATTAAAACTAAAACTACAAAATATACACAAAGGAAGAACAGCCCCTATCTGATATGCAGGAAAAATAAAATGAATGATATTAAAATGTAATGAACTAATTTATCGGTTATATAAGACATCAGCTGAAAATATATATTAATACATTTTTTTACAAAATAAAATAAATTATTTCGGCCGGTGCCCTGATATTGAGCTGATCACTCATGCCTTTTTGTGGTCGGGGAAAATATGTGTGCGATCCACAGTTTAAAAATCCCTCTTCGACATGTCGTGCCATTCTAAGGTCCGATTGGCATGTGGTACGTAAAATGTGCGTATAGGGTGAGAGGTTACATTGAGATAAAGAAAGAAGGAAAGAATTTATTGATTGTAAAAAGAATACTATTAGTGAGTCATTTCCATTAGTTATTAAAATATTTCAATTTGGTTTTGAAATAAATTATAGCTTGACAGTCTCTGATACAGAGCGGATAATTCCATGTTCTGACAAATGAAATTGTGAAATATTGTAGGTAATAGGTAGTCCGATAAGGAGAGATATGAAGGACAAATTCATTCTCTAAAGAATTAATTGCGTGCTGGAGTACAAAATTGAATAGCAGAGGAGATAGTGCTTCTCCTTGGTTTAACACATTGTGCATTAAGAAAAAGTCTGAAAACTGTTTGCCTGCCCACACGCTGATCTGTGTGCCATTTAGACTCAATAGACTAAGTTTTTCTAGTAACTCTGATTTCTAACCATATGATATACAATTTTTCTTTTTTTAATTATATTGAAGCCTCTTTGGAGTCTACATATTTTTGAAAAACAATCCTCATTAATGTTGCAACGAAATCTATTTTGACATTTCATTTAGAGGCGTATTGTGAATTAGGTTCAATGATTCATAGAAAATTCAAATCAGATCCAAAATAGTAATAGGAAACAAAATCATAGAACAGGTGAACCATCTCAATTATCTAGGATGTGACATTTCATTTAATTATGATAATGATATAAATAATAAAATAGCAAAATTCCAGGGAATATGTGGTACGATAAAACGAACACTAAATAACAAAACAACAAGAGAGACCCAACTGAAATTTTATAAAATGTTGGCAGTACCGGTACTGCTCTATGGTTCAGAAGCCTGGATACATAACAAACAAGACCTAAGTAGGATAACGGCGGCAGAAATGAAATTTTTGAGATCTGTTAAAGGGTGCACTAAGGAAGACAGAATCAAGAACACAGAAATAAGACAGGAACTTGAAATATTTGAAATAACTGATAAAATAGATACATATAGACAAAAATGGAAGCAACACATAGAATGAATGAAGACAGATATCCAAAACAAATAACAAAAATACAAACCTAAAGGCACCCGGGATGTGGGCAGACCTAGAAAGAGATGGGCTGAAGTCGGAACGGGTCAACAGACCTAATCCATGAATGAAGATGATGATGATGATGATTCATAGACATTAGATTTAAAATATTTAAAAATAATGTAAACTCCCTAGTAATGTTCGACGAAATGCCAGATCGAGGGATGCCATGAGGTGAAGTAACAATCATTAAATTTCGACTGACTAGATATATCGCATCATCACGGGGGGCTAATTGTACTAAATGAAACAAAAGGATGAGTGTGGAGAAAGTGAAGGAAAAAGATTTTAGCTGGGAAAAGTCTTAGAAAAATCTGCGCAGCTACGCTTCCTCCACAGTGAATCACGCATGGAGTGACAGAGACGGGAACTCGGACCCAAGAAATAGAGGAACAACCACTTGACCACGGAACCGCCATCTAAAAATAAAAAAAATGAAACGAAATGTATACTTTAATCTAAAGTAAAAAAGTAAAGTGATCCCACAACAGGTCCGGAGGCCCTTGGGGTAGTAGGAGGTTAAGGCTCCCACTTTTTCTAGACAATCGGCACTTTATGTCAGCCGGGTTGCAAGCCCTGCGTGACGGCCGTCTTTACCCCAGAACAAGCGTCTGGTACTCATTTCCGTTAGAGGCTGAGTCGACCCCAGGGCCATAGTGCCGCCAGAGAGTTTGGGTCAGTTTTTTAAAAATCCTGACCCCAACGGGACTTGAACCCTCGACCCTCCGGCTTGTAGCTCAGTGCCTTAACCACTACGCTACGGCGTGCACTTTAATCTACTATTATAAACGTGTAATACAGGTCCAACAGAACATAAAATGCTCTTTAATGATAATTTCGTATAGCTACATAAATAAACGTTCTTTTATTTATCTGGAAGTACGTTAAAGGTTGCATTTTGGACTGATTTTAACAATTATCCAGATGAAACGTGAAAAATCACCTTCTCCGCTTTAAATTCACATATAAAACTAGCGCATAAAATTGTAGAATATAACAACAATGTTTGTTGATGATTGATCGTGTGTTTGTTTTTCCAAGCACACATTACTCTTTTTAGAAACATGTTGTTTTCGCAATAAATATATTTAATCAAATATACTAAATCGTCATCATCATCCGGTATCATGGCAGCTCCCGCCGTCTTCTGGAAACCAAACGCCATCTCTGTCCATCCACTGACATTCCTCCAATCCTGTGATATTCATAGTTGCTTGTACCCCTTCTATCCAAGTTTTCTTATGTCTTCCTCTCTTCCTCCTTTCTATTGCTCTGAATTATGGTTTGATATATTTGTAATTTTCTATTTTTTTGTAATTTTTTGCTCCACCAAACATAGTTTAAAGCATTTATTGCTTGTTTTGTTTGCGCGATTCTATTTTTAATTTCCACTGTATTATCATCTGAATGGTCTAATTTTGTTTCTAAATAAGTGCATTTAATACTAGGTGTTAGTTCTTCTTCATTGTTGAAATTTATATTTTCCATTTCTTCTCCTATACATAGATATTTAGTTTTCTCAATGTTTATATGAAGTCCCCATTTTTCATATTCTTTTAGTTTTTTAGCCATATGTTCTATGTCATCGTGGTCTTGTGCTATTAGTACCTGATCATCTGCAAAATTTAGTGAATATACAACTAAATATGCAATAAATACTTAAATACTCTGAATGTAGATAAAATATTGTAGACAACACGTTACAAAATTAGGTTTAGTAAACACGCTGCTCTTAGAATACTCCCTTCGGTCTTGTTCTAACCCGAGTAACCCGTTACTAAACCTCTGCTTTTCTAAACTAGTCTAAATAACTATTATGATGTCACATAGGCAACCATGAACTTAATTTTTTTAGGAATTTGTATGATTAATATGGCTACTGCAGTATTTTTTCAGGTTTCAATACACTGACGTAGAAACACAGAGATGTAATTTGGAGAGTTGTCACGTTGGTGTTTATGGAAACGTGAGCGTTGTACTCCAATGTAATGAACTGGAATACGGAAAACAAAATATTTGATGTTATTTTTAGATTATGAATGAACATTTTCAGCACTTTTTTGTTTACTGCGTTGTTCCATTGTCTACCTTGTTAGAATTCTGTTTGTATTGGCGTTAATTGCTAACATTTGCATTGTTTGAACAACAATGTATTCTAATTGCGACATGAATCATCTCTTGGTATATATATAGAATATCTTGATTCTTGTTACGATTCTTGCCTCGTTGGTAATCAGGGAAATATTGTTTATAACATTGAATCAGTCTTTCATACCTTACACTCAGTTTTAACGAAAAATTAACAGATTTTGACTATTCTATAAAATATAAATATTTCTCACGCTATGCATTCAGTCAAAGAAGAGACATGTGGAATACCTTCGTTTATTTATTTACTAGCTAAACCCGGTGTTCGCTGCTATGTTTAAATAATTTAAATATCAAGGAATTAATTAAAATAAATATATTAACACTAAGAAATTGGGACTGGAAGTAAATATCAATAAAATTAAATATATGGTCACACATAGAAATATATTATATAATGGAAATGGACAGCTAATGACAAATGAGGGAAATTTTGAGGAAGTGGCTGATTTCAAATACCTAGGAACAATAATCACAAACAGGAATGAGATGCACAAATAAATTAAACATAGGCTGTATTCTGGAAAGGCTTGCTATTATGCATTACAGAGACTCTTGACTTCCCAACTCCATTCAAAAAACGTTAAACTGAAAATATATAAAACTGTTATTCTACCAGTTATATTATATGGATGCGAAACATGGACTCTTACTTTAAGGGAGGAAAGGAGATTACGAGTATTTGAGAATAAAGTTCTTGGGAAAATTTTTGGACCAAAGAGAGATTAACAGACAGGTGAATGAAGAAGTCTTTACAAAACAGTGAACTACAGTCTTTATAGGAAACCAGATATATTAAGAAAAGTTAAGTCTCGTAGACTGCGATGGGCAGGACATGTGGCACGAATGACAATGAAAGACGTGCGTGGAAGCTTCTTGTAGGAAAATAAGAGGAAAAACGCCCAGTTGGTAGACCAAGTAAGAGGTGGGAGAATAATATTAATTATGATTTGAAGAAGTAGATTATACAGGAGATGATTGGAAAACATTGGCTCAGGATAGGGATGTATGGAGAGCTTATGTTCGCGCGGCCATGAACCTACGGGTTAGATAGTGCCAGTGAGTTAGTTATATAATAAAATGTTAAAATAGGTACCTGATATGAGTCATCCTCAACTAAATTAAATTTCTCTTTAAAAAATTTCAAGTAGTTTAAACTATACAGGTCTTTCAGAATCATGTTCCATCTTCTGCATTTCATTTGGTCCTGAGGTTGATGTATAGATTGTATAACGGGTTTAGATCTGTGGGCGTGTTTTCATTCAGCATGTCTATGAATTTTAGAAGTATTGTTGGTATACTCTACAGTGAACCAAACATGATGGTCGATAGTCAATTTTTAATTTCGAATTTCAGGTAAACCTCCACTTTTAATTGTCAGATTTCACTGATTTTTAGATACAGATATACCTTCATTTATTTTAATAAGTTATACCGAGTTTCGTTGTGAAAAGTTGAAAATTGCGATCGCTAGAGCGATTTTTAAATTTCGTTTGCTACTTATTGTCTAATGTCAGCAAAATATTCAACCCACTCAATCTTACAGCTCTAAAATAATTAGATGTTGCAAAAGTATGGGACAATTTTGGGGAATTTTTAGTTTTTATTTACGTTTCACAGTTAGGCCAATTGATCTATGCGGTTATGAAACTCGAATTGAAAAGGAAAGTGCGGCTCTCACGTATAAAACCGCCGTAGAGAATAAAATAAGGTTGAGAAACCTCACTGTCAGATTGAGTGATGGTAGAAGATGAAAGAAAGGAAGGATTAATCATGAAGTGATTGATGGGGTAAAGTTATAAGTAGACGGGTTCCATATTCGTGTGTAATCAATTTTAATCTCACTCCCAAGATAAACAGATCAATGCCGACTCATAATCGACAAAGTTGAATGTTTTTATAACTCTCAAGTAATGTTACCACTTCAACATTTTCAAGGGTATTGAAGGAGTGTAACTTAACCTCACTAACAAGTACTTATATAAATAATAGCTTTAAAAAACTAAACAACACGCTTTATTAGAAAACAGAATTAAAAAATGAAAAAAATAATTTTAATATCCAACACGTTTGGGATAAAATTAAAGTGGTCAACAAAAATAAAATCATCTCCAACACATCTAGAATAAAACTTGAGTTATCTACAAAAAAATAATTTTACCATCAAAAGCGTGGGGTGCTCTATATCAATTAATATATTTGATAATAAACAGATATTGGTAAAAGTAAAGTCTCTAAGAAGAAAACGTAAAAGCCATAAAAAGTACCCCACGCTATTGATGGTATTTTTTTTGTAGATAACTCTAGTTTTTTTTCCAGATGTGTTGGAGATGATTTTTTGTTGAACACTTTAATTTTAACTTTTATAAGATTCATGATGTGTTCCGTTGAGGTTTATTCAAAATTAATATAAAATTATAGAATATTCACCTGAAAGTTGAGGAGACGGACCTTTCAGGTGAATATTCTATAATTTTATATTAACTTTAATTTTATCCGAAGCGTGTTGGAAATTAAAATTATTTTTCATTTTTTTAGTTCGGTTTTCTAATAAAGCGTGTTGTTTTAGTTTTTTAAAACTATTATTCATTTTTTATTTTTTAGTTTGGTTTTCTAATAAAGCGTGTTGTTTTATTCTTTAAACTATTACTTATTTTTAAAATTTTTAGTTTAATTGATTGTTATAAACTGGAATTCCATGAAAATTTATGGACTTAAAAGGCGATAAGTCCGCAACCTATTATACCGGTTTTTATTTTTTTGATGTCCTGATGATCCTGAGCAGGATCATAGAAAACAATTATGGAATTATTGTATTGTCATTGGTCCTTTACAAGTATAGAAAGTTTCAATTTGATCCAGTGTTTTTAAGTGGGTGAAAATCGTGTTCAAAGATTCCGTTACATAGACAGATACTGGTCAAGCTAATATAAAGCGTGTAATAAACACTGGCTCTCCTCTACTCATGTCGGACATGATGTCAGGTCGCAATGTGAAGGAGTATCTATCTAACCTTCTCGGACTTCATTCTTCCAACTGTGTTTGGATCGTCCTAATTTCTTTCTCTCCAGTAGTTTCCATTATAAGGCTATTGTTTCGTCTTGTTATGTTGTTACTCATAATATTAATAATACATAAAATAATTATCAATTAATTTTAAACAATAATTCATAATCGAATAATTAATTAATTAAGTAAATAATTAGGATATTCTAAGGTACTGAGAAATTCAGTATATAATGGAAATGGACAGTTAATGACAAATGAGGGAAATTTTGAGGAAGTGGCTGAATTCAAATACCTAGGAACAATAATCACAAATAAGAATGAGACGCACAAAGAAATTAAACATAGGCTCAATTCTGGAAATGCATGCTATTATGCATTGCAGAGACTTTTGATGTCCCAACTCCTTTCAAAAAACGTTAAGCTGAAAATATATAAAACTATTATTCTACCAGTTATATTATATGGGTGCGAAACATGGACTCTTACTTTAAGGGAGGAAAGGAGGTTACGAGTATTTGAGAATAAGGTTCTTAGGAAGATTTTTGGACCAAAGAGGGATGAACAGACAGGAGAATGTAGAAGACTACATAACAATGAACTACATGGTCTTTATAGGAAGCCAGATATAATAAAAACAGTTAAGTCTCGTAGACTGCGAAGGGCAGGACATGTTGCACGTATGGGGAATGAAAGACGTGCATGGAAGCTTCTTGTAGGAAAGCCAGAGGGAAAACGCCCAGTTGGTAGACCAAGAATGAGGTGGGAGAACAACATTAACTATGATTTAAGGGAAGTAGATTATACAGGGAATGATTGGAAAGCATTGGCTCAGGATAGGGATGTATGGAGAGCTTATGTCCGTGCGGCCATGAACCTACGGGTTCGATAGTGCCAGTGAGTAAGTAAGTATTCTAAGGTACTGTAAAATTCGATCGGAGAACAAATGCCAACATTTTTGCTCACATATAAGGGATTCAATCCAAGGAGTCCACCCACATTAGTGGGCAAATTATTGTTAGTTTAGACAACAATAATTGCTCTGTAGGCTTTTAAATTACACGTTATCGGAAATCACAGGTTCTTTATACCGCCAACATCCATAAACAATGTGTCAAATTTGTCGATAGTGTTCTGTCAGCCTGCAAAATCTGAGTTAAAGATAAGTAATATATCTGATACTTATATTGGATTTTTTTCCTTTCTATATAACAATGGAGCAGTCTCTGATTTGGATTCCTTAAAAACGGCCATCAAATTAATTAAGGTAATGTTGAATTCACCTTAATATATTCATACATGAAGTAGCATATTCAGAATATGTGAATGCCATTTCGAAAAGGGATCATCTCCAATTTTTCTTAAATTCACTTCTTTCATTATCCCATGTTTACATACCTACTTCTATCGTTTCCGCGTGAGAATGGATCAACTACACTATTCCTTTACCCCTTTCTGACTTTATTCAGTAGCAATTTCAGATTTAATGCTCTATCCTGAACAAGTTGAATCAGTTTTTTTCCTCTCCTGTACAATTTGATCAGCTGTAGATGATCCCTTTTCGAAATGACTGATTCATTTACAACATTTCGTTTTGATATTGGAAAGATACAGTGAATAGATTGACATTACTCTTCGTTTTATAACACTAGCCAACATGATTTTTGTACTTAATGCAGTTTTTTTTATCGTGTTTTCATATATGTATTCGTGATTTCTCTATCACCCACAGTTTTTGTTAATTTCAATTTCAATTAATGGGTTTAAACAATTATTTTTTAATAAACGTTTTTTCGTCCATTTGTCCATTTTAAATAGAACGGGGAACACTTTCATCAGGAGATTTCAGCTATGGAAAATATATATCAAGGCAAATGGAATCCTTATATGCTGGCCAATTATTGTTGGACCATGAAGAGGGATGCTCTACAGGCGAAACATAGCAGAAATTCGCCATTTCTTACTTTCTAGGTGAGTTCGAATATTGTGTAGTTACGAATGTAGAAAATATTAAAGTATTTGAAAATATAAATTCCTGTCTCTCGGAAACCTTGGGTGATGGAGAAAAAGTGATATCATATTTGAATTCAGGAGAAAACATACTACCAGAATCACATATTTTTCTTTCTGAGACAAAAAAAAAGTTACATTTTTGTTGCTCAGTGTAATAGGATGTGGCTAAATTAGTAAAAAAATTAACTAACGAGTTATAAATTGATTCTTTGTTTCTTATTCTTAGTTTAATCTCTCCATATTAGTGCCCCATGCCAGCCAGGCCTTACAGTGACACAAGTAATCGGGAGAGGATATTTAAACTTTGCATCGCCTACATACGTTTTGACTACACGAGGACAATAAGGGATTACCCAATGAGATACTAGCTCAGTGCGAGGCCATCTACGAGACAGGACGAACCTTTAAGACAAGTCACACCATTCACACTCACACATTCTTACTAATCATGGCCAAAATGAAAGAAAGATTATCGTGATCAGTTAGTGACCTTTTGTTTCCTGACATTTGTCTTAAGGGAGAGGAAAAACTCCGAAAAAAACTTCACCCAGTAAACTTGTCCTGACTGAAAAACGGGCCCGCTTCCCCACAAACAACGATGTTACTTCCAATTATTATGAATTATTAGTTATTACTATCATCTTCACTTCAGGGTGTAGACAATGAATTGCCTGTTCAGCCTTCAAGTATTTTCCAGGCATCTTCTTCCAGGTCTACCCATTAATCAGTTTCCACTAATACATTGACTTACGCTTTCATGGCTGGAGTTGATATGATGATCTTGAAGACGATTTTCGGGCTGTAGGCCGTGGTGTTGTGGCTTAAAAGTTCCCCGACGTTTCGCCAGAGACTGCGTCTGGCATCCTCAAGGGTTGTCTTGAGACTGGCAACTTGAGGATGCCATACGCAGTCTCTGGTGAAACGTCGGGGAACTTCAATCATCGAGACCACGGCCTTACAGCCCGGAAATCTTCAAGATCATCATGTTTCCACTACCTTTATATCTCAATATTTCTTTAGTTATTATTATTATTAATTATTATTATTGTTATTACTATTATTATTATTATTATTATTATTATTATTATTATTAAGATATAAGCAATTAAAATTGGTATGGGCATGTACGACGAATGCAAAAAAAATGATTACCCTGGAAAACATTGGAATGGTGTCCACCTGGAAGAATAAGGAAAGGAAGACCTCGAAACTCGTGGATGCAAGAAATAAGAACTGTAATGAGAGCAAGGGGACTGGAGGACATGGAGTGGAGAAGAAAAATATATATTTAGGCATAGAAAGACGTGTAAACATTAAAATTCTGTATATAACTAATATTATTATTATTATTATTATTATTATTATTATTATCTTCTTCTTCCTTCCAAGTAAATCACGAAGTATATTATTATTATTATTATTATTATTATTATTATTATTATAATCATTATCATCATTATTATTATTAAAATATCGCAAATAGAAGCAAAACGTATTAAATGGTATGGACACCTCATAAGAATGGAAAAAGTTAGAATACCAAAGAAGTTCCTTGGTTGGGAAGCTAATGAAAGAAGCGGAAGAAGCAGATATAGAGTTCGTTGGAGAGATGGATTGAGAAATATGGAAGCTAGAGATTTGAGGAAAGAAGATGCTTTAGACAGAAACCTCTTGCGTCACATCAGTTTGTGTTGAAGGAGAATGATTGTAGTGTGGAATATTCCTAATAAAAAATATTGATATTTGTAGTAATAAACAAAATAAAACATTTTCTTCCTTTTCTTAAAGTTAGAAGTGAGGAATGTGCACATTTTCTTGAAAGATGTTAGGAAAAGTATTTATACACTTGTTCGATTAATATAGAAGAATTTAGAATTGTGCACAGAGGTCAAGTTTTATGTACTCTGTAATCTTGATTAGATTAAGTATTGGTCGATAGAAACTATTGTGTTCCTTTAAGGTCCTTTAGTACCCTTTTGAAAGGAAGCGCTCGCTTACACATCAGGTGAAAAGTACTTCAAATAAGAAAGAGCATCCGGTATTGAGAAGAAAATGGCACATTTAAAACTCTCCATTACAACTCGAACGAGAAAAATAATTCTGGAATTGAAAACATGCAATAGCTACATTATCTCTTATTCTATTTTGTTGCAGTTAGGAAAAAAAATAAAACAATTTCAACACGATAAAACAGAACGCATTTTATTTTACCTAAACATAAGAAAGTTTGGTTATAAAAATATTTTCATATCAGCGCTTCTGATATTTGATATGAGTATTTTTATTCAAACTTTAGCTACTTGAAAATATTTTCGTGATTATTCACTTGTGTGATAAGTTATTTTTGGTGTATGTTAAATTGTTTTGATAACATTTTTGAGCATTTTAAGTAATTTAAATCGTAATTAAGGGGGGTGATGGGTGCAAAATTGACCATTTGAGATCAAAATTGGCATTTTTTGTTCTTTGTACTAAAATTATAGGTTGGCAACGTTTCAGAGGCCTATGACGCTTCTAAATGCCCTAAAGTGCTGATTAGGCCTGTATGTTACATATTATATTTAAACTGCAAGCAAATTTTTAACTTGTTTTTCCAAACTTTTATTTTCACTGAATTTTTGTACATTCAAAATTGAATGGAATTCACAAATTTTGTCCTAAGTGGATACAATTTTTACTGCATGTACTAAAACCAATGATTACCAAAGTAGTGCATGGGATTCATGATTGAAGTAGTATTTTAAGAAATAAAAAATAAAATGTATGCAATTATTATTTTTTTTTGTAATTCCACCCATGAGGTATAACATAATTTGTTTCTCCCTTTGTCTTCACATTATAAGAATTCGAATGCAGGATGTTTTTCTAAATATTTTAGGGGTCTTGTAAAAAAATCAGACATTTTACTAAAAAATTGTGGAACCCATTTAATTATAATGTACGCAATTTATTTTGAATATAATATTTAATAACTCATAAAATAAATGTCTCACAAGAGTGAAACTTAAACACATCGTTATTTACCATGCAGTGAATGTTTGTACAAAAAATCAAGTCTCTAGCTCAAAAAAATGTAGAAAATAGAAATTTCATCATCACCCCCCCTTGAAGAAATAATGAAGAGGTATGAGGAGGGAGATAGGTCTGATGAATTGGAATGGGAAGATAGCGAAGATTGTATTGTAAGCCCATGTTTTCCCTTTACAGAGATTTAGTTACACTTGTTTTCGTATAGATGTCATTTTGAGTGTCCGTAGTCAGCGTTCCGCCTCATACTGACATCTAGTAAACGAAGATAGTACTAGGACGGGAAAATTCGGTAAATTTTGCTTAGAGGCCTTTTCATTCAGGCTTAAGGGTTTTTTACGAGCCTGAAAATCTTCAGAGACGGGACCCACGGCTTGAAGTCCCTCCCGGAGGACTTGCTCCTTGGATTTTTCCATCCTAAAAAAACCATCGACCCCGGCTGGGTTTGAACCCGCGACCCTCGGGACCAGGGGCTAGGAGCATAACTACTAGTCCAGTTAGAAGATAACAATTTAAAACTCTTTTGACACAGGAATATGTTTTATTATATTTTAAACCTATTCATAAATACAGTTTTTTATACAAATTTTAACAATTAGAATTATATAGAGGGCGTCTGACTCGAACCGTTTAGTTTCTGATTAGGCAACCAGATAGCCATTGATATATTATGAGATCAGCATTGAATAATTTTACAGGTGTAAATAGGGGTTGGTAAACTGTTCATATGAATGTAACGAATTCTCGTCAGACCAGCCTCATGGGCTTGTGTTCAGCGTTTATGACTACAGTTCATGAAGGTCACGGGTTCGATTCCTGGTCAGACCATATTAATTTTTCCTTAAGGGAGATTATTATTCCTATGGTTGCCTATGGTCTGGAATTTAGGCCAAGTTTAAGTTAAGGGCTCTATTTTTCGCTTCATTATCATTTATCACCCATCATACCATCGGGGTAAAGTAACTCTGCCTTCCAGGTGCTCCAACCTAAAAAATGGATTACAGTTCCGCCAATGTCAGGGGAGAAAGCCAGAAATGTCATAAAAGGTAACCTGGTGGCATAGGACAGAAAACAATCTCGTCTTTATCCCATATGTTTATGTTAAACAGGATTTTCCGATCTGGCAATTGTTAATTTTTTACGCATACGTTCTTATTATTGTTTTAACACAAACTCATTGAGGCTAAGAATTTTAATAATGAACGGTATGTTTTGTCCACCTGTAGTTTTGTTATGCGAATTGTTATAACATTACATGAACAGCTAGAAAAGACCAATAACGATTAACCCTAATATTAAAACCTAAATGAAAATTTGACCCAGTAAATGACAGAACAATTTTAACATAAGATCAGAACAAAACTTAAAATCTAACCCTTCAAGCTTGCACATTATGGTGATTCTCAACTAGCCGGACGGAACGTTCTAGGACGACCTAGCAAGAAAAAGGAAATACAAGGATGGAGAAGGGAGGCGGAGAATAGAGACGAATGGAGGCGCCAATACGATCTTTTTTTACCGGGTGGTGTTGTCGGCCCCACGCCCAATCCCCAACCTGGAAGATCAGATATCTTTCTTTGTCTGACAGCTACCCTTTGATCTGTCCAGCATGGGAGGCCCTACTAGTAGCTATTCTACCGCTGCCATAGCTCTCCAGGTTATAGGTGTAACGCAAATCTTCCCAACATGATAAGGTGAAAATACCACTGGGAAGGATATATATATATATATATATATATATATATATATATATATGGTCAATGTTGCATTGCTCAATGTTAAAGAATTAATTATAACATATATATATATATATATCGTTTCAGATCTGCTATTGCATAGTTGGCCACATCCCCTCAAAAACCTTATTTCTATATTAAAAATGTCCACATTAATATTGTTGAAATTATACAAGACGATGGCAGTTCGTATTATTACTTATGGATCCGAAACATTGACAGTGACAACACAACAATCTGCCAGAATCCAAGCTGCTGAAATGAAATTCCTCAGACCAATAGCAGGATATCAAAGAACAGACAAAGAACACAACACAGAAATAAGACAGCAACTAAAAGTAGAGAATAAAACACAACAATAGTGAAATACAGAACAAACTGAAAGAACACTTAGGAAGGATCAATGTGAACAGAATACCAGAGGTACCATACAACTATTCACCACAAGGAAGAAGAATCTTGGGAAGATCAAAGAAAAGATGGAAACAGCAGCAATTTGGAGCCGAAACATGCTAAGAAAAGAGCGTACACCATGACGAAGAAGAAGAAGAAGATTAATGTTATTCACAGGAATTCAAATATGGAAATACATATTGCATTCGGTGGTTTACTCCTAGGGGCATGCTCTAATCCTAACAGCTTGCAATAGAATTAACATATATATCCGATTACTCAATAAACCGTTGTTTATAATAGATAATCAGCATGTACCAGCCAGTTAAGCAGGGTTTAGTTTCTGAATTACCAATCGGTGATACGTTAAACATAGTTGTCATTATGAAATGAAATTTCAGCCCTGATTGAATGTGATGAATGCATTAACTTCTAATTTCTGTAACAATCCGTTGAATGAAATTTAATTATATCACGTCACAATAAGGAGACATAATGAGCTTAAACTGTATGATAACTTATTAGAGGTAATGATGGAATCCTGTAATTGGTGATTCTACGTGAATATCAAAGTACGGACATGAGAATCCTGTCAAATGTAGACATTCGTCTCCTTCCTGACGAGGTGAATATAATTTCCTGTTTTAAATGTACACATCTTCTCTGCAGTAGCCAACAGATTCTCCACTTAAAGCTGCACGATTCTACTCCTCTATTGCAGAAAATTGAAACATGCAGATAATTTCAAAAATTATTCATACAGAGTGTGACTAAATTCCAATTACAGACTTTAAGGACGTGTAGTGGGGACCAAAACTTAAAAGTATTCATACAGAGTGTAACTAAATTCAAATTACAGACTTTGAGGACGTATAGTGGGGACCAAGACTGTTAAAATTATTCATACAGAGTGTAACTAAATTCCAATTAGAGACTTTTTTGAGGACGTGTAGTAGGGACCAATACTGTTAAAAGCATTCACACAGGGTATAACTATATTCCAATTACAGACTTTGAGGACGTGTAGTGGGGACCAAGACTGTTAAAAGTACTCATACAGAGTGTAACTAAATTCCAATTACAGACTTTGAGGACGTATAGTGGGGACCAAAACTGTTAAAAGTATTCATACAGAGTGTAACTAAATTCCAATTACAGACCTAGAGAACGTGTAGTGGGGACCTAGACTTAAAAGTATTCATACAGAGTGTAACTAAATTCCAATTACAGACTTTCAGGACGTATAGTGGGGACCAAAACTGTTAAAAGTATTCATACAGAGTGTAACTAAATTCCAATTACAGACCTAGAGAACGTGTAGTGGGGACCTAGACTTAAAACTATTCATACAGAGTGTAACTGAATTCAAATTACAGACTTTAAGGACGTATAGTGGGGACCAAACTGTTAAAAGTATTCATACAGAGTGTAACTAAATTCCAATTACAGACCTAGTAACGTGTAGTGGGGACCTAGACTTAAAAGTATTCATACAGAGTGTAACTAAATTCAAATTACAGACTTTAAGGACGTATAGTGGGAACCAAGACTGTTAAAAGTATTCATACAGAGTGTAACTAAATTCCAATTACAGACTTTGAGGACGTGTAGTGGGGACCAAGACTGTTAAAAATATTCATACAGAGTGTAACTAAATTCCAATTACAGACTTTGAGGACGTATAGTGGGGACCAAAACTGTTAAAAGTATTCATACAGAGTGTAACTAAATTCCAATTACAGACCTACTAACGTGCAGTGGGGACCAAAACTGTTAAAAGTATTCATACAGAGTGTAACTAAATTCCAATTACAGACTTTGAGGACGTATAGTGGGGACCAAAACTGTTAAAAGTATTCATACAGAGTGTAACTAAATTCCAATTACAGACCTAGAGAACGTGTAGTGGGGACCAAAACTGTTAAATGTATTCATACAGAGTGTAACTAAATTCCAATTACAGACCTAGAGAACGTGTAGTGGGGACCAAAACTGTTAAAAGTATTTATACAGAGTTACTACAGAGTGTAACTAAATTCCAATTACAGACCTAGAGAACGTGTAGTGGGGACCTAGACTTAAAAGTATTCATACAGAGTGTAACTAAATTCAAATTACAGACTTTGAGGACGTATAGTGGGGACCAAAACTGGTAAATGTATTCATACAGAGTGTAACTAAAGTCCAATTACAGACCTAGAGAACGTGTAGTGGGGACCTAGACTTAAAGGTATTCATACAGAGTGTAACTAAATTCAAATTACAGACTTTGAGGACGTATAGTGGGGACCAAAACTGTTAAAAGTATTCATACAGAGTGTAACTAAATTCAAATTACAGAGTTTAAGGACGTATAGTGGGGACCTAGACTTAAAAGTATTCATACAGAGTGTAACTAAATTCCAATTACAGACTTTGAGGACGTATAGTGGGGACCAAAACTGTTAAAAGTATTCATACAGAGTGTAACTAAATTCCAATTACAGACCTAGAGAACGTGTAGTGGGGACCTAGACTTAAAAGTATTCATACAGAGTGTAACTAAATTCCAATTACAGACTTTGAGGACGTATAGTGGGGACCAAAACTGTTAAAAGTATTCATACAGAGTGTAACTAAATTCCAATTACAGACCTAGAGAACGTGTAGTGGGGACCTAGACTTAAAAGTATTCATACAGAGTGTAACTAAATTCCAATTACAGACTTTCAGGACGTATAGTGGGGACCAAAACTGTTAAAAGTATTCATACAGAGTGTAACTAAATTCCAATTACAGACCTAGAGAACGTGTAGTGGGGACCTAGACTTAAAAGTATTCATACAGAGTGTAACTAAATTCCAATTACAGACTTTCAGGACGTATAGTGGGGACCAAAACTGTTAAAAGTATTCATACAGAGTGTAACTAAATTCCAATTACAGACTTTGAGGACGTATAGTGGGGACCAAAACTGTTAAAAGTATTCATACAGAGTGTAACTAAATTCCAATTACAGACCTAGAGAACGTGTAGTGGGGACCTAGACTTAAAAGTATTCATACAGAGTGTAACTAAATTCCAATTACAGACTTTGAGGACGTATAGTGGGGACCAAAACTGTTAAAAGTATTCATACAGAGTGTAACTAAATTCCAATTACAGACCTAGAGAACGTGTAGTGGGGACCTAGACTTAAAAGTATTCATACAGAGTGTAACTAAATTCCAATTACAGACTTTGAGGACGTATAGTGGGGACCAAAACTGTTAAACGTATTCATACAGAGTGTAACTAAATTCCAATTACAGACCTAGAGAACGTGTAGTGGGGACCTAGACTTAAAAGTATTCATACAGAGTGTAACTAAATTCCAATTACAGACTTTGAGGACGTATAGTGGGGACCAAAACTGTTAAAAGTATTCATACAGAGTGTAACTAAATTCCAATTACAGACCTAGTAACGTGTAGTGGGGACCAAAACTGTTAAAAGTATTCATACAGAGTGTAACTAAATTCCAATTACAGACTTTGAGGACGTATAGTGGGGACCAAAACTGTTAAAAGTATTCATACAGAGTGTAACTAAATTCCAATTACAGACCTAGAGAACGTGTAGTGGATACCAAAACTGTTAAAAGTATTCATACAGAGTTACTACAGAGTGTAACTAAATTCCAATTACAGACCTAGAGAACGTGTAGTGGGGACCTAGACTTAAAAGTATTCATACAGATTGTAACTAAATTCAAATTACAGACTTTGAGGACGTATAGTGGGGACCAAAACTGGTAAATGTATTCATACAGAGTGTAACTAAAGTCCAATTACAGACCTAGAGAACGTGTAGTGGGGACCTAGACTTAAAGGTATTCATACAGAGTGTAAGTAAATTCAAATTACAGACTTTAAGGACGTATAGTGGGGACCAAAACTGTTAAAAGTATTCATACAGAGTGTAACTAAATTCAAATTACAGAGTTTAAGGACGTATAGTGGGGACCAAAACTGTTAAAAGTATTCATACAGAGTGTAACTAAATTCCAATTACAGACCTAGAGAACGTGTAGTGGGGACCTAGACTTAAAAGTATTCATACAGAGTGTAACTAAATTCAAATTACAGACTTTAAGGACGTATAGTGGGGACCAAAACTGTTAAAAGTATGCATACAGAGTGTAACTTGTGCCGGTTCGCTCAGGGTAGAATATGATCACGCAGGGATGTTTTAAATTATACACTTATTATTTTAGTTTATTGGATACATTTATATGTACAATTGTATATATTTTAATAACTCGGAGTGGAGTTGATGAATTACTTCCGCCCACGTGTTTTAATATCACTTTCGCGAAGGGTTACTGAAGATCTAGACTATTGCAGACCGTAGGAGCGTGAGAGTGAGAGTGTTTTCACACGTGTCCTCGCCTTATAAGGGCGATGACTCCTCCCATAAGTTGCCAACCCCTCTCCGAGTGTATATGTTATTCATTATAGCTTAGAAGAGTAGGTACCATTCGTTTAGGTTTCTATGTTGGTAATAGACTCGTGTGCACGTTTTGTGCGCCTTCCAGTTATTACTATTAATGGTACGTTTAATACTCACGAGTCTATTACTTCTTGCCACAAACTAAATTCCAATTACAGACCTAGAGAACGTGTAGTGGGGACCTAGACTTAAAAGTATTCATACAGAGTGTAATTAAATTCAAATTACAGACTTTGAGGACGTGTAGTGAGGACCAAGGCTGTTAAAAGTATTCATACAGAGTGTTACTAAATTCCAATTACAGACCAAGAGAACGTGTAGTGGGGACCTAGACTTAAAAGTATTCATACAGAGTGTAACTAAATTCCAATTACAGACTTTGAGGACGTATAGTGGGGAACAAGACTGTTAAAAGTATTCATACAGAGTGTAACTAAATTCCAATTACAGACCTAGTAACGTGTAGTGGGGACCTAGACTTAAAAAGTATTCATACAGAGTGTAACTAAATTCCAATTACAGACCAAGAGAACGTGTAGTGGGGACCTAGACTTAAAAGTATTCATACAGAGTGTAACTAAATTCAAATTACAGACTTTGAGGACGTATAGTGGGGACCAAGACTGTTAAAAGTATTCATACACGGTGTAACTAATTTCCAATTACAGACTTTGACGACATACTTTATTACTAGGATCATGAAAACCAGTTCATTTTGCTTAGAGACCTTTTTATTAAGGCTTAATACTATATTAGGCCGACGATGTTGGGAAGTGGTTTTTACAAAATCGAGGGAAAATGTTTAAAAACCGAGCGATAGCGAAGTTTTTAATTTCCGAGATTCTGTAAAACACTTCACAAACTTTGCGTTGTACATTATTTTTTGCGCGATGGTGTTTTCAAAATAATGTCTTTGTTGGAAATATTTGCGTTCATTATAAACAATTGACTAACATTAGCAATGTGGGCAATGTTTATTAGTTGAAACAACAGAATAATTATTGATAACATGGCCGCAAGTACGTATTTATTGCTTTATATTGTTTCAAATAAAGTTCAGTTCATTTAAGATGCAGTGATTTGTTTCGTATAATGTATATTAACACTACCTTTTGGATATTTTCTGTATATACATTGTACAAAGTATACATAGAGGGCAGTGGTTTTACTTCCCGCACGTGGGTGTAAATGTAATATTACAGTATAGTTATTTAGGTTGGCAACCCGAAATGTAGGAAGTTGAACTTTCAATAATGGTCGCCATTGCTGTAAGTACGACAAAACGCACTATCGCGCATGGAAATATTTAGACTCGGGACCCAAGGCTTAAATTCCCTCCCGGAGGACTAATTGCTTGGATGTTTCGTCGTAAAAAATCCATCGACCCCGGCCGGGTTTTGAACCCGCGACCTTCGGGACCAGGAACGTAATCACTAGTCCACTGCGGCCGTAATAATGTATTTTTATTAAGTTTACATTGTTTAATGTTAGTAAATGTTATAGTAGAATATATTTATTAATCATTTGAATGAAATTTGTAATCCTTTACTCTTGTTGGTATTGGTAACTTATTGTTACCATGCTCGTCTCTGGGACCAAGATTTGCGGATTTAAACGTCGCAATTCAAACGTGAAAAGGCTGGTAAAGTTTGACCAGAGTCCTCTTTTTTCAGGTTTGAGGTTTTTTACATGTTGTAAATCTACGTCAAAGGCCTGAGGTCGTGATGTAGTTACCTTCCGAAAGAACCCATAGGCCTACTCTATATTTTATGCCCTGAATAAATTAATCGATTGAAGCCGGTTTTGTAGCCGCGAATCTTGAAAACAGATGCGAGCATGATTACAAGACCACCGGGATCGACAAAATTAATAATTATAGTAATCAACTCGGACTACCAGTTATATTATATGGGTGCGAAACATGGACTCTTACTTTAAAGGAGGAAAGGAGATTACAAGTATTTGAGAATAAAGTACTTAGGAAAATTTTTGGAACAAGGAGAGATGAACATACAGGTAAATGGAGAAGACTACATAACAATGAACTTCATGGTCTTTATAGGAAGCCAGATATAATAAGAACAGTTAAGTCTCGTAGACTGCAAAGGGCAAGACATGTTGCACGTATGGGGAATGAAAGACTTGCATGGAAGCTTCTTGTAGGAAAGCCAGAGGGAAAACGCCCAGTTGGTAGACCAAGAATGAGGTGGGAGAATAACATTAACTATGATTTGAGGGAAGTGGATTGTACAGGGAATGATTGGAAAGCATTGGCTCAGGATAGGGATGTATGGAGAGCTTATGTCCGCGCTGCCATGAACCTATGGGTTCGATAGTGCCAGTGAGTAAGTAAGTAAGTATCAACTCGGAAGGATATTTGTTCCAGGAACTCTTTCTCTTTTAAGTTATAAAATATTAGTTTTATTTTTTATTTGCAGGACTACTATTTCAAATAAAATTATTAAAAACAATTAATTGTATCATTTTGTGAATATGCATAATTTTACGAAAGTTTTTTATGACTACCAGTAAAAATAGTTGCATTATGTATAAAAAATCGGATTTGCACGTTTTTTTATTCCATATTTATTTAGATTGCTAATATTTAAACTCATAATATTGTATTTAGAATATTTTATTGTGTTTAGTCAGTTGTGTAATTGTTTTTTGTTATGTGATGTGTTTTTCGTAAAATAATAATATCCAATGGCGATGATTTTTTTTTGTAAAAATGAAACTCCAATGTAGTATTTCGACTGACATAAACTACAAAAAATATTTTCCTTAAAAATACATTTCCATACTAAAAATTCAAATAAATTATACTTTGTTATCTATTTAGCGAAATGATTACACTATTTATATATTTAATATCTAAGCTGTTATTTAATACAGTTAGAATATATCTAGTCTAGAGGAAATGAGTAATTATTCACCATTTGACAGCAGGAGGGAGTTTCGTTACTAGCCCCTGGATGCAGGAACTTTTTTAAGATTTTATTTTGATAACAGTAATACTAGAAGTATATGCAAGAAAATTAAAAAAATAAATAAAAACACAAGTATCATGAATTACATATTAATGAGTAAGTGAATTGGCGGCTCCTTGACGCAAGTTGTTAGATGCTCGCCATTAACTTCTGGATCACCAGTTCGCCTTTCGGCCACTCCAAGTAGGATTCGGAGCCAGAGCAAGTTTTTTTTTTGCAATTTTTAGCTTATTTTCCTCCCAAAAAAATATTCCGTAACTTCTCCTGAGGTCATCAATTTCGTTCCATTTCATTTTCTCTTCTCTTCTGATGATGCGGTAGCAATCATATAGGCCTGTATCATAGACCCTTAATAATAGGGATTTCATCTCATCCCATCCATGAATCGGGCATTATACCGGACATGAGAAGAGGGTTTTTTTTAATAAGTGGATGTCACTCGTGCACAGGGAATCAAGTTATTTGAGAGAGGAATAAATATATTTTTAAACTACATAATATATGTGAACAATATAATCTCAAAATATCCATAGAAAAAACTAAGGTAATGGCATTCCAAGAGAAAAATCAAATCAGATCGAAAATAGTAATAGGAAACAAAATCATAGAACAGGTGAACCATCTCAATTTCTAGGATGTGACATTTCATTTAATTATGATAATGATATAAATAATAAAATAGCAAAAAAATTCCAGGGAATATGTGGTACGATAAAACGAACACTAAATAACAAAACAACAAGAGAGACCCAACTGAAATTTTATAAAATGTTGGCAGTACCGGTACTGCTCTATGGTTCAGAAGCCTGGATACATAAAAAACAAGACCTAAGTAGGATAACGGCGGCAGAAATGAAATTTTTGAGATCTGTTAAAGGGTGCACTAAGGAAGACAAAATCAAGAACACAGAAATAAGACAGGAACTTGAAATATTTGCAATAACTGATAAAATGGATACATATAGACAAAAATGGAAGCAACACATAGACAGAATGAATGAAGATAGATATCCAAAACAAATAACAAAATACAAACCTAAAGGCACCCGAGATGTGGGCAGACCTAGAAAGAGATGGGCTGAAGTCGGAACGGGTCAACAGACTTAATCCATGAATGAAGATGATGATGATGATGATGATAAATTTAAACATGTTTCTACCTATCTTTTTTTCTATCTTTCTTCATTTCATTCTTTCTTTTGTTCTTATTATTGGTATATCTTCTCCCTCTTAGGTGGTTTTACGTGTCCCATGCTACCCGAAGTTTACAGTTACACGATGAATCAGGTGAGGATGTTTAAACTCTGTATCATATACGTATACAAGAACATGGAATTTCTTCCTGAATGAGGGACCAGCTCAATGTGGGGCCACCTCGCCACGATCGGTGTTATATTGTTTCAATTTGTCTATCGTTGCAATAATTTTGATTCAATGACACGTGTCTCTTCTGCTTTCTTGCTAATGTATAATGTGGAGTAAAAGGAAAGAAAATTAGTTCCAAAGCGGAAAAAAATTGTGTTGTCGCTTAAAGTAAAAATATAAATGGTTATCGTTTATTTGGTTCTCCGGGCGGGGACTACTTCAGGGAACCCATGCCAAAGGCTCAAACACAGGACTGCATGGTCTTTATAGGAAGCCAGATATAATAAGAACAGTCAAGTCTCGTAGACTGCGATGGGCAGGACATGTTGCACGTATGGGGAATGAAAGACTTGCATGAAAGCTTCTTATAGGAAAGCCAGAGGGAAAACGCCCAGTTGGTAGACCAAGAATGAAGTGGGAGAATAACATTAACTATGATTTGAGGGAAGTAGATTATACAGGGAATGATTGGAAAGGATTAGCTCAGGATAGGGATGTATGGAGAGCTTATGTCCGTGCGGCCATGAACCTACGGGTTCGATAGTGCCAGTGAGTAAGTAAGTATCGTTTATACGCGTAGGCGAGTCGTTTACGTCTATATCACGCTATTTCAGTGTTAATGAATCAAGAAATCCGAAGACAAATAAAGAATTCTATCGCAGAATTCACAGCTGAATATCAATCTTAATTGAAAGACCTTTTAAAAGGGAAAAACAGGGGGAAAAAAATTACTAACTTCTTTAAGTCCTTGGCTAAACCTGACAGTAATAATTAATAGAAATTGTTACAATCTCTCATTAATTGATTTTATTTTGATAATGTTTATTTTATTTTGTAACCTTGGCACGTATCCCCTCTATACCCATTTAAATTACCATTCCATATCACGGTTTCTGTATTCGCGGTATATTTGCGGAACATATTTCCCGCGAATAAGGAGCTTTTACTGAATATTTATTTCAACTTGGGGGGGGGGATAATCGTATATTGAAACCACAAGACTACCAAAGGAACGTTTTAATATATGTAAGTGGAAATTGGGTTGTCTCAAGAAAAAATTGAATGGGACCAGAACGGGTCATATAGCTTAAATCGCTAAATGGATGATAATGACTAAATTGCTATCTTAAAATCCATGTAAGCTTTATTTTTATGAAAGGGAAGCCATGGTGTGCCTAGTGGAACATTGAATGTAAGTCTAGTGTAAATCGACTGGGGGGTTCGGTGAAAAGGAAAGGAATGATGGGATGTCAGTAAGCAAGGATACTCTATGAAGCAATTTCACATCGACTTTTTTTTCCTGGCCATTCTGGCTCAGTTGAAAGGTGGACACTGGAGATATGTTTCTAACTTTATTAAATTCACTGCTCGCAGGAAGGAAACGCTTCTTTACGTTCGCAGAGTTTACTACAAATTTTAAATTTTATTGCAGATTCTGTATTTCCAGAGAGTCGATATTCAACTCATATAATACACCAGTTTATGGTTATCTTAACACACGAAGCTGATAGTCGGCTGTTATTTCTGGATCAAACGGATTTTTTTCTATTTCACTGTATGTTCCTGATAAAGAGTTCAAATTATACATCGTGCTCGGACTAGAAGAACCCACATATATTATTCATAGTATTTTACTTTGGTGTAATTTATATAAATTGTCATCAGTACGAACAAGTTTCCAATGTATTATCACATTTTCCTCTGACCATTATTCTACACTCTTATCCCTTTTCTCTAAATTTCCCCAACTTCCCAGTTCCACTCTTGCAATCCTTTTTTCATTTATCAGTTTCTTTATGCCTACCGCCAAGTGTTTTTATTCTACCTTTACGTATCCTTTCCGCTGGAATCCAATCAAAAATACAATCTTGGTAACCCTTCATCCTCCATTAAAATTTAATAAGTTTTCAAAATTCATCAGCTCATCACAATTTAGGCACAATATCACAAGATATTACATTACTTTGGGTACCACAACACACGACATATTTATACTCTGAATCTTTAATTAACATAATTATATGACAAGAGCATGAAAGTCACTTCCCAGTCATGTCAAGGACTGTCGATCACTATCTTCATTTAAATTTAAATAATTCCTATTTTAAGTTCCATACAATGAATATATTACGTACATAACTATATTTCAGCATTTTGTATGCAACACAAAAAAACACCAGATTACGTTTATATAACACTTTGGCTAGACCAGTGTTGACCTATGGTAGTGAAGCATGGACACTAAAGAAAACAACATGAAAGCAGAATAACGGCTTGTGAAATGAAATTCATGCGCAGAACAGCGGGTTACACCAGATGGGATCGGAAAAGGAACACCGATATCTTAAAAGAATTGAAGACTACGCCAATTTTGGAATATATTAAACAGTACCAACTAAATTGGAAACACCATCTTGAAAGAATGAGTTCAAATCGGATCCCCAAAGCTGTTTATAATTATATACCAAGAGGACGAAGATCACTGGGCCGTCCTATGAAACGCTGGAGGGAAAATTTTCTATAGGATCGTAACAGGCCTTGGCCTAATACTTGGAAGGAAGAAGAAGAAAGTATGCAACAATAATATTTAGCTAGGAAGTTTTCCTTATTTTACTTAATTTTATTCTATGTCTTTGTTAGTGTTAACAATTGACCATATTTGAATTGTGCATTGTTTAGGTTATACTTTAATAATAATATATTAAAATTGTAAAAAAATGTATACAATTTTGTATTATTTATTATTCGCTGCTTGAATGGAAGAGAGGATCTTACGGTCTTAACCCTGCCAGCTTAAACAAACCTCTAGTATAATAATAATAATAATAATAATATAATAATAATAATAATAATAATAATAATAATAATAATAATAATAATAATAATAATAATAATAATAATAATATAATAATAATACTAATAGTAATAATAGTAATAATAGTAATAATAATAATAATAATAATAATAATAATAATAATTATTATTATTATTATTATTATTATTATTATTATTATTATTATTATTATATATTGTACTATTATGCATTGCAGAGACTTTTGATGTCCCAACTCCTTTCAAAAAACGCTAACTGTTAATATATAAAACTATTATTCTACCAGTTATATTATATGGGTGCGAAACATGGACTCTTACTTTAAGGGAGGAAAGGAGATTACGAGTATTTGAGAACAAAGTACTTAGGGAAATTTTTGGACCAAAGAGAGATGAACAGACAGGTGAATGGAGAAAACTACATAACAATGAACTACATGGTCTTTATAGGAAGCCAGATTTAATAAGAACAGTTAAGTCTCGTAGACTGCGATGAGCAGGACATAGTGCGCGTATGGGGAATGAAAGACTTGCATGGAAACTTCTTGTAGGAAAGCCAGAGGGAAAACGCCCAGTTGGTAGACCAAGCATGAGATGGGAGAATAACATTAACTATGATTTGTGGGAAGTAGATTATACAGAATTAATTGGGAAACACTAACTCAGGATAGGGATGTATGGAGAGCTTATGTCTGCGCGGCCATGAACGTATGGGTTCGATAGTGCCTGTGAGTAAGTATTATTATTATTATTATTATTATTATTATTATTATTATTATTATTATTATTATTATTATTATTATTATTATTATTATTATTATTCGATTTATATGTCCATATGATTGCAATTTTCTATAATTTACAAAATCGATAATTGCATTTGTAGATATAATAAACATATATATCATAGACTTACGAGGGGCAGGGCATATGACATGAATGTAGATTGAAAGAGAGGCATGGAAATAACTTAGAGGAAAATCAGAGTGAAAGCGCCCAGTAGGTAGGCCAAGAAAGAGGTGGGAGAATAACATTACCAAGGTTTGGGGAAGTTGATTATACAGTGAATTTTTGGAAAACGTGACCTCAGGATAGGGATATGTGGAGAAGTTATGTCCCCGCGCCCATGAACGTATTATTATTTCACATTCTGTATACCACAATCAAGTGTTAAAACCCCCAGAAATAAATCATCTACACAAATAAGCATCAAGTAATAAGAAATTTACTGGAGTAGTTCCCATAATGTCTCCGTGAATTCTCATGGTTCCATTAAAAATTATTAGGGTATCGTGTATTATTTTTAAAAAATATTTGCTTTCAATTTTGATGGCACAACGCAAAAGTAGTTGAAAAGAATTCTTACGTATAATAAATTAACAAGGAATAACTAGTCACTGGAGTTCAGGAAATTTTTAAACTAAGTCACTTATATGATCATCATCATCTGCATTCATTGATTAGGTCTGTTGACCCGTTCCGACTTCAGCCCATCTCTTTCTAGGTCTGTCCACATCTCGGGTGCCTTTAGGTTTGTATTTTGTTATTTGTTTTGGATATCTGTCTTCATTCATTCTGTCTATGTGTTGCTTCTATTTTTGTCTATATGTATCCATTTTATCAGTTATTGCAAATATTTCAAGTTCCTGTCTTATTTCTGTGTTCTTCATTCTGTCTTCCTTAGTGCACCCTTTAACAGATCTCAAAAATTTCATTTCTGCCGCCGTTATCCTACTTAGGTCTTGTTTTTTATGTATCCAGGCTTCTGAACCATAGAGCAGTACCGGTACTGCCAACATTTTATAAAATTTCAGTTGGGTCTCTCTTGTTGTTTTGTTATTTAGTGTTCGTTTTATCGTACCACATATTCCCTGGAATTTTGCTATTTTATTATTTATATCATTATCATAATTAAATGAAATGTCACATCCTAGATAATTGAGATGGTTCACCTGTTCTATGATTTTGTTTCCTATTACTATTTTGGATCTGATTTGATGTTTCCCTTGGAATGCCATTACCTTAGTTTTTTCTACGGATATTTTGAGATTATATTGTTCACATATATTATGTAGTTTAAAAATATTCCCTCTGAAGTTCGTCTTCCGTATTTACTTATATGATTTAAGTATAAATATGCTATACGAACAGTGTAGCGCCCAGAGATGAGAAATATTAGATACTCATAGATTCCAGTTACTACTAAATGTATCCATTAAGACCTGTAGGGAGTCTTCAGACAAAAGGATCGCCACAAAACACATTTCAAGAGACTATAAATCGTCAAATGTTTAAGCATGATAATTCTAGAATTAATCTATGTCAGCATAAACGTTTCCCTGGGACTCAGTAAGCAACAAAAAGACATTCCTTAGCTATCATCAAAGACAGTGGGCAAAATAGCAAAACCTAGTGTAGAACTCAGCAGGCATAATGTTTCATCTTGAAAGCTTCTCCCCTCCTCTGACCTAAACGTACTGGAGGCCATAAAATCAACAATTAATCAGACTAGCGAGCTTTGCCACCTTCCAGCTCACCAAGTTTGCATTCCCCCAATGTGAGTAATATGGATTACTGGCAAATGTGGCAAGCCAATAAGTCTGCACTCCAGAACTTAACTTCACAAAGCCAGACCTCGAGGTAAACTGCGAACCTGGATAATAGGGAATGCTATATTCGGAAACTAAAGGCACGTAGAAAGCAATTTACATCTGTAACACCAAGTTTGCGAAGCAGAAATCATCAGTAATTTCCATCTAACACGTGACCTCTTATAGTTAATATTGTTTTAATTGATTGAAATAACTTATAGTATTTCACAATCTTAGGAGGTTGAAATACGTTTTATATTTTATTAAACATAATTAATCTTCTATTATCCAAGGTTGCTCATCAGTAATATTCATTAATTTCCATCTACCACCTGCTCTGTGATTGATAATTCTTAAGTGTCTGAAATAACTCTATCACTGTTACTCAAGCTTACGGGGTTAAATACAATATTTTTATTACATATAAAATACCAATTATCTACAAAGAGCTATTTTAATTTTGAAAAAATAAGTGCCAATTACAATTTAAAAATTTCAAAGAATAAAACTAAAATTTTAGCATTTAAAGGACATGATACCTTAAGAGCAAAAATAGTAATTGATAATAAAATTTTAGAGCAGGTGAACAGTTTTAAATATCTAGGTTTTAATTTATCATATGTTAAAATTGAAGATATTAATGACAAAATAAATAAATTTAATCTAATGTTTGGCACTATTAAAATAACCCTTAAAAACACAAGAAAAGAATCAAAAATAACATTTTATAAAGTAATGGCTGTTCCTGTATTGATGTATGGATCAGAATGTTGGACGATCACTAAAAGACAAGAACAAAGATTCGAAGCAGCTGAGATGCGATTTTTAAGAAATGTAGCAGGATATACTCTGTTGGATAAGAAAAGAAATGAAGATATAAGTAAGGAACATAGTTGAATGCAGGCTTTCACGGCCGGTAATCATGATGTTGAGTGATTCCGGGTTCTGTGGCCGTGGTCCATAGTTGGTGTTGATACCAGACGTTTCGCCCTCAACTGCGGAGGGCATCTTCAGTGGCGAGTGCTTCTAGGCGTGTTTCCTGGTCGGAAGCTCTACTTAGAGTGAACGCTGCGGGTGTTGTATTGATACTAGTGGTGGGAGCAGGGTGAGCGGGCGTGGCTCTTGCTGATTGGCTAATGGTCGTCTCCTTGTTGTCCCTAGTGTTGATGCATTTATTTTCTAGTGTACGGTACCAGGCCTTAGACAGTTTAATACCTTCCTCTTTTCTGTTAATATTTTTTCCTTATGCTTGTGTATTTCTATAGCCTCCCTAGATTATATCGAGAGGCTATAGAAATACACAAGCATAAGGAAAATATTAACAGAAAAGAGGAAGGTATTTAAACTGTCTAAGGCCTGGTACCGTACACTAGAAAATAAATGCATCAACACTAGGGACAACAAGGAGACGACCATTAGCCAATCAGCAAGAGCCACGCCCGCTCACCCTGCTCCCACCACTAGTATCAATACAACACCCGCAGCGTTCACTCTAAGTAGAGCTTCCGACCAGGAAACACGCCTAGAAGCACTCGCCACTGAAGATGCCCTCCGCAGTTGAGGGCGAAACGTCTGGTATCAACACCAACTATGGACCACGGCCACAGAACCCGGAATCACTCAACATCAAGGAACTAAATATTTTCAAACTTACCGACCGAATAATTAAATATAGGAACGACTGGAAAGAACATATTGATAGAATGCCAGAAGGAAGATTTCCAAAATTATTGCTAAATTATAAACCGCACGGAAGGAGAAATGTTGGACGCCCACACAGAAGATGGTCTGAACAATTTTAACAATTCTAGCTTTCATGAAACCAGAACGAGCCAACAGGCTTAATCCCTGGATGATGATGATGATGATGATGATATAAAATACCAAGTTTGCACAGCAGAAATCATCAATAATTTCCACCTAACGTGTGACCTCTTACAGTTCTTCTTTCGTTCCAGAATTAAGTCAATGCGGGCTATTCCGGTCTCAAGTCCATCGTTTCCTGGCCGTCCCATTGGACTTCTTCCATGCGGTTTGTAGGTGTTGATCGTTTTGGGTAATCTCGTATTGTCCCTTCTGTCTAAATGTTCCTTCCATCGGTATTTGTGCTATTCCAGTTCATCGAGTATTGAAAATATCTCCAGTTAATTTCTTATTGACTCGTTATGTAATTATCCATTCGTGTACTTCCTTTTACGTATCTTTAAAAATCATTTCAGTGGCTTAAATATGCGAGATACTTTTTTTTGTAAGTACCCAAGATTCAGATCCATATAAAATAAGAGGAATAGCCATAATTTTATAAAACCTGAGCTGAGTTGCGCATCGAGTCTTTCGGAGGGTTCTCCTTATGGTGCCGCACATAATTTGATATCGGTTTAATTTATTATGTACTAGAACCAGCGTAAGTACCGTAGTTATTGCGCCAAGACTTGTTGGCTTAACCACTCGGCTACGGAGCGGGTATCAATAATACAGATGAAAGGTTCACCCGAATAGGCATTATTCTCTTGGTATCAATGAAAGACAAAAATGGTTATTATGAGTTATCCGTAAGAGATAAACATATGCTGTCCCGGACTTTTGTGTAGAGTATTTTGAGATATTCAATTCTGTGTAGGCCAATCATAGCTATATGTTATATCTGAACCAAGATAGTTAAAGTGTGCTACCTGTTCTGTTATTCCATTATTTATTACTACTCTTGCCCTGACTGGCAGCTTGCCCTGGAAAGCCAACATCTTATTGTCCATTCTTAATTGATTCAAATAATTAAAAATGTATGATACACGATTAGCAGGTTAATATACATAAATATTGCTTATAACATGTAAAACACCGAGTTTGCGCAGCGGTGATCTTAATTAATTTTCACCTACCATGTGACCTGTGATTGTTAATTCTTAATTGATTGAATTAACTTACAGCAAAACTCAAACATTGGAGTTAAAATACATTTATTGTTTATGAAATAAAAATGACCAAGTTTCGTAGCAGAAATCGTCAGTAATTTCCATCTAAGTCGTGACCTCTTATACTTAATATTGTCTTAACTGATTGAAATAAAATATAACACAAGCTTAGGAATTAAACTACATAAATATTTCTTATAGCCTGACATGTAAAACACAAAGTTTGCGCTGAAGTAGGCATATTCGTCATTAATTTTCACCTACACCTGATTTGAGATTGTTAATTCTTAACTGACTGAAATAACGTTTATTATAATTCAAGCTTAGGGGGTTAAAATTAATTTATTTTTATTACATATAAAATACCAAGTATGCGTAGAAGAAATCATCATTCATTTCAACCTAACGCGTGACTTCTGTTAGTTAATATTGCCTTAATCCATTGAAATATCTTAAAGTATAACATAAGCTTAGAGGGTTAAAATACATACTATTTATACAATATAGAACACCAATTTTGCACAGCAGAAATAATAATTAATAGGTTAATTTTCACCGGGACGCACCGTAGTGTAGTGGTTAAGGCACTGCTCTACAAGCCGGAAGGTCGAGGGTTCGAGTCCCATGGGGGTCAGGATTTTTAAACTGACCAAAACCTTCTGGCGGCACTATGGTCCTGAGGTCGATTCAGCCTCTAACGGAAATGAGTACCAGACGCTTATTCTGGAGGTAAAGGCGGCCGTCACACAGGGCTGACAACCCGGCTGACATCAAGTGCCGATTATCTAGAAAAAGTGGGAGCCTTAACCTCCTACTACACCAAGGGTCTCCTGAGGCCTGTAGATGGATCACTTTACTTACTTAATTTTCACCAACCACATGCCCTGTGATTGTTAATTCTTTACTGACTGATATAATTTATCACATATGTATGTCTGAACTACATATATAATATTCATGACGTTTCCTAACAAAAACAAAAGAAGTGAAAATCTTAATGGATCACGCGGTCTTTACCCATTGGTAGCTCCTATATTATTGAATAAGTTTGAAAACTAGCTCACAGGTACAAGAGAGCGGTTCATGTTCGCGCGTACATCGTTATTTCTAATCCTTATCTTGATTTAATATTTCCTAATCATTCCTTGTATAATAACGTAGCAAGTACTTTTCCTCTGGTTTTCTTACTGTAAGTTTCCATCCCCCTCTTCGATTCCCAATTCTTGGCACATGTCCCGCACAGTGCAGCCTACAAGATTTAATTATTCTCTTCTTTTTTATTGTGTCTCTCGTAATGCTAATCGCCTATGAATTGAAGTAATTATACTTGTGTTTATGGAAAATCGGTCATGTAGCTCACTGTTATGTAGTTTTCTCCATTCAGCATTTTTTTGAGCAAACAAAATAATGAGTACATTATTCCTCTGCTTCTTATACAACACTTTGTCCACCTCATCACCCCTTTATATTTCTACTCGCTTTCATTCGCTATCCTCCCACCATAACATAAACACACGACAGAGAGAAATTTTAACTCTAGCTGTTCCTCTACATCGAACACCTCACTATTCCTCATCCTTCCTTGTTTCAGTCACACGACTCTGGAATTCCCTCCCCTCGTATATCAAGGACTGACCGACTCAAAAACAGTTTAAAAAGAAACTTACTTCATATCTCCTTACTTACTCTTTATTATTCCTTTATATTTTAACCTTTCTTTACCAAGCCATTTACTTAATCTAATTATAGGTTATTATTTTTGTTATTATATTCATTATTATTATTACTATTATTATTACTATTATTATTATTATTACTGTTATTATTACTATTACTATTACTATTCTTATTACTATTATTATTATTACTATTTTTCTTTCTTACCCTTGTCAAATTTATATTGTGTAGTCTATATGTATTATGTATCAATCATAATTCTTATAAAGTAAAGTAAAGTGATCCCACAACAGACCCGGAGGCCCTTGGGGTAGTAGGAGGTTAGGGCTCCCACTTTTTCTAGACAATCGGCACTTTTTTATGTCAGCCGGGTTGTCAGCCCTGCGTGACGGCCGCCTTTACCCCCAGAACAAGCGTCTGGTACTCATTTCCGTTAGAGGCTGAGTCGACCCCAGGGCCATAGTGCCGCCAGAGGGTTTGGGTCAGTTTAAAAATCCTGACCCCAACGGGACTTGAACCCTCGACCCTCCGGCTTGTAGCTCAGTGCCTTAACCACTACGCTACGGCGTGCCCCCTTTTTTCTTTCTTACCGTTGTCAAATTTATATTGTGTAGTCTATATGTATTATGTATCAATCATAATTCTTATTGTATATATAATTTAACGCTAGTGAAGTGGAAGAGAAGACCTTACGGTCTTAACTCCATCAGGTAAAATAAATAAATAAAATTAAAATAAATTCCCAAATGCTCCTAAAAGTTTCTCCTCTCTCATAGCAAGGGACAATATTTCGCATCCTTTCATTATGCGTATAATTGGAGGAATAAGTTGTGCAGTATATGGTTATTTTAATAAAATATTATCGCATTACCAGTGGAAATGTTCCTATACAGTACATGTAGGCTTAACCGTACTTTACAGCTCATATTTAATTTTTAGAAATAAACATAATTATAGTTGGTAGTAGGGCTATAAGTTGAAATTATAGTACAATAATTGTTTGTTGTGTACTTTCACAAATCTGAGAGTTAGTTAACAAAGTTTAGCGAAAATGTATATAGAGTTTGTAGAATTGAAATAAAATTCAGCCAAGTGAGGAATGTTGATCAGTTAGCACCAGCAGTGTTTTGTCTCTGCACACTTGCATTAACTAACTACAATTCCAGGTTTAAAATTGTTGCGTGTAGTAACAGTCTTCTAATCCCGTGCAAGCTACCAGATTTTACAACGTAAAATTTACTTGATACCACGGGATTAAAGCCACTTACGAATTTCTCTTGCACTCTAAGAGAAATGTTTTGGAATGCTGATATACGTTTAGTACTCCACTCATAGTTTCTGCACTTTGCGAGAAATGTATTTAAACACTGTCTGTTACAGTTTGGCATGTTTATTTCAACATTGTTTTCATAAAATACTTCTAGAGTTCTTACATGATACAAAAATATGTTGAAGAATTTAAATATCTTGGTTCTATAATACTGGTACTTGTGAAATATATACTATTAACATAATAAATTGTGCAAGGAAGGCGATTGGATCCCTGAATAGTCTTTTATGGAATATGAATCTTATAATGATAATAATAATAATAATAATAATAATAATAATAATAATAATTTATCTTATCAGAAAAACAAAAAAAAACGAAATTATACAAACAATGCTAAAATGTATACTTACATATGGGGCAATAAATGAAAGGATGCAGAAAAGTCTTGGCGGCAGAAATGGATGGATTACGGAGAAGTATGAGAATATCCAGATTACAACTTATTAGAAATACATATCCATCCATCCATAGTAATTCTGTCCTTCACTACAATCATAGCATTTTCATGCTATGCTTGCAGCTTTACTAGGAAATTGTAGGCGTGGTAGCTTCTCGTTGCTTTCCACACCGGTGAAGGATGATAATGATAATGATAAGGATGATAATAATAGTCATATGATTTCGGGGACCGTTTGGGCCGTAACGTTTTCCTGACATTTGTCTTATAGGTGAGGAAAACCCCGATAAAAACCTCACCCAGAAAAACTGCCCCGACCGGCGATCGAACCCGGGCCCGCTACGTGACAAGGCAGCACGCTACCTAGAGACCACAGCGGTGGACGAAATACATATATTAGACAAGAAATGGATGCACACGAGACTGTTAACGATAGGGTAACAAAGAGAACTTTACAATGTTATGGACATGTACAACGGATGTCGGAAGAACAGTGGCCTAAACGGTTATTAGATTGGATGGTACCAGGCAGAAGGAAGAGAGGGAGAAGCAGAAGTACATGGTATGGGGGAATATATGATGCTATGTTGAAGAAGGGTATGAAAGAAGGGTAGTGGGAAGATAAGAATCTCTGGAAAGCAGGAATTAAGGGCGAACTGCTGTAAAGTGGAAAGCCTCTATTAAGTAAGTAACAAAAATAGTGTTGCAATAATTCCATTATTTATGTGAGTAAATTAGTAGCAGTAGGACTTTATTAGAATAAAACAATGACATACAATGTTATTTACAAACAGCCTTTGAACAGAAATGACAGGTGAATAGACGAAATTATGTTCGTGAATTTGATGATATAGAGAAACCGATGTAAGAAAATCAGATAAGTCTCTTAGGGTCGTATGCAAATACATTAGTCACTACTCAAATTACTTCCAATCACTGATGAGCAGACTCACCGTGAGTAAGTGCAAAGATCGAATTAGCTACCCAATAACTGGTCATGCATGAAAGTCGTCGTTTTCGTAATATTGGCAAGAAATTACCCAGAATTCTCAGCGACAAAACCACTTCCGTTATTTTCGTCTGCTTTAGAGGAACGCATTTACACTTGCGTCCCGCAAATAATAGCGTTTACAACGACGTCTGCGTCGCGCAATATTACGCCGATTCTCCTGTTCTTCCAGTTGAATTCTTTGGTAGACTATCAAATTACTCTTCTCCGCGTATACCGAAAACATGATCGAAGTCTCCAAGGTCCGACATCTTGGATAAAGCGGCAAGGTTTCAAACTACATCGGTTACCATCGGTTCCCTTCAGGATTCTCACGATAAGTATCTATCTTAAGTTATGATCTTAAGTTACCTCGTTAAGTAGCTTACGAAATATTATCGCATGAATAGATTTCTGAGTAAGCAAAATCGTATTAGGATAAAACTTTCTCAGCAGAGAACGCCTTTTACGTTGTAATGCGTTTATAAATTCGACCCTTAGACTCCGATGGGCATGATATTTGGCACGAATAGAGAATGAAAATGAGGGTAAGGAACATTCTTGAAAAAGTACAAACAGGAAAAGCGCTCGGTGGGTAGGCCAAGAGTAAGGTTCGTGAATAACATTAACCATTATTTCAGGGTCCACTGCTGTGGCCTCGAGGTAGCGTGCTGCCTTGTCACGCAGCGGGCCCGGGATCGATTCCCGGTCGGGACAGGCTCCTGGGTGAGTTTTTTTTCGGTTTTTTTTTTCCCACTTGTAAGACAAATGTTAGGAAGCTTAGGGCCCAACGGTCCTCGAAAATCATCCGGCCATCATCATCATCATCATCATTATCATTATCATCATCATTCTTCACGGTGTGGAAAGAAACGGGAAGCTACCACACCTATAATTCCCTAGTAAAGCTGCAACGCATAGCCTGGAAATGCCCTCGGGCAGAATTACTATGGATGGATGGATTATTTGAGGATGTTGAGTTATACAGTGAACGATTGGAACATCTTGGCTCAGAATAGGGATGAATTGAGAACTTAAGTTCGAGCGACCACACACTTTCGGGTTCGATAATGGAAATGCGTTAGTTATAGGTACGATATATTATTTAACAACACGTTTTCAACATTTATCGGCTCATCACAATTTAGGAACAAGATCACAAGACTCTTCTTTACTTTTGATACCACAACACAGGACCTGTCTGTACTCTGAATCTTACACAATATCTATGGCTAGAGCATGGAACTCACTTCCCAGTCATGTCAGGGACTGTCAATCGCTATCATTATTTAAATCCAAATTAACTGATATCTTAAGTTCGACACAATGAAAACATTAACTACATAACAACATATATAGAGCATTCTATTAATAATCATGTAGGAAGCTACTTACTTTATTTTATATAATTTTAATTTTATTATATTCTATGTTTTTGTTAGCATTAGCTAGTATTAGATCCATCATCATTGTATTTTGTTTAGTCTGTATTTTAATATCTTAAAATTGTAATATGTACGTAATTTTTGTATAATTTTACTATTCGCTGGTTGAGTGGAAGAGAAGGCCTTATGGCCTTAACTCTGCCAGCTAAAATAAATTATTATTATTATTATATATTCGTACAGACCGTTCAAGCGTTATCAAGAGTTAATAACGCGCACCTGGGCCCAATATCTGTAAGGATGATGATAATAAAACATAATAATGATACTGGAGGTTTATTTTAGCTGGCAGAGTTAAGGTCATAACGTCTCCTCTTCCACTCAACCAGCAAATAATAATGATACTGGAGGTTTATTTTAGCTGGCAGAGTTAAGGTCATAACGTCTCCTCTTCCACTCAACCAGCAAATAATAATGATACTGGAGGTTTATTTTAGCTGGCAGAGTTAAGGTCATAACGTCTCCTCTTCCACTCAACCAGCAAATAATAATGATACTGGAGGTTTATTTTAGCTGGCAGAGTTAAGGTCATAACGTCTCCTCTTCCACTCAACCAGCAAATAATAATGATACTGGAGGTTTATTTTAGCTGGCAGAGTTAAGGTCATAACGTCTCCTCTTCCACTCAACCAGCAAATAATAATGATACTGGAGGTTTATTTTAGCTGGCAGAGTTAAGGTCATAACGTCTCCTCTTCCACTCAACCAGCAAATAATAAAATAATACGTATTACAGTTTAAAATATTATTAAAATGTAGGCTAAATAAATGACAATGCGGATGTGGTGTAATATTAGCTAACACTAATACAAATATGGAATAAAATAAAGTAAGAAAGTAAAGCATCCTAGATGAATATTTGTAGGTACGTGCTATTATGCATTACAGGGACTCTTGTTGTTCCAACTCCTTTAAAAAAGATTAAAATGAAAATATATAAAACTATTATTCTACCAGTTATATTATATATGGATGCGAAACATGGACTCTTACTTTAAGGGAGTAAAGGAGATTACGCGTATTGAGAATAAAGTTCTTAAGAAAATGTTTGGACCAAAGAGAGATAAACAGACAGGTGAATGGAGAAGATTTACAAGACAGTGAACCACATGGTCTTTATAGATATAATAAGAACAGTGAAATTTCGTAGACTGCGATGGGCAGGACATATGGCACGATTGGTAAATTAAATACATGCATGGAAGCTTCTCGTAGGAAAGCCAGAAGGAAAACTCCCAGTTGGTAGACCAAGACTGAGGTGGGAGAATAACATTAACTATGATTTGAGGGAAGTAGATTATACAGGGAATGATTGGAAAGCATTAGCTCAGGATAGAGATATATGGAGAGCTTATGTCCGCGCGGCCATGAACCTACGGGTTTGATAGTGCTAGTGAATAAGTAAGTAAGTATATAAAATGTTGGATATAGTTGTTATGCAGTTAATATTTTCATTGTATGGAGCTAAATATATAAGTTAATTTGGATTTAAATAATGATAGTGATTGACAGTCCATGACATGACTGGGATGTTAATGATTCTAGAGCAAACTAATTTAAATATTTCATTTATAATTTATTTTTAAATATATAGACTGATGAATGGTTTGAGTTTTTTAAAAATATTTTTTTTGTTTTAAAATGTTGCTTCAAAATAATATTGAGAATAGAAAGAAAATAATAATATTACCGCAAATAACATCGCGGCTATCGACACAAAATTGAAAGAAGGAGAAGAAAAATTTTTCCTATTCAATCTTTTCATTTGAAACTCCCTATGGAAGTGAGAAGTGTAAGCTTTTCTGCAGAAAAACGAAAATCTCGGCGAGATCGTACTATTTGCGTAGCTGTCCTGTAACTTCCAATAACGTTGGAGGATAAGGTGTAACCTTCATAATACCGAAGCCGAGTAACTTGTTGTCCCTATTGACATAACCTGGAGAACATACAAGAAATCCTGTTACCAACTTAAATTGAAGTTTTTCTTATTGCATAGCGTGAAAATTGCAATTTTACCACTCATATGAGATAGATTTCTAAAACTAACCAAAATTGAGTAACACTAAGAAATTAGGACTGGAAATAAATATCAGTAAAACTGAATATATGGTCACACGTAGAAATTCATTATATAATGAAAATGTGCAGCTAATGACAAATGAGGGAAATTTTCAGGAAGTGGATGAATTCAAATACCTAGGAACAATAATCACAAATAGGAATGAGATGCACAAAGAAATTACACATAGGCTCAATTCTGGAAATGCTTGCTATTATGCATAGCAGAGACTTTTGATGTCCCAACTCCTTTCAAAAAACGTTAAGCTGAAAATATATAAAACAATTATTCTACCAGTTATATTATATGGGTGCGAAACATGGACTCTTACTTTAAGGGAGGAAAGGAGATTACGAGTATTTGAGAATAAAGTTCTTAGGAAAATTTTTGGACCAAAGAGAGATGACCAGACAGGTGAATGGAGAAGACTACATAACAATGAACTACATGGTCTTTATAGGAAGCCAGATATAATAAGAACAGTTAAGTCTCGTAGACTGCGATGGGCAGGACATGTTGCACGTATGGGAAATGAAAGACATGCATGGAAGCTTCTTGTAGGAAATCCAGAAGGAAAACGCCCAGTTGGTAGACCAAGAATGAGGTGGGAGAACAGCATTAACTATGATTTGAGGGAAGTAGATTGTACAGGGAATGATTGGAAAACATTGGCTCAGGATAGGGATGTATGGAGAGCTTATGTCCGCGCGGCCATGAACCTACGGGTTCGATAGTGCCAGTGAGTGAGTAAGTAAGTAAGTAACCAAATCTGCATAAAATATTAAACATAAGAGTGTGGATGAAATTTCAATATAAAATATCTTGTTATATGACAGTTATAGACCGAAAATAAAAACTGGACTAAGGGCCACAAAAATCGATTTCCATTTTACTGCTAAAATATGGACTATGTGCCTATTAGGGTTATAACTTTTTGGACTTTTGTGAAATAAAATATTTGCTCTGCAATGGATGGATGAACGTTTATTTAAAACCATTGAAAAATTCGATCCATAGTAAGGCAGGTCTTTCACTGCAATCATAGCATTTTCATGCTATGTTTTGCAGCTTTACTAGGGAATTACGGTGTAGGTGTGGTAGCTTCCCGTTGCTTTCCACACGGTGAAGGATGATGATGATGGCCGGATGATTTTCGGGGACCGTTGGGCCCTAAGCTTCCTGACATTTGTCTTACAGGTGAGGAAAAACCCCGAAAAAACCTCACTCAGGAGCCTGTCCCGACCGGGAATCGAACTCGGGCCCGCTGCGTGACAAGAAGCACGCTATCTCGAGACCACAGCGGTGGACCAAATATATATATATATATATATATATATATATATATATATATATATATATATCAATATTTAATATTGATTTGGGGGTGATCTTTTCTTGAAGCTCAGTGAAATTAAGACCTTTTTCAGTAGTTTTAAGTAAAAGTTCATCCATTCATTGCGCAAGAAATATCTTATTTCAACAAACAGTCCAAAAAGTTATAACCCTATAGCTTTTGGACTTTTGTGAAATAAAATATTTAACTTGCAATTAATGGGTGTAAAATATTTCCTCTGCAATGAATGGGTGAACCTTTACTTAAAACCATTGAAAAAGGTGTTCTTCACTGAGCTTCAAGAAAACGCACCGCCAAATATATTTACATGCCAATATTTAATATTAATTTGGGGGTGACCTTTTCTTGAAGCTCAGTGAAATGAAGACCTTTTTTCAATGGTTTCAAGCAAACGTTTACTCATTCATTACACAGAAAATATTTATTTCACAAAAGTAAAAAATATTTTGACCCTAGTGCCTATATTAGTGTAGTAAAAACCGGGCTATGCGGTATTCAGTCTGCAAGTGGTTGAAATTTTAGCCACAAGAATGCACCTGGCGTATCAAAAATGTAATAAGGACAATGCTTTTTTATGTTTTTTTTTTCAGAACTTAGATCTTGGCACTTAGTCCGGTTTTAATTTTCAGTTTACAATTAATAATAGATTAAAGATTCAGGATTAGAAGAAATGAAGGAATAATGCATTTAAGCGAACATTCAGTATAAAAAAAATAGATATGCTTTCCTTTGTCGATGACCAAGTTTTAATTTGTTTTAAATATGAAGCTCAGATAATTTTATTCCAATTAAATATTGTAAGTAAAATGTTTAATTTAAGAAACGAAATAAAAGTTTTAGTATTTCCTAATTATTGTTAACATCTTACCTTGTATTCAATCATATTTCCCGTAAAATACGATGTTGCCTAAGAACAATGTTTCTGTAGATGACAGTTTCGTACACAATTTAGTCTTATGGCGGGCAAAAGTAGCACCAAGGTTCCCCCAATTGTGTCAGCAAAGCAATACATTGTGCACGTTTGTTTACAGTACAACTGGAACTTGGCTAATAATTGGCATAAACCCATTCTGCCTGATAACAATAGTTAACATGATTATTGTCTCATGAGTACCAATAGTTGTACTTAATGCAGTTTTTATCGTGTTTTCAAATATGTATTCAGAATTTCTCCATCGCCCACAGTTTTTTTTTATTTCAATTTCAATTAATGCATTTAAATATTTTTAATAAACGTTTTTTCGTCCATTTGTCCATTGTAAAATAAAACGGGGAAGAGATTTCAGCTATGGAAAGAGATATCAAGGCAAATGGAATCCTAATATGCTGGCCGATTATTCTTGGTTCATCAAGAGGGATGCTCCACATGCGAAATATAGCAGAAAATCGAAATTTCTTACTTTCTAGGTGAGTCAGAATGTTCGAATATTGTGTAGTTACGAATGTAGAAAATTATAAATACCTGTCTCTCGGAAACCTTGCGTGATGGAGAAAAACAAATAATATATTTGAATTTAGGAGAAAAAATACTACAAGAATATTTTTCTTTCTAAGACAAAAAAAAATCTTTTTTGTTGCTCAGTGTAATTACGTAGACAACTCGGTATTAAAATGAGGGGAATTAAGGCTTAAAACAAGTATGCATGGACGGAGGTGGTTAGGGCAGGTTAAACACAAAGGATCATAGCACCAAACAAGAGAAATCATTTGATATTTGTAAAGGAAAACTGTAGCAACTTGCGTGAGGATTATATTCTGACAACAAAAAATAAACTTTTTTTTTTCTCAGGAAGAAACAATATTGACAGAAACCTAATAGAAATTATTAAACAAACCTATAAAGATAACTCCGCTTATGTTAAAATGGGAAATATAATGTCTAATCCTATAAACACCTCAAAGGGATTGAAACAAGGGTGCAGTCTATCACCAATTTTATTTAATATTTATGTAGAATTTATATTAACGAAATGGAAACAAAGCTGCAAAGGTATGGGGATCCCAATAGGCAATAGATTTTTGCTGACATTACAATTTGCCGATGATCAACTGGTTTTAGCGCAAGACAATTTTGATATGGAATTCATGATAAAAAGGTTGAAAAGCACATATGAATCATGGGGTCTCACAGTAAATTTACAAAAAACAGAATATCTGGCAATAAATAGCAATGAAGAGAAAACTTAGTATTGGAAGATGGAATCCAAATAAAGCAAGTGAAACAAACTAAATATTTGGGAATGAATATGGATAACATCGAAGGTATAGGCAAAGAGAACATAAAACATAGAATTGAATTGAGTAGCAAAATAATATCATCATTAAATTCCATATGGTGGGATAAGCATATTTGGAAAGACACAAAAAAATATATTGGTAAAACCATTGGTGGAATCTGTTGCAATGTACGGAAGTGAGGTATGGACAATCAATAAGTACTACAAGAATAGACTAACAGCTCTAGAAATGGATTATTTACGAAGAAGTGCCAGAAAGTCTAAATTAGAACGTGTCACAAATAAGGAAATTAGAAACAAAATGGAAGCAGAAGAAAGCATAATTGAAAGAATTGAGGAAAAGGAATTAAAGTGGTTAGGACATGTTTTAAGAATGGAAGATGAGCGATGGCCGAAGCAACTATATGAATGGCATCCTAACAGAAAGAAGAAAAGAGGAAGACCAAGGTTAACATGGAAGGAAAACATGAAGACAGTAATGCAAGCTAGAGGGCTAAGCATCGAAGATGCCCAAGACCGTAGGCTTTGGAGGTTTGGCACGGGAAGACGGCAGCAGCTGTAAAAACCCGAAGATAGATAGATAGAAGAAAAATGTGATTCTGATAGTATTTTTTTCTCCTGAATTCAAATATGATATCGGGTTTTCTCCACCACGCAAGGTTTCCGAGAGAACAGACTTTCATAATTTCAAACACTTTAATATTTTCAACATTCGTAAATACACAATATTCGAACATTCGGAATCACCTAGAAAGAACGAAATGGCGATTTTCTGCTATATTTCGCCTCTGGAGCATCCCTCTTGATGACCCAACAATAATCGGCCAGCATATTACGATTCCATTTGCCTTGATATCTATTTTCCATAGCTGAAATCTCCTGATGAAAGTATTCCCCGTACTCATCTCTCACTGCACCAAGATTTTCCGGGAAGAAATCTAGGTTTATTAAAACAAATAATTATTTAAATCCATTAATTGAAATTGAAATAAAAAAAACTTTGATTGATGGAGAAAATCCTGAATACATATTTGAAAACACGATAAAAACTGCATTAAGTACAACTATTGGTACATGAGACAAAAATCATGTTGGCCAATGTATTTTATTCATTTCGATCTTAAAATTGTATGTAACTCGGGTCTACATTAATTACATTTTCATTTCGTAATGAAATGTAAATATAATTGATTTATAAATTATCAATTCCGAGAAATGCTCTTGTAATTTTAAATTTGAAATGAACACAATTGTAAATGTTATTAAAATAATTACATACAAATAGCGAAAATAATTAATGGAGGATTAGAAGATATATAACGACCCTTTCATTAATGCTTAATCCATAATAATGAGTTCACATTTTTTAACATTTTGCTCTCCACAAATAATTTTAAAGTCTGTCAACTAGAAATGTTTGTAATTGTATTGAAATTCATGGAATTATAAAGCGATTTAGTAATATTATGGTCATGTTGAATTGGAAATGACACAAGTGGTATAGAAATTACATGACTCGTAAATTGCTTTATGACAACGCCATTTATTTTTTAAATTTCAAACTAAAACCACGAAAATGAATGTAACTTTCTTTCCAGTATAGAAATAATGTAGGAATGTATGGCATTTGTAGTATAGTTTAAAAGGTCAAATGGGAAGATATTTAAAATATTTGGAAAGTCCGTCACTCAAAAACTGCGCAAACTAAGCGAATTCCTTAGAAAGTATAATTTGTGGTCCGATTTGGCTGGTTTACTCAATATATTTTGTTAATCAAAACTTACGTATCCAGTTTCCTTGCTAGCAAACAGAAATTGCGGTCGCCAGAGCAATTTTAGAATTTTACCTTGCTTTTAAATATGCACTCCTAATGTTCCGATTTTAGTGGCTCACTGAATTTAACTTTCGTTTGGTCACGCAGCGGGCCCGGGTTCGATCCCCGGTCGGGGCAGTTTTTCTGGGTGAGGTTTTTATCGGGGTTTTTCCTCACCTGTAAGACAAATGTTAGGAAAACTTTTAGGCCCAAACGGTCCCCGAAATCATATGGCCATCGTCATCATCATCATTATCATCATTATGATCATCCATCACCGATGTGGAAATCAACGGGAAGCTACTACACCTACAATTCCCTAGTAATTCTGCCCGAGGGCAGGTCTTTCACTGCAATCATAGCATTTTCATGCTACGCTTTGCAGCTTGACACTTCTGAATGAAACAGTATCTTATAATTTGTGCACTTTTTTTTAAACAGAAAGCTCTTCATTTTCTTTATACTCAAAGATATTATTTGTAGATGATATATTACATTGATTTGAGGAAATTTTAATTTTTTGAACAGGTTACAATATATAAACAACTTCCAGCATCCAAGTTATAGCACTTCAATATATTTGCTCCATTCTTTCATATCTTGCCTTCTCCTTCCTGCAATCCATTCTCCACCATTGATGTTCTAATCTACTGTATCCATGTAATATTTGATCTACTTTTCTTGTTTCTTCCCGAGGGACCTAATCAAACGTACTTTAATGTAATATCTGCTCCGGTATTTTTCCGACATGGCCGTACCATTCCAATTGTCTATACTTAATTAAGTCTAATACAGGATTTTAGACGTTGATTTCCTGCCTGATTAGAATAATTATTGTTCTTTTTTAATTTGGAATGCTAAGTTAATCTTCTTAATTGGATCATTCAAGTTTACAGTAATTTTAAACTTGCAGCCTATTTTGATTCAGTTGCCAAACCACAGTTGCATATATATTATGAGGGCCCTCTCGTTTTATTTATTTAGGATGTGTAATTTCTCGAAAAAGCGTTATAGCCTTATTCAGGCGTCAAATAGTATATTTTTGGATCATTTTTTTTCAAATGCCCCAAGTTGTCTTTCGACATTCCTGGTTTCTGTCGTGCCATGGCGTACTTGAACCCCACTTCTGAGGTTGGGGCGCCTGGAAGGCGAGATTACGTTACCCCGTTGTTATGATGGGTGATGATGATAGTGGTGCGCCAGGAGAGTCCCTAATCCTAAGCTTAACCTGAGATGAATATGATTGATGATTGCGATGGCCATATGATTTCGGGGACCGTTTGAGCCTTAAAGTTTTTCTGACATTTGTCTTACAGGTGAGGAAAAACCCCGATAAAAACCTCACCCAGAAAAACTGTCCCGACCGGAAATCGAACCCAGGCCCGCTGCGTGACAAGGCAGCACGCTACCGCGGGACCACAGCGGTAGATTGGCATATGCAAAATTAGAGATAAAATAAAGCCATAAATTAAAAATATATATGTATATAACTTTAGACATAAATGGAAGGTACATTTGGAAAAATGGACGATAGAGGAATAACTCACTGGCACTATCGAATCCGTAAATTCATGGCCGCGTGGACATAAGCTCACCATACATCCCTATCCTGAGCTAATGTCTTCCAATCATCCCCTGTATAAACTACTTCCCTCAAGTCAATGTTAATCTTATTTTCCCCACCTCCTTCTTGGTCTTCCATGCCCCTCTTTCATTCCCCTATTCGAGCCACATGTCCATGATACTTATCTGTTCTTATTATATCTGATTTACTTATCCTTGATTTTTTTTATCCTAGTCTACAACTGTGTAAATTTACGATTACAAAATCATGGCTAAAGGGTACCTTTAGAATTACGTATGATATCCTATCGCTGACAAATTTGTTATCTCGGATAGTGGAAAGGATCCTCCTTCTGATTAAAGAATTCGTTCTAAATTCAAGTCTCGCTGCATCCCCATATTATAATGCAAAGCTTCCTGATTCCTGACTATCTTGTCTTGGCCAGAACGCTAGGAGAATAACGAAAATAATTCTGTCATATAAACAAATAGCAGAGGTAATGTTAACAGAAGAACAAAGTGGATTCAGACCAGGCCGTTCATGTATGGATAATATATTTACGATAAAATAATTTATAAACAAAAGAAGAGAATATAACAAGGAAACACACATGGCTTTTATTGATTTTGTCAAGGCATTTGATAAAGTAGACAGAGGAAAACTTTGGACAATTTTAAAAGAAAAAGGAATTCCGAAACACTTACTAGCAGCTATAAAGAGTTTGTACTGGAACACAAATTTTGTTATAAAAACTAGAAATGAAGTAAGTAAAAATAAAATTCATACTAATCAAGGAGTTAAACAAGGATGCAGTATCTCTCCAGTTTTGTTTAACCTATACATCAATGATATAATAAAAAAATGGAACGAAGAAACAAATAAAGGAATAAAATTAGATAAAACACACTACTTAAAAACATTATTATACGCTGATGACCAGGTAATAATAGCAAATACGGAAGACGAGCTTCAAAGGAATATTTTTAAATTACATAATATATGTGAAAAATATAATCTCAAAATATCCATAGAAAAAACTAAGGTAATGGCATTCCAAGGGAAAAATCAAATCAGATCCAAAATAGTAATAGGAAACAAAATCATAGAACCGGTGAACCATCTCAATTATCTAGGATGTGACATTTAATTTAATTATGATAATGATATAACTAATAAAATAGCAAAATTCCAGGGAATATGTGGTACGATAAACGATCACTAAATAATAAAACAACACAAGAGACCCAATTGAAATTTTATAAAACATTGGCAGTACCGGTACTGCTCTATGCATCAGAAGCATGGATACATAAAACACAAGATCTAAGTAGGATAACGGCGGCAGAAATGAAATTTTTGAGATCTGTTAAAGTGTGCACTAAGGAAGACAGAATCAAGAACACAGAAATAAGACAGGAACTTGAAATATTTGCAATAACTGGTAAAATAGATACATATAGACAAAAATGGAAGCAACACATAGACAGAATGAATGAAGATAGATATCCAAAACAAATAACAAAATACAAACCTAAAGGCACCCGAGATGTGGGCAGACCTAGAAAGAGATGGGCTGAAATCGGAACGGGTCAACAGACCTAATCCATGAATGCAGATGATGATGATAAACCGAGAGGACGACGAGATCCTGGAGACCAAGACAGAGATAGAATGAGACCGGAACAGATTATTTGAGCCAAACCATGAAAGGAAGAAGAAGTAATTAGTCAAATTCTTCCGGATTTGAGTCGGATGGTTCTGTGAAGACGAAGCAGGTAAGATTGTCCAATCCTTGCAAAGATGATAATAAAGAAAAAAATATAAAGAAATTGATTTGAAAGTAATTAAAAATCCACGTTAAACCAATTAAGTTCTGTTTGTAACTAATACTAAGTAATAAATTGGAAAACACGACCGTCGTTTTGTTTGATAAGAAGCTCGACAAAACCTAGTATGGAGATCACGCTGTGTTTCCTATTGTAAATACAGTAATCCCTGGCGTGAAATTCAATCATTACATTTAAGCGCGGTGTTCTGTTTTTGCCATTTCTAGTTTCAAGTTCCCTATTTCAACACATCAAAACTAATAAAAAAATTCTTCATGTTATTAGCTTTTGCACGTTGTATGTGTGTTAGAAATTACAGAACATTAAAATGCAGAAGTATTTTTTTAGGGATGGGTATTACGTTTAAAACTCCATTGGGATTTTTATATCAACAATATTGTCTCATGCCCTAATGTATTCACTTTAATATTTTTCAATTGCAATTGTAGAAAATACTTATAATGCTCTTACTTTTATTACACAAGCTATTATATACGATTCAGGACACGCCGTAGCGTAGTAATTAAGGCAATACGGTACAAGTCAGAGGGTCCGGGGTTTGAATACCACTAGGGTCAGGATCTTCAAACTGACCTTTACCTTCTTTGTGACACCATGGCCCTGGGGTCAACTCAGCCTCTAATGAAAATTAGTATATATTAGACTTTATTTATTTATATTTTTTCTTCATCGAGTTTAGACTCTTCCACTTCACCAGGGTTAAATTATACATATCGCCTTATAACAATTATGAATTATCTACTGGCTGATTATAATACATAATAGGCATAGGCTACACAATATACAGTTGACAAGGGAAAATAATAATAATAATAATAATAACAATAATAATAAAAATAATAATCATCCACCCATAGTAATTTTTCCCGAGGATAGGTCTTTCACTGCAATCATAGAATTTTCATGCTATGCTTTGCAGCTTTACTAGGGAATTATAGGTATGGTAGCTTCCCGTTGCTTTCCACACCGGTGAAGGATAATGATATGGATGATGATGGAGATAATGATATGGATGATGATGGCCGGATGATTTTCGGGTACCGTTGGGCCCTAAACGTCCTGACATTTGTCATGCAGGTTAGGAAAAGCCCCGAAAAAAACTCACCCAGGAGCCTATCCCAACCGGGAATGGAACCCGGGTCTGCTGCGTGACAAGGCAGCACGCTACATCAAGACCACAGCTGTGGACTATAATAATAATAATAATAATAATAATAATAATAATAATAATAATAATAATAATAATAATAATAATAATAATAATGACAATAATGATAATGATAATGATAATAATAATAATGATAATGATAACAATGATGATAATGGTAATAATGATGATAATACTGATAATGATGATAATAATAATAATAACCTATATTTGAGTAAGTAATTGACTTGGTAAATAATGTGTAAAATATATAAGAATAATAAAATAATTCATGAAACATGGTTACGTGTTATATTGTCTAAGGAATTACATAGCGAGCCTTTTAAAAATGTTTTTGTATCGGACAGTCTTTGATATACTAGGGGAGGGAATTCCAGAGTCCGGTGACTGAAAAAAAGGAAGGATGAAGAATAGTGAGATTTTCGTTGTAGACTTTAGTTCTTGGGGTAAAGGAGGCCGTCACGAGGAGCTGAAAACCCGACTGACATCTTAAGTTGATTTTATAGTAAGGTGAAAGACTTAACCATCTACTACATCGAGGGGCTTCTAAGTTCTGAAGTGGGATCACCTTTCTTATATCATCTTTTATTGTATTGTAAGCCCATGTTTACCCTTTACAGAGATTTAGGCGCTCTCCAATTACAGGGAAGAATTTTAACCATATTAATTTAGTTACACTTGTTTTCGTATAAATGCCATTTTGAGTGGTCCATGGTCAGCGTTCCGCCTCATACTGACATCTAGGAAAACGGGACGGGAAAATTCGGTAAATTTTGCTTAGAGGCCTTTTCATTCAGGCTTAAGGATTTTTTTACGAGCCTGAAAATCTTCAGACTCGGGACCCACGGCTTAAAGTCCCTCCCGGAGGACTTGCTCCTTGGATTTTTCCGTCCTAAAAAATTCATCGACATGGCCGGGTTTGAACCCGCGATCCTTGGGACCAGAGGCAAGGAGCATAACCACTAGTCCACCGCGGCCGACCTTACATCTTCTTCTTCCCCTTAATATGGGACAATTGTATGTTTTAACTGCCTTTTTTATTGGTGATATAATTCTGTTTGCGTCGTGTTAGCGGTCTTCCCACTTCATCTCTCCCCTTTGTAGACCTAGGCCTTAAAGATACACCACTTATTTAAGTTGATGTCACATACATATTTTTTCACCAATGGGCATAAGAGACCTACATATCTGCCTTAACATATCTCAACACATTTCGTTAAATATTTTTCTTAAATAAAACCTTCAATTTTTGAAAAACTGTCTAATGTTCTTCATTAAATAAATCGAAACCTAATTTCAACAAAAAATAATCCTATAACTAACTAACTCACTTGCTCTATCGAACCCGTAGGTTCATAGCCACTTGGACATAAGCTATCCGTACATCCCTATCCTGAGATGTTTTCCAGTCATCCCCTATATTATCTACTTCCCTCAAATCATGGATAATGTTATTCTCCCACCTCATTCTTGGTCTATCAACTGGTAGTTTTCCCTCTGGTTTTCCTACCAGAAGTTTCCATGCACCTCTTGCATCCCCCATACGTGCCACATGTCCTGCCCATCGCAGCCTATGAGACTTAACTGTTCTTATTATATCTGACTTCCTATACATATCATGTACCTTACTATTATGTAGTTTTATCCATTCACCTGTTTGTTCTCAAATACTCGTAATCTTCTTTCCTCCCTTAAAATAAGTCATAAATAATCACATTAATAATTACATTTTAAAATTTTGTTGTATGTAAACCTAATGCGGTTAAATTATTATTTCCATTTATTTATCTAGAATTTTTCATATCCATCTAATCTATTTTTATTTTTTTATTTAGCCTGGTGGAGAAAAGGCCATGTGGCCTTCTCTTCCACTGACCAGGACATAGGCCCCCCTATATTACATCAGAATATAACAATCACAATTAACTCGAATATTAAATACTAAAAGAAGATTTGATCAATCAATTTAAGGCATTAGAAATACTTTGAGGTAATAGAAGATTAAGGCTACTGCATTTCTAGACAATCTGTCTTGATGCCAGCCGGATTGTCAACCCTACGTGACGGTCGCCTATACCCCCCCCCGAACAAATATCTGGTACCGTACTCATTTTAGTTAGTCTGAGTGGACTCAGGGCGACAGTGCCACTAGAAAGTTTGAGTCAGTTTAAAAATCCTGACCCCATCGAGACTCGACCCTTTACTTTTCGATTTATAGTATATATATATATATATATATATATCTTAATCAACTACGCAATGTTGTGTCCCATATAATTAATTATTATTTAATGCCTTTTTTTGAATGAATTTTTATGTAGGCCCAATGACTCTATTTTAGAGAAAATTTAAGTCTTGTATTTTAATATCAAAACATGTGATGATTTAACTCATACCCCAAATGGGAGTCAATGTACAATCACTTTTCAATTTATTTTATTTTAAAGCCAATTACAGTCGTGTTTCCACCTCGCTCTTTATCGAATTCTCTTTACCAGCTCCTCCTTTTGTGATAAAGAAAGCTCCTCCTTTTAAATTTTCTGAACAGGTCAGAGCATTATTTTGCAGTGACTGACTCTCCAACAAATACATTGAATATAGCAAATAATGAATAGATTCCTTCGAATTACACATTTGATAATTGTGTGTTCAATACGCTGTGCTTTTAAATACTGATATTACTGAGTTGTTTACTAAAATAAATAATTTAATAATCTATAATGTTCGTTATAATATACAGTTTGATATTTCATTTTTTCTCCACTAGGGTGCATTCTTACAATATTGCGATCCTATTTGGCAATAAATAATAAGATCAAGTTGGAGTTGATAAACAAATGAAACATAACCACACATTACTGATTTATTTTCAAACATCATCGTTTACATTACATATATAAATATTTTAAAATAACTATATTTAAATAATGATTTTTGAGTAAATAGCTTAATTTTAAATCCTTAAATAGACCTAAAAAATGCCACACTTGTTTTCCAAATCCTCTACATAAATTCACGAGCCACGAAGTGACATTTCTTATAAAAAATGCTTGCTTATCAAAATAAAAGTGTATCTTAATAACATTTCGTGTAATACAGTTCCTCACATCAAAACACACTCCAAATATCCTTTGAAAATTTGATGATCGAGTTCATTTTATCCCTGTATATATTGAAGATTTGTTGAATGTGGTGCATAAAGATAAGTGCAAGAGGTGAAATAAACTTTGTCTTGTAAACGTACAAGAACAAGGGTGCTTGGTGTTCAGTACCGCAGATAACATGCACCCGACATAAAGAAGTCCACAACTACAAATGTAGAGCCAAACAGCCATGCTGTTTTTGCCTTGTTTGCTATAATACTACAGCATTGGTTTTTCCTTTTGACTTACAGACTTTATACGGTATTGACCTAACACTCTCTTCCCACAACGGCAGTAATATGAATATCAATTTATTAAAATATTAATATACTGAAAAAAAAAGTGAATTTTTTTAAATATCTTGGGTCAATAATTACAAGTTTAGGTACCTGTGAGAGAGATGTACAGACTAAAATTGCAATGGCAAAAAATGCAAGTAAGACATTACATGAAGTAATTTGGAACAAAAATATTAGAAAGAAAACCAAAATGAAAACTTATAAGAGCATAATACAGAATATCTTGTCATACACTTGGACTTTGACGGAATTACAAAAGAATAAAATTAGAATAGTTGAATTTGATTATTTTAGAAGAAGCCTCCAAAAAACAAGACAGGATAAAATAAGAAATTAATTCCTTTGTAATTGTCGGAACAGGCTGCATAGCCTAAACCTTGTAGTAGAAGAAGAAGAATTTCTTTGGAGAGAAATAAATGTCACCACATTTGTTGTTAAGAGGATTGAAAATCAAACGCTTAAATGGTTCGGCCATGTACAAAGAATGGAAATTGAAAGATGGCCAAAAATATATACCAATGGTCACCGCCTGGAAGAAATAAACGTGGCAGACCTAGATGGAAATGGAAAACCTACGTCATAACAATAATGGATGATAGGAATTTGGAAGAGGAAGATTGGAATGAAAGAGATAAATGGAAACTGAAGACGGCAAACCTATAAGGGGGGGAAAACCGAAGAAAAAGAAGAAAATAGTAATATCCGATCCAATCTTGTGCAGTCTTTTGTTCTTCTAAGGAGGTTCATTTCCACGCTTTGTATTCTACTTTGTAATTTTTGGTCATTACTCCAAAGAATCCATCCATCCATAGTAATTCTGCCCGAATGTAGGTCTTTCGCTCCAATCATAGCATTTTCATGCTATGCTTTGCAGCTTTTCTAGGGAATTACAGGTGTGGTAGCTTCCCGTTGCTTTCCACACCGGTGAAGGATGATAATGATAAAGATGTTGGTGATGGCCGGATGATTTTCGGCGACCGTTGGGCCCTAAGCTTCGTGACATTTGTCTTAGAGGCGAGGAAAAACTCCGAAAAAACCTCACCCAGGAGCTGTCCCGGCCGGGGATCGAACCCGGTCCGCTCCGTGATAAGGCAGCGCGCTACCTCCAGACCACAGCGGTCTGGAGATAAATTGTTTACTCATATAGATAGAATGCATGTAACAAGATTACCAAACACAGCATTTAACTACAAGCCAAGATGATCAAGGAATGTAGGAAGGCTAGTGAAAAGATGGACAGAACAACTGTGAGGCGGAATAGGCAATTTAACTAGCCCGCGAAGTGAAGAAGAAAAAAAAGAAGACAAATAAGAGAAGAAGAAGAAGAAGATAGTAAGGGCAAAATGTAACCGACTGCAGATCTCTGAGGCCTTTGTGATAGTGAAAAGTTGGGACTCCCACCTTTTTAAACACTGGCTACGAGATTCAGCCTGGTTGTCTTTAACCCCAACTTGGATGTGATACTCATTTCAGTTAGAGGTTGAGTCTATCCTAATACCATAGTGTCGTGAGAAAGTTTAGGCCAATTTATAAATCCTGACCCCACCGCGACTCGTACCTTACGACTTGTAGGTTGACTTAACGAACTACCTACCCCTGCCCTAAAATATTATTAGATCTATTTCCTGAATAAATAGAGCTAAACTGAATAATTTTATGGCATATGGAACCTACAGGTTCAGTTCTGGATTCACCAAATGCTCTCCACTATACCCTATCCTCAAATTCAACTGAATACCGTTCACAATTCAAATATCCACTTCTAATTCGTTCGAATTTTCTCCCATGTGAGTTTCCACCATGCTAATTGTCTTTTTCTCAACGATTTCCCTTTAAAATTATAATGGAAAATAATTATAGTTAGAACTATTATTATTTATATAAGAACAATTGGCAAATGGTGGACATTTTGTAGACGTGGTTGAATTAAAATACATGTTAATTCAAATACTGGAATAATAATTTACAAGCAAGATTGAGGCACAGAAAGAAATTAAACGCAGGCAAATTTTGGAAACATCCTATTATGCATTACAGGGACTCTTGTCATCCCAACTTCACTAACAAAAAAGGGAAAAAAATTTAAACTAAAAATATAAAAACTGTAAATATATAGAAATGGTTATTTTTCTACATATATTATACAGGTGATAAACATGGGCTCATATTCAGAGAGGAGAAAATATTACGAATATTTGAGAGTAAAGTTCTTAGGATTTTTTATTAAAGAGAAACGGAGCAGGTGAATAGAAAAAAAAACTGCATATGATTGGGCTATATAACTTTTCATGTTAAACCAGATGTAATAAGAACAACTAAGTGTCGTAGACTGCGATAGGGAAAACCTGGTGAGGAATAACAAAGTAAAAATCAGAAGGAAATCTGGTTTGATCCCCGGGTGGGACAAGTTTCCTGGGTGGTGTTTTTCTGTTGTTTCTCACATATAAGACAAAAGTTAGGAACATTTAAGGCCCAAACAGTCCCCGAACATCATCTGGCCATCATAAGCATCTTTATCATATGACTGCGTTTGTGAATAGTCGTAACATGTCCCTGTGTTTGAGCCTTTGGCTTGGGTTCCCTGAAGTAGTCCCGCCCGGAGAACCGAATGAGGGACTATTTGACCTCCGGAAAATTTTACCCCAGTCGAACCCATGTCCGCATATCCTGACGGTTATATTTTTACGGTGAAAGATCGTCGCTCTTTTGACCAAGGTACTTTATTCGTCTGGCTTATTACCTTCGACCAGTCCGACATGGGTAACCCTATCGGCAGCAATGCTACCACCAGAATAGCTCTCGAGATCATTTAAGCACGCAAGTCACTCCACCACGACAAGGTAAATATACAATGGAACATTTCATAGGTAATTTTTTAGCCCAAAGAGAGATGAACAGACAGGTGAATGGAAAAACTACATAACAGTGAAGTATATGGCCTTTATAAGAAGCCATATGTAATAAGAACAGTTAAGTATCATAGACTGCGATGGGCAGGACATGTGTCGCGAATAGGGAATGAAAGGCGTGCATGGAAGCTTCTTGTAGGAAAAGCAGACGGAAAACGCCCAGTTGATAGACCAAGAATAAGGTGGAAGAATAGCATGAACTATGATTTGAGGGAAGTAGATTATACAGTAATGATTGGAAATCATTAGCTCAAGGTAGGAATGTATGGAGAGTTTATGTCCGCGCGGCCATGAACCTACGGGTTCGATAGTGCCAGTGAGTTAGTTAGTTAATGTGTGTGAATGGTGTGTTTCGTCTTAATGATCTGATGTCTCGGAGGACGCCTCACGTTGAGCTGATCACTCATTCGGGGAGGCCCTCCGTGTCATCGTGTGGTTAAAAACGTATGTGTGAGATCCTTAGTTTAAAATCCCTCTCCCGACAGTTGTGCCATTGTAATACCCGGATGGCGTGTGACAGGTAATAGTACACATACGTTGAGATACTAAACTGCATCAGTGGAATGGAATTATATATATATATATATATATATATATATATATATATATATATTGTAGTACTTAATACCCGGTGTGCGCTGCTACACCTAAATAAATGATGTGTTTTTGCAATTAGTTGAATAAGTAAAAGGAAAAAATAAATATAAATTATAAATATTATTTTGAGATAGCACGTGCTGATTACCCGGCATTGCCCGGCGGGAATCTACGCATCGCGATATACTTGGCATAAATGAGCTGGAAGACAAAATTTGTTACTTTTTAGTTATGCATAACAGAATTCCCGCTGTGCGCTGCTATGCTTGCCCGGGAATCTACTTATCCCGATCTTCTTGGCATCAATGAAAGACAAAAATGGTTATTGTGAGTTATCCTTAAAAGATAAACATTTGCTGTCGCGGACTTTTCTGTAGAGTTTTTTGAGATAATCAGTTCTGTGTACAATCATTTTGTGTATTTGTTATGGTTTACGCAAGGGTGTAGGAGTTGAGTATCACAACTCTCGTATAGCCTATGTTGATCCCAGGAATCTCCTGAACATTTTGCAAAAAAATCTCATCACAATCGGATCAACCGTATGGCCGCGCATAAAGTACGAACAAACAAACAAACAAACAAACAAACAAACAAACAAACATTCATATATATATATATATATATATATATATATATATGTTTGTGTGAAAAATAAGTATAATTTGAAATTTAATTTTCTTTTTGTAGGTTAACGATTGTAATAAACCGGTCTTGATAACTTGCTAGAAAATTGTGTGGACGAACACGCAATTGCGAAATAATAATGAGTAGAAAATTGAATTTTTCCATCAGGTAAAAAAAAAGTTTGATGCGCAAAGCATTGATTGGTACCTAGAATAGACTAATGCCCTTGAAATTGACTATTTCCATGGAACTGAAATGAGGACATGGTCATGCAGACATCCACGATTACGTATCAATGACTGCGTGATCTAATTTCGTATGAAAACATAAATTAGCTTAATGGATATTGATTTTCCGCAGGCTCTAATACGCGGATAGAGGTTAAAGAAAAATGCGATTAAAAGTTTCGTTAAACATATTTTTATGTGAGCTAATTAATTCTGAAACAACGATTTATTTAATTACAATTCTATGTTTGATGAAGCAATGATTAAAAAAATAAACCCTTAAAGAAAATGTAAGTTTTCTGAAATACAATACTTAACCAACCACATATATTAATTAAATACAGTTAATTCCATCTTGAAAATGTTAATTCAGAAGAAAAATAAAATGTATTAATTAAATAAAAATAAAACGTAGTTTTATTTGATTTTCATATTTATTATATAATTCAGTGACAGCTGTTTCGGTACACTGTACCTTCTTCAGACATGTTAACAAATTATGAATTGTGTTCCAACTGATCTAATCATATATTGTTGTATTGTTGCTTAGATCAGTTGGAACACAATTCATAATTTGTTAACATGTCTGAAGAAGGTACAGTGTACCGAAACAGCTGTCACTGAATTATATAATAAATATGAAAATCAAATAAAACTACGTTTTATTTTTATTTAATTAATAAATATGGATTTTCATCAAGTAAACACCAACTCAATTGATTAAAATAAAATGTATTTATTTATTTATTTAATGCGAAACACGGCCTCCTACTTTAAGGAAGGATACGATTACGAGTATTTGAGAATGTAGTTCTTAGGTTAATTTTTGGACCAAAGAGAAATGAACAGGCAGGCGAATGGAGAAGACTACATAGCAGTGACGTACATGATTTTTATAGGAAACTAGATGTAGCAAGTACAGTTAAGTCTTGTAGACTCCGATGAGCAGGACATGTGGCAATAATGGGGAATGAAAGAAGGAAATGGAAACTTCTCGTAGTAAAACCAGAAGGTAAACTTTGGTTGGTAGATTTTGAATGAGGCCGGAACATAACATTAACCGTAATTTGAGGAAAGTAGATTGTAGGGGGGATGATTGTAAAACATTAACTCAGAATAGGGATGTTTGGAGACCTTATGTCCGCGCGGCCATGAACCTATTGGATCGATATGTGTCATTGAGTTAATATATAGGTATAGGAAATGATTAAGAAAGTTTTCTTGGGTTTTCCGCGTCATGGAATATTTATAATTCCTTGATAATGACATGTGGGTCATGTCGACACGTCGGATTCAGTGACCAGAGGCCAACCTTGAATTCTTCTTCTTCTTCTTCTTTTTCTTCTTCTTCCTTCCTTCTTCCTTCCAAGTATTAGGCTAAGGCCTGTTACGATCCTATAGAAAATTTTCCCTCCAGCGTTTCATAGGACTACCCAGAGATCTTCGTCCTTTTGGTGTATAATTATAAACAGCTTTGGGGATCCGATTTGAACTCATTCTTTCAAGATGGTGTTTCAAATTTAGTTGGTACTGTTTAATATATTCCAAAATTGGCGTAGTCTTCGGTGATCCTTTTCCGATCCCATATGGTGTAACCCGCTGTTCTGCGCATGAATCTCATTTCACAAGCCGTCATTCTGCTTTTATGTTGTCTTTTTGGTGCCCATGCTTCACTACCATAGATCAACACTGGTCTAGCCAAAGTGTTATATAAACGTAATCTGGTGTTTTTTTGTACAAGGGATGGTTTCATAACTTGATTAATATTTCGCAAACTTTTATTATAACTAGTATTTTTTCAGGGATACCCTTTTCATCCCAGATAGAGAGATAATATCGAAGATATTTAAATTGATTAGATCTCTAACATTTTATTCTGGAGACAGGTTTTACTTTGTATGGTGTCCTTCCGTGAAATCCATGACTCGTAAAATCCAAGAAAAATTTCTTAATCATACTTATATCCGTGAAAATCTACAATATATATTACACTTTAGTTTATATTTTAAAAAATTGACTGCAGAATTTGTTAGCGAAATTAATTTTGGAGACCGCCCCAGTCTTAGAGTTCGCCTTAGTACAGCCCCAACAAAAGGAAAAGTCAGGGTTTTTGCTAGACGGCGTGTAGGTCGAGGTAACATACTTTACCCCATCCTCTTGGTGCAACAAAACAAGCAAGATTCGTGTACTTGCACGTCGTTACCAGCTGACTTCATTGCATTCTACATCACTGCTTCGATTCCCCGTGTAAACAGCAAATTGGCCAAATGGGGCCAATAATTTTCCAAATGACACTCTCGACAGTGATATATAGATGTTGCTAGGGGGTTAGTTTTTATATCGAGAGGTTGAAAAGCTGGTGGAAGGTATATATATATATATATATATATATATATATAGATAGGAGTGTTGCTCAACGGAGGGGAATTCATTCGGAAAGACAGACATAATTAATCCAAACTTCACTTTACTAGACAGATTGGCCTGTAAAGCTTGTAGGTCGGTCAAGCTACCAAAACAATTTTGGCTGAACAGATAAAAATCGTTGTATCGTATCTTTTAAATCCTGTAATGCAATATATCTTCTGACATGACTCTTGTGATCGATCCTTTCTTTAGGCTCCCTGACTTGTTCGCAGCTGGTGCATGTTCCCTTTATATCTGTGGCATGTGCTGCCATCATTGTTGGAGCTATAGCCTTCTATCAAGACGTCTTGTTCTTTGCTTGTTCTACGAATCCTTATATTTTTGTCTTCTTTTTGTGAGAAATACAGATTATTCCAATCGATAGTTACTATTCGTTTAAATAAAACTCAAAACGTTTATTTTATTTAAACCATGTTTACAAAGTCTATGTTTATTATACGATGGAAATGGACAGTTAATACAAATGAGGGAACTTTTTAAGAACGGCTGAATTCAAATATTTAGGAACAATAATTATAAATAGGAATGAGATGCACAGAGAAATTAAACAAAGGCACAATTCAGGAAATGCATACTATTATGTATTAGAGAGACTCTTGTCGTTCCACCTTCTCAAAAAAAAAACAAAAAACGTGAAAGTGAAATATATAAGACTATAGTAGTGAGTTACATTTTCTTTATAGGAAGCCAGATATATTAAGAACAATTATGTCTAGTAGACTGCGATGACAGGACATGTGGCACGAATGGGAAATGAGAGACTAGCATGGAAGCTTCTTGTAGGAAAACCAGAGGAAAAACGCCCAGTTGGTAGACCAAGAATGAGTTGTGAGAATAAATTTAGCCATGATTTGAGGGATGTCCGCGTGGCCATGAACCTACGGGTTCGATAATGTCAGAGTTAATTAGTTAGTTAGTTAGTTAATTTTCCTAGTTATACTACATGGATGCGAAACATGGACTCTTACTTTACGGGAGGAGAAAAGATTAAAAGAATTTGAAAAAAAGTTCTTAGGACTATTTTTGAAGCAAAGAGAGATGAACAGACAGGCGAATGGAGAAGATTGAATAACAGGGGATCTTCATAGGAAGCCAGATATAATGAAAACAGTTAAGTCTCGTAGACTGCGATGGGCAGAACATGTGGCACGAATGGGGAATGAAAGACACCCTTAGAAAAAAAAAATTCATCCGCAGAACACGGCCCTGGTACATCACAATGCTTCTCTGGGAGAAATTCCAAGGTAGTTTTGGCATGCAGTGGTCATCCCTTGTCAGTCAATACTAATAAAATTCATATCAAATTCCGTTGAGGCGAATAGTCACTAGATAAAAATTAAAAGTGTACCTGTTGGCAGATACCTTTGTCCTCAACTTTTTTTGAAATAATGTATTTAAAATATTATTTGGAGGCCTTTCGGAAGTTAACTCCCATCATCAACAGGATGAGCGTGTGCTACTAGCCGTTATATCTAAGACATTGTAGACGTTGATGGTCTTGATGCGTTGTTAGTAGCAGCTGACTGGTTTTTAACTGTCTCGTGTAATGTATGTTTGGGGGTGTGTTCTCATTTAGCTGGAAAAAATTCTAGCTAAAATATATCTACTAGAAGAACTTTAAATCATAAAATAAATCAACACCACCTTACTACTAAACGAGAACACACCCCAAACGTACAATCCATTATACGAGATAGTTAAAACCAGTCAGTTGCTACTAACGATGATTCATGACCATTAACTTCTACAACGTCGTAGATACGACTAACAGAACTTACTCATCCTGCTGATGATGGAAGTAAACTTCCGAAAGGTCTCCAAATAATATTTTAAATACATTATTTTAAAAGTTTGAGGACGATGGCACCTGCCAACAAGTATATTTTTAATTTTTATCTTATCCCTTGTCAGTTGCCATGTAAACACATCATCGTAGTCTGGTTTCGTTAGTTAGAAATTCCTGCAAATTTCTGAAAATTTGTAAGTCAAGTCCGTTTTCTTCATATTTATGAGAGTGGATAGTGAGACTTAATTAGTGTTTATTTATCGACACTTTTTAGTGACTTAATTCATTAGTGTTGTAATTCAAAACTAGGGAGGGAACGATGGAAAATGGAAGGTTCAGAGCTTAAGTAAAAGACGTCAAAAATGTAGTAGGCTTATTTCGTCAAATAATGAATTATAAAATATGAATACTAATACAATTCATTGTTAAAACCGTTGAGGTGGAGAGTCATAAAATAAAATTAGTTAAAATACCTTTTTAGGTAAAATCCGTCGTCCTCAACTTTTAAAATATGTGAACTTTATGCCTGTAGGCCTTTTCAGGACATCCGCCCCACCTTCAGCAGTTCATTTTTCGCTACAGCAACCTGGAAGCTGTAACGAAAAATGAACTGCTGAAGATGGGGCGGATGTCCTGAAATGCTGCAGCGAAAAATGAACTGCTGAAGATGGGGCGGATGTCCTGAAAAGGCCTACAGGCATAAAGTTCACATATTTTAAAAGTTGAGGACGACGGATTTTACCTAAGAAGGTATTTAACTTATTTTATTTTATTATAAAATAATTTCAACTGCATTTCATCATCATTATAGTTACGATTAAACACAAAATGTAATTATTATCAATATATTTTTAAACACTTTCTAGAATTAATTATGGATTAATAACGTTTAACAACCTGTTTCTATGAACCTGCCATTCTGGGATGATCCACTTGTGCTCTGAACCATTCAAATTTTAATAAGGCGTATTTTTTTTCAGCCTAGAAATTTTATTATGTGGCGCAAACCTACATCACGTTATCCACAAATTTACTTCCCTGGCCATGAATTCAAATACCTAGGAACAATAATCACAAATGGGAATGAGATGCACAAAGGAATTAAACGTAGGCTCAATACTGGAATGCGTGCTATTATGTATTACAGAGACTCTCAACGTCCCGACTCCTTTCAAAACACGTTAAACTGAAAATATATAAACATATTATTCTACCAGTTATATTATATGGGTGCGAAACATGGACTCTTACTTTAAGGGAGGGAAGGAGATTAGGAGTATTTGAGAATAAAGTACTTAGGAAAATTTTCGGACCAAAGAGAGATGAACAGACAGGTGAATGGAGAAGACTACATAATAATGAACTACATGGTCTTTATGGGAAGCCAGATATAATAAGAACAGTTAAGTCTCGTAGACTGCGATGGGCAGGGCATGTTGCACGTATGGGGAATGAAAGACTTGCATGAAAGCTTCTTGTAGGAAAGCCAGAGGGAAAACGCCCAGTTGGTAGACCAAGAATGAGGTGGGAGAATAACATTAACTATGATTTGAGGGAAGTAGATTACAGAGGAAGGGGGCACGCCGTAGCGTAGTGGTTAAGGCACTGCGCTACAAGCCGGAAAGTCGAGGGTTCGAGTCCCGGTGGGGTCAGGATTTTTAAACTGACCCAAACCTTCTGGCGGCACTATGGCCCTGGGGTCGACTCAGCCTCTAACTGAAATGAGTACCAGACGCTTGTTCTGGGGTAAAGGCGGCCGTCACGCAGGGCTGACAACCCGGCTGACATCAAGTGCCGATTGTTAAGAAAAAGTGGGAGCCTTAACCTCCTACTACCCCAAGGGCCTCCTGAGGCCTGTAGTGGGATCACTTTACCTTTTACTTTGGATTACAGAGGAAATGATTGGAAAGCATTAGCTCAGGATAGGGATGTATGGAGAGCTTATGTCCGCGCAGCCATGAACCTACGGGTTCGATAGTGCCAGCGAGTAAGTAAGTAAGCCATACCAGGCTATTTAAGCTCTGAAATACATGGATTGTAGAGAATGGATAAACGAGTTGAATCTGTTTAGTTTGCAAGAATTTAATGTATAAAACATTTTATGTGCATTTATATATTTTGCAGTAAACTTCTTGGATAGGCCTATAATATAAAAAAAATGTTGACAGCTGTGAAGCGGATCGCAATGCTTTACTTAATTTTCTGCATTAATGAAAATAATTTTAACATTTCTATGTATTCATAATGTGTTTGCAGCTAATACCATTTACGTCATACAGCGATTAGCATAATTATTTTTTATCACGGAGATATTTGTAATGTTAGTCTTTCAGATTTCATTCTTGTTGGAAGTGTATTTGTTACATGGAATACCAGCCGAGATTCCTTTGGACTTTACTGATTTTTGTTTATTATACTTTGGCATAATTAAAATATAAAAATTATGAAATATTCACCTGAAAGGTACGTCTCCTCAACGTAATTAATTACTTAACTGTAGCGCTTTCGGGACTTGTCCCATCATCGGCAGGATTCAAGACTGGTGTTTCACTGAAGATCTGGTAATTTTTATATTTTAATTTTGAATAATACCTCAACGGAACACATCATGAATCTTATAAAAGTTGACTTTGGCATAAATGTATCAAAATTAGATATTGCAAATTACAGTAAGGATAAACAATTTGAGAAAGTCTGAAATACAGTGCGAAACAGATTATTCAAAATCGGAGATTCTAAGATTATAATATTCCCGTATGTGGGCGCTAGGAGCATATCTGAAGCGAACAGATTATGCCGATCTCCCGGAACTCATACATTTAGTTATCGGTCCGCCCCCTCGTTTAGAATATAAATAATATATATATATATATATATATATATATATATATATATATATATATATATAGACTTAAACCGATCAAATTTTTGGTAGTTCAGAAAATGTCCCAATAAGAAGCTGTGAGCTGGGTAAGTATAAATTTGTACAGCAACTGTTTCAGTACCGCAAGACCTGCTTGCGGCAAATAACCTGTTAGGTTCTACATTTGGGGAAATCCGAAACTTGGATATAGAATAATCTGTTCTCGATGTAGAAACTAACACAAGTTATATGTGTAATATAAACTTATGATTGGGAACACGTGTACCAAGCCGCTTCCTATGGGCAAGATAAAAATAATATTACATAAATTATAATGGTGACCTATAGAACAACAACAACAATAATAATAATATTAATAATAATAATAATAATAATAATAATAATAATAATAATAATAATAATAATAATAATAATAATAATAATTTTTATTTCAGGATTGTTTCTGTTATTTACAGAGGTATCCTCAACCAAAATATACAATTTTTTTCTTCCACACTTTCCGCTCTTGCGTGTCTGCTTCTGTCATATTTCTCTTCTTCATGTTGTCTTGAATTCCCTTTATCCACGTTGGCTTTGGTCTACCATGTTTCCTTTTCCAGGAGGTATCCATTTCAATACTTCTTTGTTTCTGTATCCCTTCTTTTCGTTATATGTCCATACTACCTTAGTTGGAATAATAATAATAATAATAATAATAATAATAATAATAATAATAATAATAATAATAATAATAATAATTTATTAGGAATATTCCACACTACAGTGGTTTTTCTTCAACCGAAAGTGATTATTAGCCAAAGGTTTCTGTCTAAATGATCTTCTTCCCTCAAATCTATAGCTTGTATACTTCTCTTCACTCCATCTATCCATCGTTCTCTAGGTCTGCCTCTTCCACGTCTTCCATTAGTTTTCCAATCATGGATCTTTTTTATTATTCTATTTTCTTCCATTCTTATGAGATGTCCATACCATTTCAAATGTTTTTCTACTATTATTTCTATTTTTTTCAACTTGAATAATTTTCCTTATTGTGCAATAATATAATAATAATAATAATAATAATAATAATAATAATAATAATAATAATAATAAATAATAATATAATAATAATAATAATAGTATAATAATAATAGTAATAATAGTAATAATAATAATAATGATAATGATAATGATAATGATAGTATAATAACGATGATAATAATAATGACAATAATAATGATAATAATAATAATAATAATATATTGGTGATAATATAATGATAGTATAATAACGATGAAAAATATATTCTTACAATTAAAGCAAGAATTGTTTTCATTCATTGAACCCCCCCCCCCAAATGTACAAAATACAGATTACATTTACACTTATGTTAAATAGATGGATTAAATGTACGGTGGTATAAATCATTTTCGTAAAATTGTAATTATTGAAATACACTGTACACATTAATTTCATACCTGTAGGTAAAATTTGGATCCTGGTGACACATCTGAAATAAGATTACTACATATTTTCGAATTTTTTACAGTATTTTTGATTTGTTGATTTTGTGAAAACAAGATATGACTAACGACCATAACTTTAACCGAATAATCATAAAATATATTCAATAATATACATAAATAAAAATAATACAACAATAAAAATAATAGTAATTACTATGAACTCGAATTACCGTAATTTGTACATAATTTTATTGTTTGTCAACGTATTTAAGCGTTAACTGTATTGTAAGATATGATACATCTATGAATTTGAAGTAGACTGTCCAAGTACTCGTCTAATGATTCATAACACCGCGAGGCTTATTTCAGAATCTAACACTTCCCCTTATTTTCATCTCATTTGTTGAAAGCTTCCAGTCTGCATGTTGCGCCTGCGGATTACGAAATCCGCCCGACAAGAGCGTTTGAGAAGTTGCCGAGAGCTGAGGAGTTCCCGTTAATTTACAAAGCACTTCCGTCTCTGTGGAGAACATGCAACAAGCAACCGTTAAAGACCTCGTTAGCATCGTTAGTTTAAACATATTTCGTTCTCTATTGTCTTATTTCTTTACTTCTGTTTCGTAGGAAATTGAATGACAATATAAAACCTTATAAGCATACAAGGAAATTGGATATTGACGTAAGATCAGCAAAAGCTACACAAAAGTTGATGTAAACTTTATATATATATCAATTAAAGCGTCATATTACCATATGAAGACTACAAAGGAAATCAAAGTCACATATTTCTCATTCTGAGAAAATTTAAAACAGAAATTAAAAAGCGCTCTTACAATAAAATTATGAACATGAAATTATATCAAACACTGTTTGTATAACAAGTTATTATATTGGAATTGATATTTGGGTTGTCCTGCGAAGAGTAGTTAACAATGAAAACAACAATGGAAACATTGTCAGCACATTTTTGTATGAAAGAACAATCTAAGTCCACATGATTTTCTTCTTTAAATTCTTTACTTCTGTTTCGTAGGAAATTGAATGACAATATAAAACCTTATAAGCATACAAGGAAATTGGATATTGACGTAAGATCAGCAAAAGCTACACAAAAGTTGATGTAAACTTTATATATATTTCAATTAAAGCGTCATATTACCATATGAAGACTACAAAGGAAATCAAAGTCACATATTTCTCATTCTGAGAAAATTTAAAACAGAAATTAAAAAGCGCTCTTACAATAAAATTATGAACATGAAATTATATCAAACACTGTTTGTATAACAAGTTATTATATTGGAATTGATATTTGGGTTGTCCTGCGAAGAGTAGTTAACAATGAAAACAACAATGGAAACATTGTCAGCACATTTTTGTATGAAAGAACAATCTAAGTGCACATGATTTTCTTCTTTAAATTCCTTACTTCTGTTTCGTAGGAAATTGAATGACAATATAAAACCTTATAAGCATACAAGGAAATTGGATATTGACGTAAGATCAGCAAAAGCTACACAAAAGTTGATGTAAACTTTATATATATTTCAATTAAAGCGTCATATTACCATATGAAGACTACAAAGGAAATCAGTCAAAGTCACATATTTCTGATTCTGAGAAAATTTAAAACAGAAATTAAAAAGCGCTCTTACAATAAAATTATGAACATGAAATTATATCAAACACTGTTTGTATAACAAGTTATTATATTGGAATTGATATTTGGGTTGTCCTGCGAAGAGTAGTTAACAATGAAAACAACAATGGAAACATTGTCAGCACATTTTTGTATGAAAGAACAATCTAAGTCCACATGATTTTCTTCTTTAAATTGCATAATTGGGGATAGTAATAAACAGTGACAGTTAAGAAATGTATGTACCCTCATATTGGTATTTTATTTATATATTTTACTCTTGATTGGTGATAATTTATTTTTGATCTGTCATTATTCACAACTTTAGTATTTTCGTCACTACTGTCACTATTCATGTTTCACAACATCAGATTTCACAAAGCCACACAATACTGGATTACCTCAAAAATTAACGCATTGTTGTCCCTTTTCAATAATTAAAATTCAGGTTTACATACATTTATAACGAAAATCAGTTATACTCTATAAGATTTTATAATTGTGTGGACTCTGATTGATTTAACATAAAAGTGTTTGACTTTGATTGATCTTCCATTGTACACTTTATTTTGAAGTCAATTTTTGTGGACTACGAATGATATTTCCATGTATTGACATTTAAAATAGTAACACTCAATGCCAGGAATCACAATATAGTCATAACTCAATTTTTGTGAAAACGTTGAATATATATATATATATATATATATATATATATATATTCAATAGTGGATTATATACAGTATAAGCAATTAAATTGGTATGGGCACGTAAGAGGAATGCAAGAAGAAAGATTACCCAAGAAAACATTGGAATGGTGTCCATCTGGAAGAAGGAGGAGAGGAAGACCTCGAAACTCGTGGATGCAGGACATAAGAACTGGAATGAGAGCAAGGGGACTGGAGAACATGGATTGGATGGAGAGAGACGAGTGGAGAAGAAAAATAAAACTTTAGGCACAGAAAGATGTGTAAACATTAAAATTATGTATATAAATAATATATATATATATATATATATATGAGAGGAAACTGTATATAACAATCTTCCTTATTTCGAAAATTACTTTTTCTCATACTGACAAGGGAACAGCCAACCATTGCATGCCCAAACCTATCTTGAAATTTCTTCCTGAGGAGCGTTGTAATGTACCAAGGTCGTGTTCAAAGAATTATCTGTCTATTTAACTGCAAGACAATACAATACAGCGCCAACAAATGTCTAATTCAAATTATAGGGAAGTAATACAATTCCCAAAATTGGTAGAGTCGATATTCTTCACTACTGTCCGCGCCACACTACTCCTCTCTTACTCAGGTAGCGAGTCCATCTGCTCCGTACGGAGGGTTGCCATTGCTGGATTCTGGCATCGATTTCCGTGCCTAGCATTTAAAAACGACAGATATTTTTAGACATAGCCTTGGGAAATAATAACGCTTCTCTTGGAGAAATTTCAAGGTACGTTTTGGCATGCAATGGTTGCCAGTTCCCTTGTAAGAATTTCAACAAGATTATTTCTTTTGGTTCTATTGGTTTATGAAACACGCCTGTAGGGAAGATGTTTACTACATCCTAGATATTTAATTATTACTTGAATAAATCATCTCTAGTCCAAAATTATCTATTTAACCTTTCTAACATAAATAAGAAATATGTATAAACTATATAAATGTTAAAGCAGAGTTGAAGATATTTTGTCTGGCTTCTATTCTAAAGCAGCTGTACACAAATTGATATAGAATCCCTATCAAATCTCGAGGGTCGTCTGGCATTCCCATATTCGTTTTATTTACATCTCTTTCCCAGTACTTTCAAATAGAAACTTAATATTTCTACTGAGCTAGTTAGCCCAGGCGGTAGTGTCTGAGATTCGTATTATCAAGATCCAGGGTTCAATTTCTGGTGCCAAACAACCTGCATTATGCTGTTTTTATTTATATTTTCCTGTTTTTCACAGCATCAATGGTGGGTTTGAAAACCTTAATTTTGTTATACAAGGTGCTCTAAAATTCCCCTTCCAAACTTCTAGGACTTGTAGAGGGGACTGAGTTGATTATATTTAGAGTTGGAAACCAGGTCCGGAAACTTGCGGTTTCCGTGTTACAACTGTTTGAAAACAAGCATTGCCTGAACGTACGTCACGTGTCTCAACAAGTGATAGGTTCGCTATTCGTCTAAATCGAAAATTTCCCTATCGAGTATTCCAAGACTTGGTGTGTGTTTTTAAAAAAATGTCAAAATTGTTCGGAATTTTGACTGCGAAAATTTATTGTGGAGGGTGTATCCGGGATTATCAATGCAGGTCATGGTTCCGTTTCCATTTTCTTCCTTTGGTTATTAATGAGTTGAATTGTAAAACAAGTGATGTACTGTGTCACGCCTCATAATAAATTACTTGTAAAAGTGGTCGCGTTAAAAACGTGTTTTCAAACAGCTGTAGCACGGGAACGGTAAAGTTTCCAGACATGATTTATAATTCGAAATATTATCAACCCAGTTCCCTCTATAAGTCCTAGAAGTTTGTAAGGGGAATTTTAGAGCACTCTGTATAATTAAAATTAAAGGAGCAACCTCTTTATATAACATATGACAAGCGTCATTATAACAACACACAGTCAACTAAATAAACTAAAGATCCTAAGTGCAATATGTCTTTAAATGTTAAAGCGTTTAACTAACACAATGAACTAACAAACCCGAAGGTTCTTAGGCGTGCGGACGTAAGATCTCCTTGAACCTCAATCCTGAGCTAATGTTTTACGATCATTCCCTATATTTTTACTTCCTCAAATAATGGTTAATGCAATTCTTGCACATTTTCTTGTTCTACTAACTGGGCGTTTTCCCTCTGGTTTTCCTACAAGGAGTTTTCATACCCCTTTGTCATTCTCTATTCATACCACATGTCCTACCTATTGCAATGTGAGGCGTAAATTATCTTATTATATATATGAAATCCTTTATTTTTTGGTTTTGAAGACCAATATTTTCTTCATCTTCATAATGGATCTTCAGATCTGTTCCGCTCATGCAGGAATCAAATCATCAATCCATCTTCTTCTCAGACGTTCAATATAACGGCGTCCCGTATTATCTGTCCACCTATTCCAGTGTGAGTTCTTAGTGTGTTAGTTTTTATCTGGAAGATCACCAGCCTACCGCAGAACCCCCTACTTGGGATTGGGTTTTATTCCGGGGTTTTCCTTCCCTTAGACAAGTTGTCTGCTATGACTAAGGAGTTTTGTCTGCCCCGATCATCTGGCTTTCTGGTGTCCAATATTTTATTACTAAATCATTAGATTCTATTCTATTTATTAACGTTATTACCATTTTATGTACGTAAAACTTGCTTAAATTATTTCTAAAAATCTAATCCCATAATGATTATGCAGCTCTTTGTTAAGAAGTCTTCTGCATTTACCTGTCTGTTGGTCTCTCTTTCTTAAGAACTTTATTCTTAAATACTTGAAATTTTATTTTCTACCTTAAAGTAAGAGTCCATGTTTCATATCCATATAATATAACTAGAAGGAACTAGAACTTTCTTGAGAAAGTGTAATCTCATGTAATCTGATCTCATCCCTCGACTTGGCATTATGCCGGATACGAATCGAATATTTACGTTATGTAACTATCTTTATAACGAAAGTGAACCGGAGGATACCGTATCATATTTTACAGAACGTAAAAGAAACTCATTACTGAAATACAATGCTTATGAGAAAATATTGATTTGATACGCTAATGATCTGATCCCTTGAAAGGTGTCGTTAAGTACCTGTATTATATGCAAGAAGTGTAACTACATAAATTGAAATAAAGGCACGAAAAGCGCGCCAATTATTGTTGCAGTATGAGATTGTCTGCCACTGTGGACCAGTGGTTATGCTCCTTGCCTCTGGTCACGAGGGTCGCGCGTTCAAACCCGGCCAGGGTCGATTGACTTTTTTAGGGTGGAAAAATCCAAGGAGCAAGTCCTCCGGGACGGACGTTAAGCCGTAAGTCTCGATTCTGAAGATTTTAAGTTCTCGTAAGAGATTCTTAAGCCTAAATAAAAATCTTTTAAGCAACATTTACCGGTCTCAACATCCTAATAATACCTAAGTTGTCTGCTGGATGTCTCATTGAGTCGCTGTGTTGACCGTATGCCATTCATGACGTCTATGGGCAAATAAGGTAACTCCTAACAAAGGAGAGACTATGACTCAACATTGGGCTACGTCATTATAGATAGAGAGATAAATAAATAGATGGATATGAGTAATTACTTGAGGAAAAAGGTAACATAAAACATAGAATGCAGGAAATCCTTTAAAATTATCGAAAGAGAAGTTGAGACAATTTTAACCTAAAATAACCTTATTTACAATGGAAAATGCGAATTAGTAATTGTTTAAACGACATACCGTAGTCATCGCATTGTGTCGCCACATTAACCAATAAACTCTAACCTATTCCGGTGTAACCAGTTTCCGCATTTTGTCACTTAACGAAAAAAAAGGAGTAAAGAATATTATATGACACACATACTTGGTAACGAGTGATTACACTGAGCAACAAAAAAGAAACTTTTTTTTTGTCTCAGAAAGAAAAATATGTGATTCTGATAGCATTTTTTTTCTCCTGATTTCAAATATCATATCGGTTTTTCTCCATCACAAAGGTTTCCGAGAGACAGGAATTTATAATTTCAAACACTCTGATATTTACTACACAATATTCGAACATTTGGACTCACCTAGAAAGTAAGAAATGACAAATGACAAATTTCTGCTATATCCCTCTTGATGGTCCAACAATAATCGGCCAGCATATTAGTATTCAATTTGCCTTTATATCTCATTTCCATAGCTGAAATCTCCTTAGATAGCTCATTTGGTTTTATTTTACCATTGACAAATGGACGAAAAAACGTTTATTAAAAAATAATTATTTACATCCATTAATTGAAATTGAAATAAAAAAACTGTGGGTGATGGAAAATTCGGATTACATATTTGAAAACACGATAAAAACTGCATTAAGTACAACTATTGGTGCTCATGAGACAAAAATCATGTTGACCAGTGTTATATATATATATATATATATATATATATATATATATAGAGAGAGAGAGAGAGAGAGAGAGAGAGAGAGAGAGAGAGAGGGTATCGTTTATTATCAAGTTGGCTAATGACAGTAGTAGTCATTTGTTTTTCGTTTGAATATTCACAAGTACACTCCTGGCATAGATAGATGGAAAGCTCCAGCGGCCATCACATACGTTTTGGCGGTGAGCGATCCGTTTTGGTTCTCCTCGTATAGGTACTCGTAGAACCCCGGGTTCCTGTAAAATACATTAGCACCGGTTTAATTTTATTTTTAATTTCTACTGTTTCCAACTTAATAATAAAACATTTTCATTATTTGTTTCTATGAAAATATTTGTAGACCTAATATTATATTTAATGCAATTTACGATTACAGAAAATGTTCATTTACTATTCCAACAATATTATCCCTCTAATTAGGTTATTATTATTATTATTATTATTATTATTATTATTATTATTATTATTATTATTATTATTATTAAAGTGAAGTAGCTCCACTACAGGCCTCAGGAGGCCCTTGGGGTAGTAGGAGATTAAGACTCCCACTTTTTATAGACAATCGGCACTTGATGTCAGCCGGGTTGTCAGCCCTGCGTGACGGCCACCTTTACCCCCAGAACAAGCGTCTGGTACTCATTTCCGTTAGAGGCTGAGTCGACCCCAGGGCCATAGTGCCGCCAGAAGGTTTGGGTCAGTTTTAAAAATCCTGACCCCACCGGGACTTGAACCCTCGACCTTCCGGCTTGTAACGCAGTGCCTTAACCACTATGCTACGGCGTGCCCCTATTATTATTATTATTATTATTATTATTACCACCATTATTATTATTATTACCACCATTATTATTATTATTAATAGTATTATTATTATTATTATTACTAATTTTCTGTCTTTCCCTTGTCAACTTTATATTGTGTAGCCTATATCTATTATGTATCGTTAATCAACATGTAGTTAATTCATTATTGTTATTATATGTACAATTTAATCATGGTCAAGTGGAAGGGAACACCTTACGGTCTTAAACCCATCGGATAAATAAATAAATGAAAGTAAAAAATGCCTTTGTGAAATAAAACATTAATTACAGGATTATTCAATTTAAAATTATGTAATATTTTAATTTCAAATTACTAGAAATAATATTTTGTGTTCATTCTTTTGCTAACCTTTCCTTTCTCTAAACTCTCAGTGACTTAAAGACTTACGAAGTCTAGAAACCTTCCATTACAGTTTATCAATAAATCGAACTCCAATTCATTGCTGCCAACCTTTTTCAGTGAAAACATTTTACTCTGTAATAACGATGATGTGCATGAAGTAATATAATAAAATAATATACAATGATATTATAAGAATAACCTTAAATGACCGTCATGAAATTATTTTTGGAATATTGGCATATTTAATAAAAGAAAACAGATGTTTCGTGGTGTCAGTGGCATAAAACTCGTAAGTATACTATATAAAAGAAACCTGTCAATGAACGTATTGCTTTAGAAATACTATGGCTTCTACAGACAAATTATTGCAATATGGGAATGACAAATTCATAGAATTTTTGTCAAGTTAAGGAAATGAATATTTGAAGACTGCGTTTAAATAAAGTTAGAAAATATACAGTAAGCCATATATCTCAGCACAAATTAAAAACAATATTTCCATGATGGAGATATGTGATGAGAATGATGATGATGATAATGTAATTATTTACATACAGATTTTCAGTGTTCACGCATATTTCTGTGCCTGAAGTTTTATTTTCCTTCTCCACTCGTCACTCTCTATCCACTCCATGTCCTCCAGTCCTCTTGTTATCATTCCAGTTCTGATTTCTTGCATCCATGAGTTTCGAGATCTTTCTTTCTTTCTTTCTTCTTCCAGGTGGAAACTATTCCAAGTTTTTCTGGGTAACCTTTCTTCTTGCAATCGTCATATATGGCCATAAAAATGTATCTTCTTATATCTTATGTAATGTGCAATGGAATATTTTATTTATTTATTTCAATATTGAACATCTTACTGCTATCCTCAATAAATCAATTTTCATCCACATAATTTTTGTTCTAAATTTTATATGATGATGATGATGATTATTATTATTATTATTATTATTATTATTATTAAAAATAATAATTTATTTTATCTGATGCATTTAAGATGACTATTTAACTCATGCCCCAAATGGGAGTCAATGACCAATCACGTTTCAATGATTTCTGTTTTACAACCAATCAGAGTCGCGTTTCACCAAATATTTATCAGTGTTATAATTACCATATTAAAGAAAGCTCCTCCTTACAATATTGCGTTCCTTTGGCAATAAATAGTATGATCTGGTTGCAGTGATAAACAAAAGAAGCAGTAGAAGCGTACCTATCGTTTCTCATTTGTTTTCAAACATCGCCGTTTACATTAAATATATAAATATTTTAAAATAACTATAGTTAAATAATGATTTATGAGTAAACAGCTTAATTTTATTCGTTAAATAGTCCTAACAAATGCCAGTCTTGATTTCCAAATTCTCTAGATAAATTCACTCCTCAACGACTCACGAAATTTGGAAATCACTCGTGGCATTACTTATGATAAATTAATTTTCACTTTACCACGGTCTTTCCGTCACGCTGAAAAATTTCCCTTCTCTATTTGTGGTGGCCCTGAACAATTTCATTTCTAAGTCCCAGTTTATCCATACTTCTTCTCATTCCATCCGTCCAACCCTTTTCAGGTCTTTCCTTTCTTTTTCTACCTATTCTGCATTCCAGGATCTTAGAGATTCTATTAGATGGCATCGTTTTGAGATATCTTACCATATTAAGCTCCTTTCTCTAATTGTCTGTTACACATTTATTTCAACTTTTATAATTTTCCTAATTTTAAGGCTTCTATTTTTTTCTAATCAGTTAAATTAATAACACATAGTACACAAAATAAACTGGATAAGGAAAATACAACGTAATTATATTAAAATAATTATTATGATGATGCTGATGATAATAATAATAATAATAATAATAATAATTTTAATAATAATATTAATAATAATAATAATAATATTAATTATAATATTAATAATAATAATAATAATATTAATTATAATATTAATAATAATAATAATAATATTAATTATAATATTAATAATAATATTAATTATAATATTAATAATAATAATATTAAATTATAATATTATAATATAATATAATTATAATATTAATAATAATAATATAATAATAATAATAATAATAATACTATTAATAATAGTAATAATATTAATAATAATAATAATAATTATAATAATTATAATAATAGGTTACCCTGTTTTATTATCAGATTCTTTTTTGATTCTAATACGTTCGAGTATGGCAAGTTTCTTTTATTAACTTTTTGAAATTGCTTAGTTATTGCCTTTACGTTTTGTTATGTATTTTATGTGGTTTTAATTACCTATTCTAGTCATCGTAGTTTAAAAACAATTTAGCAACATGTTTAATGAAGAGTTGAATGCACTGATTTCCAGTTGGTAAGGATGTCTGAATTGTTATTGTTTACAGTGACTATTTAACTCATGCCCCAAATGGGAGTCAATGACCAATCACATTTCAATGATTTCTGTTTTACAACCAATCAGAGTCGTGTTTCACGAAATATTTATCAGTATTAAATTTACCATGTTAAAGAAAGCTCCTCCTTTTTAATATTCTGAACAGGTCTGACTATTATTTTGCAGTGATTGACTGTAAGAAATACGGCTACAAGATTGTATACATAGTGCATGGATGTCAACACATAGCGCTTGCAAGAGTTAATATAAAAACATTTGTAGTAATTGATTATACCACCAAAAAAGGAAACCACTATTTGCACTTTCTTAAATATATTTTTTCCCAGGTAATAATCCAGAAAAATATAATTGTCATATTTACATCATACGACATCAGAAATTAATTAATATACAGTTTGATGTGTTTCATTTTTTCTCCTCTAGAGTGCATTCTTACAATATTGCGTTCCTTTGGCAATAAATAGTATGATCTGGCTGCAGTGATAAACAAAAGAAGCAGATGAAGCGTACCAATCGTTTCTCATTTGTTTTCAAACATCGCCGTTTACATTAAATATATAAATATTTAAAATAACTATAGTTAAATAATAATTTGTGATAAATAGCTTAATTTTATTCGTTAAATAGTCCTAACAAATGTCACTCTTGATTTCCAAATTTCCTAGATAAATTCACTCCTCATTTCGAGTCTAGAATTTATCGATAATTTGGAAATCACTCGTGGCATTACTTATGACTATTTAACTCATGCCCCAAATGGGAGCCAATGGCCAATCACATTTCAATGATTTTTTATTTACAACCAATCACAGTCGTGTTTCGCCTCGAATTTATCAACCGAAGTTTATCATATTAAAGAAAGCTCGTCCTTTTTAATATTCTGAATGGGTATAGCATTATTTTGCAGTGACTGACTCTCTAAGAAATACGGATACCAGATTGAATATATAGTGCATGAATCTCAGCAGATAGCGCATGCGGGAGATAATATGAAAACATTTGTAGCAATTTATTATACCACCAGAAAAATAAACCATTGTTTGCACTTTCTTAAACTAATTATTTTCCAGGAAATAACGCTGCAGAAAAATATAATTGACATATTTACAACATAGGACATCAGGCATTCATTAATACCTATAATTTGTGTTATAAATTTCTCCACTAGGGTGCAATCTTACAATATTGTGATCCTTTGGCAACAAATAATATGACCTGGTTGCAGTGATGAACAAAAGAAGCAAATAAAGCTTACCAATTGTTTCTCATTTGTTTCCAATCAGTCGTGGCATTACTTATGAGTACATCACTTGTATTTATGATAAAAGGTTATTTCTATTTCGTTCTTGTTGAGGTCTTTTTTTATTGTTAGATATATACACTTTGTTATTTGTTCATATATCTTCAGCGACTTTCTTTTTTTGTGCATATTCATGTGAGATTTCTTGTTCTTTGCTATTTTTGTTTTCATATATGTTTAGTATGTCATCGACATAGCTGGAGATTATTTTTATGTCGAATTTCTTAGTTATTTTTTAAATTGTTTATTCTCTAATTATTGTTTTGAAAATATTTCGGCTGCAATTCATCTCTTTGGAATGTTTTCTTCTTGTCAAAGAATTCGTTGTTGAATAGAATTTTATCGTGTATTTAATTACAGTAGATTTTATCTCTGAATTCTGTTTATGATGAAATGTACGTAAGTTTCATATTAGCTTAATTAATCTGTCCAAATGAAAGTGTTGCATAATTACTATAAAATCGGTAAGTAGGAGGTAGAGTAGGCTTGCCTTTCCGTTGACTACATCCCAAGGACATTTTTCTTTTTTAATAACCTATATAAGACAAATTGCTCCCCATGGCCGGTCTAGATCTGAATGAGGTATGAAATATGTTACCGATTCATTGTTTGGAAATATACCATGTCGGATCTCTCCATATTTAGACGCTTTACTGCGTTAACTCTATGATAAACCATCATTAAACATAATTGAAATTCAAATATCATAGAAATTTAATATTCACAAATTACATATACAGAGCAGAAGTGATATAAATACGCATAATTTAAGTATGAATTTCTTGTGTTAATATAATCAAAATGTCTTATACATTTTGGGCCGAAAATGTACAGTTTTCGCGAGAAAAAATCCATAGAGAAATTTATTGGTATGTTACTTTATAATTATGGCCAGTATTGATCTGATTAGGGAACTGTCCATCATTGCATGCCGAAATCTATCTTGAAATTTCTTCCAGAGAAGCGTTTTGTTTTACAAAGTCCGTGTGAAAAAAAAATGTTTTTAACTGCACGTCACCAAAATCAAGCGCCAAATTTCTCACTTAAACAATAGGAAAGAAATACAACACCTGAATTGGAAGATTGGATATCCATCACTACCTGTTGTCCAAGCCGCGACACGCCTTATTTTACTCAGCTCTTACTAATACAGGGGTCCATCTGCTCCGTCCGGTGGGTTGACATTGCTGGATTCTGGCTTCGATTTGTTTATTGCAGTTAAAAGACATGATTTTTTTGGACACGTTCTTGGTACATCATAACTTTTGTTTGGAAGAAATTTCAAGGTAGGTTTCTGGATGGAATGTTTGAGAATTCCTTTGTGAGTTTTACACAGTACATAAGAGACATGAATTTGAACAACTTTTTGCATTGTATTTTTGATCCATGTTTTTTAGCACAAATTAACTTAAAGGAAAATAAATGAAATGAACATTCTTATTGATATTTCACAATTGAAAGTTGATAATATTTCAGGGGCATATTATGTATTTTGTTGAAAAATACTAAATTAAAAAGTTATTCCATTTCACATTTCCTATATTCTATGTGATATTCAGATCATTAGTACATATCATTATCGATAGCGAGGAGATACTAAAGGCCAAACGCACACAGTACGCAGTAACACTAAGAAATTGGGACTGGAAGTAAATATCAATAAAACTAAATATATGGTCACACATAGAAATTCATTATATAATGGAAATGGACAGCTAATGACAAATGAGGGAAAATTTGAGGAAGTGGCTGAATTCAAATACCTAGGAACAATAATCACAAATAGGAATGAGATGCACAAAGAAATTAAACATAGGCTCAATTCTGGAAATGCGTGCTATTATGCATTGCAGAGACTCTTGAGTCCCAACTCCTTTCAAAAAACGTTAAACTGAAAATATATAAAACTATTATTCTACCAGTTATATTATATGGGTGCGAAACATGGACTCTTACTTTAAGGGAGGAAAGGAGATTACAAGTATTTGAGAATAAAGTATTTAGGAAAATTTTTAGACCAAAGAGAGATGAACATACATGTGAATGGAGAAGACTACATAACAATGAACTACATGGTATTTATAGGAAGCCAGATATAATAAGAACAGTTAAGTCTCGTAGACTGCGATGGGCAGGACATGTTGCACGTATGGGGAATGAAAGACGTGCATGGAAGCTTCTTGTAGGAAAGCCAGAGGGAAAACGTCCAGTTGGTAGACCAAGAATGAGGTGGGAGAATAACATTAACTACGATTTGAGGGAAGTAGATTATACAGGGAATGATTGGAAAGCATTATCTCAGGATAGGGATGTATGGAGAGCTTATGTCCGCGCGGCCATAAACCTACGGGTTTGATAGTGCCAGTGAGTTAGTTAGTGCATATCATTAAATAGTTAAAAACCAATAAATTTATATACTAAATATTTTTCTCAGAAATCTGTAACTTTGCGGCCCAAAATATGTGATGTTGATTATATTTAGCACATGGAACACATACTTAAAATCTGCGCACTTATATTACTTCCACCCTGTATAAATGAGATATTTTTTCATAGAAAGTTTTTTTTTTTTTTTTTTGAGAGAGAGAAACGATTCCCAAATGATACTTTTATATGGTACATGAAAAGATGTACTCTAGCGAGATACAAGTTGAAGAAAAGTGGGTCCCTTAGCCCAGAAAGTAACGACAGAAAGTGGCCGCATTGCAGCGTCATTATTCGTCGTTATGTTCCGCATGCCATCCTACCGGTAATTGACTATATAACATGCTACAAAACATCACCAATGTTTACTCTCCCATTTTGTGCTCTCTAAACTCGAGCTTCCTTCTCTCGTGAAATGTTAAACATGTCTTACTCCACTACTAGCATTGATTCCTGCTTTATTTCTTGTTTCTGTGCAACCGATCCTTTTACACATAGGCTATTTAGTTAATTTTGTTATTACATTATCTTCAATTATATAGTAAGTAGTCTAATAAGTTAAATAGCCTGATAGTGTATTTGATGTCTGTTTGGTAGTGATTTTTGGGTTTTAACTAAAAGAGAAGATCATAGAAGCAGCTAAAATGAGATTTCTGAGAAGTGTGGCTGGCTGCAAACTCCTAGATAAAAGAAGTGAAGATATTGGAAATAAGCTAAATATTTTTAACTTTTAGATATAATAAAAAGAATGTAGAAAAAACTGGAAAGAACATGTTCAAAGAATGAGAGATGATCGGATTCCAAAAATTATTCTTAATTACAAACCAAGAGGAGACAGGAATAATTGGTAGATCCAAAAAGAGATGGATTAATCTTATTGAATGAGAATCTATGAGACCGGAACAAGCCACAAAAGGGGTTAATCCGTGATTGTTGATGATATATATATATTTTTTTACTTTTAGCCCTTCACCTATTTGTTAAGTACAGTTGACATGCATAGTAATTCCACTACTTGGGAAGGTGACTCCACGCGTGGAATTTCTTGTACTCACCAGGTCAAAATTCCAGTCACTCTCCTTCTTCGGAGAAATCAACTACATCTATATTCCCAGGTTGATTAGTAGACTATGTTCTTAATATATTGGATTGCAAGAAAATATTATTATTACTGTTATCTTCTCCTTCTTCCTTTCATGTGATAGACCTAGTGGTCTGTTACGGCCTCAATCCAACGTTTGAAGGGTCCACCCAAAGATCTCTTGCCTGGTGGCTGGTAATTTAAGATTTTATGTGGTATTCTTGTTCTGCTCATTGTTTTTACGTGAGATTTCCAGTAGTTTCTGTATTTTTGTACATATTCCATGACTGATCATGTTTGAGATTCTTTGAGAACCTCAGAATTCCTTTTATGGTCTGTTCTTGAGTAACCTGCAGTACGTGTCATAAATTTAATTTCTGCCGCAGTTAGTCTTTGTTCATCTACCCTGCGAATTGTCCAGGCCTCACTATAACATAATATGGGTCTGGCCAGTGTTTTATAAATTATTACTGTTATCATTATCATTAATATTATAATTATTATTATCATTGTTGTTTTATAAGTATTATTATTGGTAAAACAGTTCTATAGAGTTGAAATAAGACGATCCAATCAATTATTTGTAGAGCACGTTGCATTATTACTTCAGTTATTTAATTACATTTTTGATAAATCAAGACTGTGTTTGATAATGGTAATTGAAATGTTCCCATTGTTGTATGCTTTTTCAACACATCAAGTTAATGAAAAACGAGGTAATGTAGCCATACCAATTATAAAGCAAGTACAATTTGTACTCGAGATAATTTAAATATAAATGTTTTCATGAATATTTCCAATTTTCTGTACAATTTAATTTACTCTCCCATTATATTCTCCATTCGTTAGTATATCTTCTTCTCACTTTCTTAAAATTACTTGCGCTAAGAAATATATCCAGTTGTCAAAAGGAAGATTGAGCGGCGAGATATAAAATACTATACATTATTTTATCAATTGTATAATGCTGCTTTTTGGCTTATTAAAATAATTGGATCGGTCTGATGGAATAGTCTTGCTTGTTTTAGATTTTCGAGGATAGAAACCCCGATGTATTCGATGAATTTTTAAAAGTAGGTAAATGCATATTGATGGACAATGTCTTATAGGAATGAATGACATTAAACATGGCAGGAAATTTAGATATCTAGGACTATTTAACTCATGCCACAAATGCTAGTCAATGACCAATCACGTTTCAATGAATTTTGTTTTACAACCTATGACAGTCGTGTTTCACCTCGCTCTTTATCGATTTCTCTTTATCAGCTCCTGCTTTTATGATAAAGAAAGCTACTCCTTTTTAATGTTCTGAACAGGTCAAAGCATTATTTTTCTCCAACAAATACATTGAATATAGTAAATAATGAACAGATTCCTTGATTTTACTGAGTTGTTTACTAAAAAAAATAAATGAATAACCCGTAATGTTGATTATGATATATAGTTTGATGTGTTTGATTATTTCTCCACTTGGGTGCACTCTTACAATATTGCGATCTTATTTGGCAATAAATATTATGTACTAGTTGCAGTGAATGAACATAACCTCACATTTCTGATTTGTTTTCAAACATCGCCATTTACATTAAATATATCAATATTTTAAAATAACTATAGTTAAACAATGATTTGTGAGTAAACAGCTTAATTTTATTCGTTAAATAGTCCTAACAAATGCCACTTTTGATTTCCAAATTCTCTAGATAAATTGCAAATCACTCGTGGCATTACTTATGATAAATCTTATAAGAAGAGGGGTCATCACAATTAGAAATGTAATGGAAAAAAAAAACGAGCAGATGGACGGATAGTAATTTGATATGCTAAACTCAGTATTATGGAGTAAAAACATCGCTTAAATAACAAAGAACGCCTCAGGGGTCCTCATCTAGGGGATATGTGGATGGCGACCACAAGGTGCCCAAGCTGTGCAAAACATTTCTTCCACTTACTTGTGTTTCGCACTCTTTTAACTTTACTATCTAACCTCTCTTGGTTAAATCTCTTGTTTTTTGACTCGGACGCTATTAGGGCATCCGAGGGCTAGGGAGTCTTTCCTTTATTTTCTTTTCTTCTCCAGAAAAGCCTGACCAGAGGCTATAAGATGGCAGCCCCATCACTGGTCTTGCCTTCCTTGGCCAGCAACAATCGAAGGGACTATTATTATGCTTTCAAGTCTTATACGAGAATTTCCTCAAACGCTGGAGGGAAAATTTTCTATAGGATGTAACAGGCCTTGGCCTAATACTTGGAAGGAAGAAGAAGAAGAAGAAAAATAACAAAGAAATCTATTTATAAGGCCACTGTAGAAAGTATTATGTTATATGTATCAGAGATATGGACAATTATAAAGTGCCAAGCTAACAAGATAATAAGCAACATAAATTGGTTACTGGAGAAGATTATCGCGGAAGTCCAGATTAGAGCAAATTACAAACGTTGAAATTGGGAAAATTATGGAAGTTGAAAGAAATGTATTACCGACAATTTAATAGAGATGAGGAAGATAATTTGGACACCTCAAGACAATAATTTACTTACTCACTTGCTTACTCACTGGCACTATAGAACCCGTAGGTTCATGGCCGCGCGGAAATGAGCTATCCATATATCCCTATCCTGAGCTAATGATTTCCAATCATTCCCTGTATAATCTACTTCCCTCAAGTCATAGTTAATGTTATTCCCCCACCTCATTCTTGGTCTACCAACTGGGCGTTTTCCCTCTGGCTTTCCTACAAGAAGCTTTCATGCAAGTCTTTCATTCCCCATAGTGCAACATGTCCTGCCCATCGCAGTCTACGAGACTTAACTGTTCTTATTATATCTGGCTTCCTATAAAGACCATGTAGTTCATTGTTATGTAATCTAGACAATAACACCTAGTAGAATCCATAAGATCTTGGAGTGGAAAATAGATAGGAAAATAAGAAGGGAAAACCTATAAAGATTGGATGGACGGTGTGAGAAGACGTTTGAGGGAACTTTGATTGCAGATGAGGATGTTCAAGACGCCTCTACTAGAGAAGATGAAATTCTTGAGGTAACGGAAGACCATTGTATTGTGGAAATTTGCGAAAAAAATCTGCTTGTATACCTATGGAAGTGACGTACTATCATACCGCCAATTATGGTTGTATTACCTACAAACTCAGCATGAAACAAGAGAAATATGAGTTTTTTTTTTCTCTTTGAAGATCACATTGCGATGGCAATGACCTAAAATGTTAGATTCTTTAAACAAAATAATTGTAAACTGAAACCTCTAGAGGGCGTGTCCTCAGATGGCGAATAGTGGATTATCTCCTAAATCTAAATGGTAGGAGATACGAACATGACTGTTGTCTCGCTATTAGTTTTTCAAAGGTTAAAGTAAGATAGCCTTTGAAATAAAATATCCTGGACTTACAGTTGGAGGTTGTAGCGACGGACCATCTCTCTGTCTCAGACAAAAAAAAAAAAAAAAAAAACGAAACTTATATATAAATCTTTGTTTGAAAGTGTTACATTAGCCCTGTATGGAGCTGAATTTTTAGCATTAAATAGTAACCTGCAAATAAATTACTAAGGAAATAGACTAACTGCGGCAGAAATGAAATTTATGAGACGTACTGCAGGTTACTCAAGAACAGACCATAAAAGGAATTCTGAGATTCTCAAAGAATTACAAACAGAATCAGTCATGGAATATGTACAAAAATACAGAAACAACTGGAAATCTCACGTAAGAAGAATGAGCAGAACAAGAATACCACGTCAAATCTTAAATTACCAGCCACCAGACAAGAGATCTTTGGGCAGATCCTTCAAACATTGGATTGAGACCGTAACAGACCATTAGGTCTATCACATGAAAGGAAGAAGAAGAAGAAGTAGGAAAAGAAGAAGAAGGAAATATACTTCTGGCGCAGAGTAGTAAAGAAATCAAAGTGATAAAAATGTAAAGCGAAAGAGCAGCATAAATTATGAAAGCCGATAGGGGCACGTCATACTAAAGCGTAGTTGGTTAAGGCAATACGCCACAATTTTTGAAGGTCGGGAGTTCAAGTTCTGATGGGGTCAGAATTTCCTAACTAACCTAAATCACACTGAGGTACAGACTCAGAGATGCGAGTTCGAATCCCGCCCAGGCATTTATTTTTCTTATCATTCCATATTAAGCTTGCATTGCTCATTGTTAAACATTTAATTATAACATCTATAAAGCGTCACTGCTATAAGGTAAAAGTATTCTCTTTAATTTGCTTACTTGTTATAGTCAGCTACTAGATGGCGGTGAAGACCGAGTTCTCGCGACATCTAGTAATAATGGAGAGTGTAATACATATATAAGAAAAATAAGTGTTTGAATTGAATTCGCCTGGTAGTGTAATGGATATCACGCTGAGGTACAGACTCAGAGATCCGGGTTCGAATCCCGTCCAGGCATTTATTTTTGTTATCATTACATATTAAGCTTGCATTGCTCAATGTTAAACATTTAATTATACCTAATATATATATATATCTATAATATTATCTATATATTATCCTATAATAGTAATATCGATAACATAATAATTTTAATGACAACTAAAATTAAAACTAAAACTAGTAATAAAATGGTAAATTAAATGAGTCGGTAAACATCCTCTATCTAATGTTCATGAAAAAATACAAGGAAATAGAATGAGATATAATAAACAAATCTAACTGTTATACAGTATATGAAATACCAACTTAAGATATTGATCAATAATAATAATATATTTAATTCCAATAAACTTACTTTAACTTCCCACATTATAGGTAGTTTATATATGTGACAAGACACCCGGGCCTTACAGTTGCACAACCTGTTGGGAGAGGGATTTTCAACTGTGGATAGCATACATACTTCTTTGACCGCACAAGGGCATAGAGAGTCATGATAAGACGAAACACGCCATTCAGACATCCATGCTTAAAATGGCGAATAGCTATAATAATGATGGCCAGATGATGTTTGGGCATTAAATTATCTTGACTTTTGTCTTGCAGGTGAGGAAAATCGCCGAAAAAACCATCCCTCAGTTTTTTCTACCTTTTTCATGGTCTTCCTGCGTATCTCCTACTAATTGGGATATTATCCCACGACTTTTGATATCCTATCATTACTCATTCTTGAGACATGGTTATGTGATCCCTGCCTCCTTCTTGATATCCATTCATTTATCGGTTGAATTTCACATTGTTACCGAATGCATTCGTTTGTAATTTTATCATATCTTGTTTTCTTCATTATATTTGTAATATGCTTTATTTTTAATGTTTCGGCCCTTGTTTTAGTTGGATAACAGAAGACAAATCTTACTCCAGATTTATAAATTCGTAATTTACTTTCTATTCTTAGGTATTTATTCCTTCAAATTATATTATATTAATCCAATAATCCTTGCTTGTTTCTTCATTTGTTACGTAATGTCTGATTGGAAACTCCCATTACTCGTAAGTTCTGTGTCCAAATATATATAAAATTTGTGATCTGATCTATAATTTTTATGGTGAGATTTCGGGTTCCTTTTCAGATCATGTCTAGTTGCTCAATTTATCACGGTTATCATTTTAGCTTTAATATTTATAATTTCAATTGTGGTATTTTCGATACCACTAAAGATTTTGATTTCTCAATTTAAATTTTCATTTTGTACTTTGTACATTAATTCATAGAATAATCCTATTAGTGACGTGTATAAGTTAGTTTGTTATTTAATAATTATTCAGTTTGTTTTTGAACGTGTTATAGCTTGACAGTCTCTAGAAACAAGGACGGTTGAGAATTCCATGTTCTGTAAATTCTCATAAAAAATGACATGGTTGTTCCCCAGGGAAACATTTTAATATTTTCTCATTTATTTCTAATTTCAACAAATTGCGAATTATGTCTTTAATTTCTCTAATTGGTATAAAATAAAAAATATCAGTATTGAAGCTTATTGAAGTGTTTCATTAACTTAAAAACGAGAAGTATGCTTATAAAACGAATGATTAGAGCTTGTTTTAATACGATGAGTTTTAAACGTAAGCCGTTTTATAAAATTTAAGTCTCTTGTAATTTATTTAGAGAGTAGCTTACAAATTCTTGGTGGGGAGGGGGGGACGGTGGGGAGAGTTTCCAGCTAATATAAGCCCTGTGAGCTCTTAATGACGTTATGTTTCTGGGAACTAGCTCAAGCGTATATTCTTTCATGCTCCAACTTCGCATTGTTCGAAAAAAAAAAATTAAAAATGACAATTTTACTTTATCGTAAGGATTTATTTCCCTCTACATTTCATTTGTATGTATACTTTTATTCACTGTTTTATCAAGCAGGAAAAAACCAATCACGTTTTCCAGAAGGGAGAAATTCAGGGTTAATATGAAAGAAGTAAATACATTTATCATTATATGAAATAAATAATATTTATGGTATAATCAATTGAGTTGGTGTTTACTTGATGAAAATCCATACTTATTAATTAAATAAAAATAAAACAGTTTTATTTGATTTTCATATTTATTAAGATATAATTCAGTTACAGCTGTTTCGGTACACAGTACCTTCTTCAGACATGTTAACAAATTATGAATTATGTTATTATAGCACATATCAACTGTTCTAAGCAACAATACAACAATAATTTATTTAAATTTTTTAATTTAACAAAGGCGATTCATTCAAATCATGTTGAGAATGTAACAATTTAATACTACTTTTCAATTTATTTATTTCTACAGCCTCCAAAAGGTCCAACTTCTTACCCTTATCACAAACATGTAAAATTCCAAAATTTGGAACGAAACAATGATTAAATTGGAATAGGTGGTTATGATATTTTCGAATATTCTACATTTCTATTATATGCTCTCATGTGTTCCTTTATACGAGAGGCTGTAGAAATAAATAAATTGAAAAGTAGTAATAAATTGTTAAATTGTCAACTTGATTTGAATGAATCGCCTTTGTTAAATTAAAAAAATTAAATAAATTATTGTTGCTGAGATCAGTTGATATGTACTATAATAACACAATTCATAATTTGTTAACATGTCTGAAGAAGGTACAGTGTACCGAAACAGTTGTCACTGAATTATGTCTTAATAAATATGAAAATCAAATAAAACTGTAAGTTTTATTTTTATTTAATTAATGGATATTTATAGTATTTGGAAGCATTTTGCACTGTTGTAGAGGAAGTCATGAGGTTTAGTTTCTGAACTCGTGAATGTTCAATGTGTGATCCCTGCGTCACACGACATACGTCAAGTCCATAATCAGGCTCATTCCAAACACGATTTAACGTAACTGCATCTATACTTACCACAGCTCTTCTGATACGTTCTGTTATTCATTTATATCAGAAGAAGTGGAATGACAAAATCCCTTCTTTTTCTTCTTCACTTCCTGGTTTAGGCATTGTTTGCCTGTCCCGTCTTCACTAATAGATCTAAGACCATCTCTTCCGATGACATCCCATATCTCCTTTTCCTCTCGGAAAAGAATGTCAAGATTTTCTTTGGTAACCTATTCTCTTCCATTATTTCTACATGCCCTTTCCTTTATATTATACGTGTGTTATTTTATGGAGTAGATCTGTAGTTCTTCACGAATATCATCGTTTCTTATCTCGTCCATTCTAGTGCACCTTTTTACTCTTCTTAAAAATTTCATCTCGGCTGCTTTGGACAAAAACACTATATTTCGCAAACCGCAAAGGAAAGAATTCACATTACAGCTGTAGTAATTATATCGATGCAGATGTAATAATATTTTATTTGTAACAACAATAATAATCATAATATTGTTATTCATCATCATCATCATCATCAATCACGGATTAAGTCCATGTGGCTTGTTCCGGTCTCATAGATTATCATTCAAAAGTTGGATCCATCTCTTCTTCGGTCTACTAACATTCGAGCGTCCTTTTGGTTTGTATTTAAGTATAGTTTTGGGAATGCGATCATCTTCCATTCTTTGAACATGTTCTTTCCATTTTTTCTAGATTCTGTTATTCTATCTATTATTATGGTAGTGTTAACGTTATAAGACCTTCTTTTCCAATTAATCAGCCCAAATATACAACTATAGATTTAATAAAATTATATATACGAAATAAAGTAATTGCAATTAGTTAAAAGAAAACATTAAAAATTACAATGCCGAATTCATATAAAAACGAACAGCAAATAATAATAATAATAATAATAATAATAATAATAATAATAATCATAATCATAATAGTAATGCTTTATTTAAGCTGGCAGAATTAAGGCCATAATGCCTTATCTTCCACTCAACCAGCGAATAATGAAATCATTGAAAAATTAAATACTTATTACAATTTAAAAATATTATTAAGAAATAGACCAAACAAAACCGGAATGTATTAATTATTAATGTAAGTTAGAGTTAGTTATTATTTTAAGTATTGATAAAATATGTGCCAGCAGATACTATCATTATTATTTTATAATTTCCCCATCCCCATTTATAGTCAAGAAACATTAAATTTAATTCCCATTAATAATTTAACAATGCAGATGTGTTCTAATGTAAACTCTTAACAAAACATTGAATAGAAATGTAATAAAATAAAATATAGTAACAGAAGCTTCTTAGGTGAATATTTATAGATATATATAAATTGTTAAATATAGTTGTTATGCAGGTAGTAATTTCATGATGTGGAAGTTAAGAAATAATTTGGATTTAAATAATGCCACAGTGATTTACAATCCGTGACATGACTGGGTAAGCGAGATCCATGATCTAGTCACAGATATTGCATAAGATTCAGAATATAAATAAATATATCCTTAAGTAACAAAACATTGCAATAAAGCCAGGTAATTATATTCAAAGAAAAGTTTTAATTTAGAGTTACTTTCTTCCCTCTTCTCATTGAGTCCCTTTAAAGATCTAAGCATTCTTTATTATTTTGTATTCTAATTCCTCATTCGAATAAAACTTTATTTCAAATGTACCACATTTTTTATTAGAAATTGTTATGCGTTTCAATGTACAAAGCATGAAATTACAAAAAAAGAATGAAACAGCTGTGTAAGGCAGGCTAAAATTTATGTTGTGTGAAAAAATATAATTAAAACGGAGAGAATGTTGAGATTGGATTAAGAATAGGAGGGAAAATACATCCTGCAATATTTCAATACCAAGTTAACTTGGCTATTTTATGATTTCATTAAAACTTGGTGCACTGGGTCACATGACACAGTCGTCATAAATGTCCTTTACGATTTAGCCCCTTGTTCACAAACCTCGCTTAATTGAAATCTAATTTACAACAGAGTTTTTCTCAAATATGTATTGATGGTAAGATTTCACTTATTTCGATACACTGAAGTCAATAACTTATTTTAAATTTCCATAAATTTATTTGATGCAATATTTTAGTAATTTTAAGAATATAAATGTATTAGAAACTGGAGGCAAAAATAAAACCAATATAACAGCAACAATAAATAGAGGTGTAAGACAGGGATGTCCACATTCATTCGTCCTTTTTAATATTTATATTGACGATATCATATATAATTGGCAGATATATTTGGACTCACATTTCAAAATAAGAAATAAGATGTTAGATATCTTACTTTTTGCAGACGACTAAGTTCTAATATCTAGTTCAGAAGATGGTCGACAGAAATCGCCCTTTCAGTTACATAACATTATACAGAAATATAATTTCAAAATATCAATAAGTAAAACGAAAATCCTAGCTTTTAAGGGATCAGATACCGTAAGAGCTAAAATAATTCTGGAGGGGAAACCCATTGAACAAGTGAACCATTTTAAATACCTGGGTTATGAAATCTCCTATTTTAAAAATGAAGATCTATTTAACAAACTTAATAAATTTAATTATATATGTGGAACAATCAAAAGGATATTTAAAAGCACAAGAAAAGAAACAAAACTAAAATTTTATAAAGTAGTGGCAGTCCCTTTACTATGGTAGTGAATTTTGGGTTTTAACTAAAAGAGAAGAGAAGATCATAGAAGGAGCTGAAATGAGATTTCTGAGAAGGGTGGCTGGTTGCAAAGTTCTAGGTAAGAGAAGAAGTGAAGATATTAGAAATGAGTTAAATATCTTTAAACTCTTATATATAATAAAATAATCTAGAAAAACTGGAAAGAACATGTTCAAAGAATGGAAGATGATCGCATTCCCAAAATTATACTTAAATACAAACCAAAAGGACGCAGGAATGTTGGTAGACCGAAGAAGAGATGGATCCAACTTTTGAATGATAATCTATGAGACCGGAACAAGCCACATGGGCTTAATCCGTGATTGTTGACGATGATGATGATGAAGTTGATTAACCCTCTTTATATTTTTCATTATTATACTTACTATCTTCTGGTTTATAAATTATTATTCTTGTATAGGCCATATTATAATAATGTTGGGCCTTGTAGTATAAGGAATAATGTTCACTAACTTCCTGGCATATTGAACCCGAAATGTTATGGCCACGTGGACATATTCCTGAGATAATGTTTTATTGTCATTCTCGTATAATATACCACCTTCAAATCATTGATAATCCTACCTCCTTCTTGGCCTACCTACTGGGCGCTTTCCCTCTGGCTTTCCTACAAGAAGTTTGCAAGCTCCTCGTTCCCCGATTTCTAGGACATGACTGCTATAGCAGCCTACAAGACATAAATTATGGCAATAATAATAATAATAATAATAATAATAATAATAATAATGATAATGATAATAATAGTAATAATAACAATAACAATAATAACAATAATAATAACAATAATAACAATAATAATAACAATAATAATAACAATAACAATAATAATAACAATAATAATAACAACAATAATAACAATAATAATAACAATAATAATAAGAACAATAACATTAAGAACAATAACAGCAGTAATATAGCAATAATATAGCAATAATACAGCAATAATAATAACAATAATAAAATTATGGAATTCTACGAAAACAGAAGTATAGCAGCAGTGGATACTATGAAGTGGATTGATGAAGTCAAAAAGGACTTAAAATTGGCAGGAATTACTAAAGAAGATATCCCAAACAGAGATATATTTAGAATTAAGGTGAATAAGTGGCAAGTTGACCAAGAGGACAAACCGAAGAAAAAAAACTGGGACAACTTGGACATGATAGAAAACAAGCTCATAGCAAAATAATGAAAGGAATTGGGGCTCAAAGGAAACGCCTCTAAGTACTTTGCGTAGTCCTACATGGGTTCAACCGCAATCAAAAAAAATATATATCTTTAATAGCAGTTCAATTTTTATTCAAAAGTATTCTTTGGTAAAACATTTAGTAATTTATGAAACTTTTTTTCTTCCCGTCCACTTATTTAATTGTAATGTCCACTGATATAATAAACCAAGATCTTTTATTATATCATCGGTACCAAGATCTGTTCGCCTCTTCCGACTCACAAATGTTCATGCTACCCTTTTAAATATCGATTTGTATTTGTTCTCTTTTTATGTGATTGGATGGGAAATGAAAGATGACTTAGGAAAGTCTTATAAGAAAATATAAGGAAAGCATCGAGTCAGTAGGTCAAGAATAAGGGAGTTGAATTATAAAGGAAATGATTGGAATACATTAAATCAAAATAAGGATAATGGAGTGGAGTGGATGTAAGAAGGTAGTGGTCGCTCTAAAATATTCTGCTGTTTTGTAGATGTCCGTATTATATTAAAATGACATCCAACTTGTATAAAATTTAAATATGTAAAGTATATTTTTGCTTATAAATTTGGACGTTTCTTGAGTAAAAATCGTGAACGTAGAGAAAATTTCTTGGAAGCAGTCATTACCAAGAATTGTTTGTGTGAGTCTTGATTCCTCTGGTTTTACGAGGATAAAATTCGCCGTAGCAAGGAAAACGTACATTTAGGACCAACCAAACAGAAGATGTTTAAAACGTGTAAGGGGAAGATAAGGGAAAGAAGAGGTAAAATAAAGGATTTTAAGACTTAGAAAGAGAAGAAGAAGGGAGGTAATTTCGTTACAGCTTCCAATTTTAGACACTCCGTACCTGTGGAACGTCTCTATAGAATTTGAGATTCCGGAATTTTGCAGCGCTGTTGTTGATTTTATCGTTGAGCCTTGCAGCTATTAGCAAACTATGTCCGTATGCATTGTTCTCTTGAAATTTGTGTTTATAGCTCGAATATCTAATTAAAGGAGAAGTGTTGTTGAATTTTGAAATAATTCTGCATCAAACTGAGTGGCCTTTGGCATATTTGTACAAAACTGTTTCCAAAACTCGACTTTCAGGATAAATCTTATATATAGTCTTAAGTTTTAATTATGCTATTATGTTTCTCAATTGAGTTCGTTAATTTTGTGTTTATGAAACATGGAGTATTATAAATTCTTCGCATAGAATGTTCTTATTGAAATTATGTTACTTAATTAAAATTAACGAGAATTTATGTAATCCGTTTTCATATTAAATACCGTATTCAACTTTTATTGAAATTTAAAGTTCAGACTGTTCCCAAATTATATATATGCCTCCATTGCCAAATTTCATAAAAAATATAGTTGTAACATTTATCTATACATATATATATATATCTTCTTCTACTTCCTTCCAAGTATTAGGCCAAGGCCTGTTACGATCCTATAGAAAATTTTCCCTCCAGCGTTTTGATCCTTCCGGGAAATTCTCGTATAAGACTTGAAAGCATAATAATAGTCCCTTCGATTGGTTGCTGGTCAAAGGAAGGCAAGACCAGTGATGGGGCTGCCATCTTATAGCCTCTGGTCAGGCTTTTCTGGAGAAGAAAAGAAAATAAAGGAAAGAAGAAATGGAAGAAAGGAAAGACTCCCTAGTCCTCGGATGCCCTAATAGCGTCGGAGTCGAAAAAAACAAGAGTTAACCAAGAGAGGTTAGATAGTAAAGTTAAAAGAGTGCAAAACACAAGTAAGTGGAAGAAATGTTTTGCTCAGCTTGGGCACCTTGTGGTCGCCATCCACATATCCCCTAGATGAGGACCCCTGAGGGAATATATATATATATATAATATATATATATTTCTTATATATGTATATGTGTATATATATATATATATATATATATATATATACACATATATAAGAAAAGTAAGTGTTTGAATTGGATTCGCCTGGTAGTGTAATGGATATCAGGCTGAGGTACAGACTCAGAGATCCAGGTTCGAATCCCGTCCAGGCATTTATTTTTCTTATCATACCATATATATATATATATATATATATATATATATAAATAAACGTACAGAGTTTAGAGACTCGGGTTCAAATCCCGACTCAAGCATTCATTTTTCTTTTCATATCATATTTGCCTTCATTGCCAAATGTCAAAAATATAGTTATAACATCTACTAAATATACAAGCGTTACTGCTATAAAGTAAATATTCTCTTTAAAAATTGCTTAACTGTTATGTTGGCCACTAGATGGTGTTGGAACGAATTCCCACTACCTCATGTGTGAATTGAGAATACTACATATATAAGAAAAATGTATGTTTGTGTTGGAATTCTTGAGTAGCTCAGTTGGTTAGAGCGCTAAACGTACAGAGTTTAGAAACTTGGGTTCAAATCCCGACTCAAGCATTCATTTTTCTTTTCATATCATATTTGCCTTCATTGCCAAATGTCAAAAATATAGTTATAACATCTAAATATACTAGCGTTACTGCTATAAAGTAAATATTCTCTTTAAAAATTGCTTAAATGTTATGTTGGCCACTAGATGGTGTTGGAACGAATACCCACTACCTCTTGTGTGAATTGAGAATACTACTTATATAAGAAAAATGTATGTTTGTGTTGGAATTCTTGAGTAGCTCAGTTGGTTAGAGCGCTAAACGTACATAGTTTAGAGACTCGGGTTCAAATCCCGACTCAAGCATTCATTTTTCTTTTCATATCATATATATATATAGCTTCTTTTACAATGTGGCTTCATTCACATCTGTCAAACACCTTTACTTCTCCATCAACTCCCAACTCTGATCCTCTTCGTATCCTCCTCAAAAGCCTAGAATTCTATCTTCCTCGGTCTTCAACATTTCCTTATGCGAGAAATATCACTTTGAACTTCATACAATATATTTATATATTTTTTTCGGTGTGCGCTTTATAGTTTCAAGTCAGGTGTTGTGATATACTCTACATAACCTTCTCTTTCAAAGAAATGTTGAAGCTCCTGAATCGTTCTTCAATCCACATTTTTCCACCGATTCAGTATACTGTTAGATCCGACATGCGGCTCTGGAAATTCATGAAAAAAAAGTAAAGGGATCCCACTACAGACTATAGGAGACCCTTTGGGAACTAGGAAGTTAACGCTCCCACTTTTTCTAGACAATCGGCACTTGTTGTCAGCCGGGTTCTCAGCCCTGCGTGACGGCCACCTTTACCCCCAGAACTAGCGTCTGGTACTAATTTCCTTTAGCGGTCGAGTAGACCGCAGGACCATGGTGCCACCAGAAGGTTTTGGTTAGTTGAAAAATCCTAACTCACCGGGACTCGAACTCTCGATCTTACGGCTTGTAGCGTATTGCCTTAACCATCTACGCTACGGCGTGCACCCCAAAAAGGAATTTCTAAAATCTCCCTTGGCTGCCTAGATTAAGTAGTGTATTGCCAGAGAAGCGTGCGAAATGCAACGTAACAAAATGCAGGAGAAGTATTTAGGCGTATATATAAAAATATAGAGAAAGAAAGATAGATAGATAGATAGGTAGAGAGAGAGAGATAGAGATAGAGATAGAGATAGAGATAGAGATAGAGATAGAGATAGAGATAGAGATAGAGATAGAGATAGAGATAGAGATAGAGATAGAGATAGAGATAGAGATAGAGATAGATAGATAGAGAGATAGAGATAGAGATAGAGATAGAGATAGATAGATAGAGAGAGAGATAGAGATAGAGATAGATAGAGAGAGGTAGAGATAGATAGATAGAGAGAGGTAGAGATAGATAGATAGAGAGAGGTAGAGATAGATAGATAGAGAGAGGTAGAGATAGATAGATAGAGAGAGGTAGAGATAGATAGATAGAGAGAGGTAGAGATAGATAGATAGAGGAGAGGTATGAGATAGATAGATAGAGAGAGGTAGAGATAGATAGATAGAGAGAGGTAGAGATAGATAGATAGAGAGAGGTAGAGATAGATAGATAGAGAGAGGTAGAGATAGATAGATAGAGAGAGGTAGAGATAGATAGATAGAGAGAGGTAGAGATAGATAGATAGAGAGAGGTAGAGATAGATAGATAGAGAGAGGGTAGAGATAGATAGATAGAGAGAGGTAGAGATAGATAGATAGAGAGAGGTAGAGATAGATAGATAGAGAGAGGTAGAGATAGATAGATAGAGAGAGGTAGAGATAGATAGATAGAGAGAGGTAGAGATAGATAGATAGAGAGAGGTAGAGATAGATAGATAGAGAGAGGTAGAGATAGATAGATAGATAGATAGAGAGAGAGAGAGAGAGAGAGAGAGAGAGAGAGAGAGAGAGAGAGAGAGAGAGAGAGAGAGAGAGAGAGAGAGAGAGAGAGACAAAGTGTGCTAAGACACTTCATAAATATGTATTGCACGTTACTTTTTTTAGAGATGGGTATCCGCATTAATTAAAATATTCTATTCTATAGTAATTCTACTCGAGGGCAGGTCTTTCACTGCAATTATACCATTTTCATGCTATGCTTTTCAGCTTTGCTAGGGAATTATATGTGTGATAGGGGAACTACCGGTAGGTTCCCGTTATTCTCAATGCCGGTGGAATGTAGAAGAAGAAGAAGAAGAAGAAGAAAAAGAAAAAGATGATGATGACGATGATGGTCGGATGATTTTTGGAGACTTTTGGGCCCTAATTTTCCTGACATTTGTCTTGCAGATGAGGAAAAACTCCATAAAACCCTCACCCAGATACCTATCTCGACCGGCAATCAAACCCGAGCCCGTCGTGTGACAGCTGCTTCGAGACGACAGCGGTGGACAATTAAAATATAGTAATAAATAAATCAAATATTTTATATAAGTGATTACAATGAGAAAGGAACAGTTGAAAATCTAACAGTTTCACTTATCTACAATGGCTTAACAACTCAATGTTGGGCATTATCCTCTCATTTATTAGTAGTTACTAGACCAAGCAATTTAGTTATTATTTCCCTACAGATGTCATGAATGGTATGCGGTGTACATACCGACCCAATAAAAATTTAGTAGGATGATGAAGGTCGGTAAATATTCAGGTTTAAGTTTATTTTGCGGGTCTGATAATCTTTAGACTCGGCATCCACGGTTGAAGTCCCTCCCTGTGGACACGCTCTTTGGAATTATCCATCCTGAAAATTCCATCGACCCCGGTCATATTTGATCCGCGAATCTCAGGACCAGAGGAAATGTTTCACTTATACATGTTTATTTACTTTCCATATCAGTTTTGTATTTAATTTCGTTTACATAGCAACCACGTCAACCACATTAGGTGTGCAAATGTCATCTTTTGATGAATGACAACAAGACTGGCTAATACAATATAATAGCAGTATCATCAAAAATATCAAACAATTTATAATTTTACTCTATTCTTTCTATATTACTTCTACAAGCGTAGAAGGCCCTCGGTCTATCATCCGGCCACTGGTCTCACATCCACATCTGTGTTGAATCATCCAGCCAGTGTAGGGATGTCATGTAACAAACAACATGTCGGTTACTCCCAGTCCCCAATAATAACAATAATAATGATACCATAATAATAATAATAATAATAATAATAATAATAATAATGAAACAAGAACAATAATAATAATAATAGTAGTAATAAAAATAATAATAATAATAATAATAATAATAATAATAATAAAACAATAACAATAAAAAACAATAACGAAAAGAACAATAATAACAGCGACAACAATAACAATATCAATAATAACAACAATAATGATAATGCTTTACTTTAGATGGCAGCGTTAAGACCATGATGCCTTCTCTTCCACTCATCCAGCAAATAGTAAAATTATTCAAAAATTACATACTTATTACAATCCTAAAATATTATTAAAATATAGACTAAACAAAAGACAATGGGGATGTGATCTAATCTTAGTTAATACTAATAAAACATGAATTAAAATAAAATAAATATAACATAAATTAAAAATAATTAAGTGGTCAATCTAAACTAATCTCCAGGGGATAATAGGCTTAAAAGAACCTTGGCCTACCAACCGGCTGCTAGCCTAACTTACACTTGTGTTAATCACAGATTAATATAAATAATCTAGTATAGGGTGACATATGGTCAGCACATTGGGTCCCCCAGCACTTAGACAATTTTTCCAAACTGGAAGAGCTGCATATTGTAGCTACCCGAATTCCTCACTATGCTGCGTGGACTCCGCATCCCATACTGTCTACAATTCCATGAGAAAATATCTTCCCCAATAGGTAATCGAATCAGCACAAATCCCAATAAATAATCAATTAGCAATAGGTTTAACTATTCTCATTAAAACTACTTTTATCTCAATCATCACCGGATAACTTTGCACCAAGGCATGATGCCTTAAATCGCCCAGCTACTACGCGGGACTAAAATAAATAACTCTTTAAATCGCTCGGCTACTAGCGGGACTAAAATAAATAACTCTACATATTTATAAATTGTCCACTGCTGTGGTTTCGGGGTAGCGTGCTAACTTGTCACGCAGCGTGCCCGGGTTCGATCCACGGTCGGGACATTTTTTTTCTGGGTGAGGTTTTTATCGGGGTTTTTCCTCACCTGTAAGACAAATGTCAGGAAGACTTTAAGGCCCAAATGTCCCCGAAATCATATGGCCATCGCAATCGTCATCATTCATATTCATCTTAGGTTAAGCTTAGGATTAGGGACTCTCCTGGCACACCATTATCATCATCATCACCCATCATATCATCGGCCTTCCAGGCGCCCCAACCTCAGAAGTGGGTTACAAGTACGCCATGTCAGGAGAGAAACCAGGAATGTCGAAAGACAAACCTGGAGCATTTAAAAAAAACATATATAAATCCTGGTGTATGCACATTAATTCAGCGCTTTTACCATGAAAAATAAGAACTACAAAGAGTGGAATAAGAGATAAAGGAATGAATGAGAGGAAGAAATAATGAAAGCCATGTTTAAATAAAGTATATTTGAGTCGGAATGTTGTATGTTGCACATCTTGCATCAGTTTGCTGTCGATTTGCTCAGACAATGGAAGCTCATACTGTTGTGTGTCCGGAGTAGTTATTGTTAGTTGGTCGTAGCAAAGGAAGGATGAACGCGGAGTTAGGGGATTGGGGGATTGTGATAACAAGGGACAACTGGGCGTTAAGGGACTCATCCACACACCCATCTATTCAACATCAGGTGTCCGATAACACAGAACATTGTGAAACTGTTGTTATATTTTGTAATATGCATATCTCTACCCTAACCACTTATAACTTAAGAGAATGAAGGATACGGTGTTCATTTCTGTTTCAGTATTTCAGAGATATCAAAGCTTTCAACTGAAACAAGAGAACTGAAGTACCCGAGTACATTCTCATTAAAAAATCTAAATATCGAACGAAATAAAAATAGATCTCATATGGTTGAATCCACATGACGTAATTGTTGAAGATATAACCCCATCTCCCTCTTCATTTCTTTATTTATGTATAATATAATTGTATTGTTATATATTTTTTGTTCTATCTATTTTCTATTATTTACTTACTTACTTACTTACTTACTCACTGGCACTATCGAACCCGTAGGTACATGGCCGCACGGACATAAGCTCTCCATACATCCCTATCCTGAGCTAAAGCTTTCCAATCGTTCCCTGTATAATCTACTTCCCTCAAATCATAGTTAATGTTATTCTCCCACCTCATTCTTGGTCTACCAACTGGGCGTTTTCCCTCTGGCTTTCCTACAAGAAGCTTCCATGCACGTCTTTCATTCCCCATACGTGCAACATGTCCTGCCCATAGCAGTCTACGAGACTTAACTGTTCTTATTATATCTGGCTTCCTATAAAGACCATGTAGTTCATTGTTATGTAGTCTTCTCCATTCACCTGTCTGTTCATCTCTCTTTGGTCCAAAAATTTTCCTAAGTACTTCATTCTCAAATACTTGTAATCTTCTTTCCTCTCTTAAAGTAAGAGTCCATGTTTCCCACCCATATAATATAACTGGTAGAATAATAGTTTTATATATTTTCAGTTTAACGTTTTTTGAAAGAAGTTAGGACATCAAGAGTCTCTGCAATGCATAATAGCACGCATTTCCAGAATTGAGCCTATGTTTAATTTCTTTGTGCATCTCATTCCTACTTGTGATTATTGTTCCTAGGTATTTGAATTCAGCCACTTCTTCAAAATTTCCCTCATTTGTCATTAGCAGTCCATTTCCATTACATAATGCATTTCTACGTGTGACCATATATTTAGTTTTATTGATATTTACTTCCAGTCCTAATTTCTTAGTGTTACTCAATAGTGTGTGCGTGTTGTCCTTTAGTATCTCCTCGCTATCGGCCAACAATACTAAATCATCAGCATAAACTAACATCTTATTAATACCATTGAGTTGTAAGTTTTCGATGATTACTAGACATTATTTTATTGATATGGACTGTAAACAGCATGTACGGCTTGCTGCCGTGCGACCTATATTTGTATGTAACATTGTATCTTACTTTTTCTAATAAAGTCCTACTACTACTACTTTTTTGTAATTACGAATATATCTTCAGATATATTTTTTTCAATAGAGTTTTGGGACTTGTGTCCAGATGGTCTTGCGATCAAACCTGACTGGAATATATTTGTGATTTTATCTCAATATTCAAAGCAAGTACTGGGATGCATTACCACCACCAAAAATCGTTGTATCATCGATAATTTAATAAAATTAAATGACTAGAAATTAATTTATCTCATACTAACATAGCTTAGGTTACTCGTCACTTTAATTCCCTCCCCATTTATATTAAGGACCTGAAGACTAAAAAAAATTGTAAAAAATCTTACTGAACAATTTCGTAGACTATTTAACTCATGTCACAAATGGGAATCAATGATCAATCATGTTTCAATGAATTTTGATTTAAACCAATCATAGTCGTTTTTCACCTTGAATTTATCAACTTAAGTTTATCATATTAAAGAAAGCTCCTCCTTTTTAACATTCTGAATAGGTTAGAGTATTATTTTGCAGTGACTGATTCTGTAAGATATACTTTGAATATAACAATTTATATATTAAGATGTAAGAATCGTAGAATGTAAGTGGCTCCCAGATTGTGTGTGTATATATATATATATATATTGCACGAATGTAAGGAATTACTGCTTGCGAGGTATAACAGAAAAAAATTGTAGCAATTGATTGTACTACAATAAAAAGAAACCACTGTTTGCACTTTCTTAAACGTATTATTCCTAGTTATTAACGTTCCAGAAAAATATACTTGACATATTTACATCATAGGACGGCATCAGAAAAATTAATTAATAACATATAATGTTGGTTTTAATATACAGTTTGATGTGTTTCATTTTTTCTCCACTAGGGTGAATTCTTACAATATTTATTTTGGAATAAATAATATGATCTGGTTGCAGTGGATGAACAAATAAAACATAACAAACGTTTCTAATTTGTTTTCAAATATCGCCGTTTCCATTAAATACATAAATATTTTAAAACAACTATATTTATGTAATGATTTATGAGCAAGCAGCTTAATTGTATTCGTTAAAAGTCCTAACTCTTGGTTTTCAAATTCTCTAGATAAATTGGAAATCACTCGCGGCATTACTTATGATAAATATAATGCAGTTCTAATAATTATATTTAATATTATTATTATATATTTTATAATTGTATTATTTGAAAGCAAAAGATAAATGTTTGGTTATGTTTCATTTGTTCATCACTGCAACTTGATAATACTATTTATTGCCAAATAAGATCGCAATATTGTAAGAATGCACCCTAGTGGAGAAGAAATGAATCGCATCAAACTGTATATTATAACGAACATTAACTTATAGGTTATTAATTATTTGTTTAGGAAACAACTCCGTAAAATCATTACTTAAAACACAATTATAGAACAAACAATTATCAAATGTGTAGTTCGAAGGAATCTGTTAATTATTTGCTATATTCAAAGTATTTTTTCGAGAGTCAGTCACTGCAAAATAATGCTCTGACCTGTTCAGAGTATTAGAAAGGAGGAACTTTCTTTAATATGATAAACATAAGTAGATAAATATCGAGGTGAAACACGACTGTGATTGGTTGGAAAACAAAATTCATTGAAACGTGATTGGTCATTGACTCTCATCTGGGGCATGAGTTAAATAGTCAGGTAAAACAAATTAATAATAATAATAATAATAATAATACTAGTACTACTACTAGTACTACTACTACTACTACTACTACTACTACTACTACTACTACTACTACTACTACTACTACTACTACTACTACTAATAATAATAATAATAATAATAATAATCCACGCTATAATGGTTCTCCTTCAAGCCAAAGTGGTTTATCACGATAGATCTCTTTAATACATCTTTTTCCGTAAGACCTGTTATTTCCATATTCCTTACTCCATCCTTCCATCCATCCATCCATCCAAAGTCCTCTTGGTCTACCTCTTTCATTCCTTCCTCTAGACTCTCATTTAACGATCTCCTTTGGTAATTCATCCTCCACATACCTCAATTTTTTTGTTTTTTTTATATAATATGCTACTTTCGAAATTCATACTTCCTCTTATTGATTTTATCCCGCCTTGGAATATGTGTAGAACGCCTATAAAAATCAATTTTTATGCTAACAGTTTCTCCAATAATTCCCTGCATAATCTACTTCCCTCATTAACTATGATTTGAGGGAAGTAGATTATACAAGGAATGATTAGAAAAAATAGCTCAGGATAGGGATATATGGAGAGCTTATGTCAGCGCGGCCATGAACCTACGGGTTCGATAGTGCCAGTGAGTTAGTTACTTAGTTAACAGTCTGGTGATCTGTTATATGCTGACTATGTTCCGGATCCAGCTAATAAACAATATTACTATTATTATTGTTCTTGTTATTATTTATATTGTTATTTTTATTCATTTTGTTGTTATTAATAAAGTAAAAAGTAAAGTAAAGTGATCCCACAACAGGCCCGGAGGCCCTTGGGGTAGTAGGAGGTTAAGGCTCCTACTTTTTTCTAGACAATCGACACTTTGTCAGCCGGGTTGTCAGCCCTGCGTGACGGCCGCCTTTACCCCCAGAACAAGCGTCTGGTACTCATTTCCGTTAGAGGCTGAGTCGACCCTAGGGCCATAGTGCCGCCAGAGGGTTTGGGTCAGTTTAAAAATCCTGACCCCAACGGGACTTGAACCCTCGACCCTCCGGCTTGTAGCTCAGTGCCTTAACCACTACGCTACGGCGTGCCCCTTGTTGTTATTAATATTAATATTAATATTATTTATTAATTTTGTTATTATTAATATTGTTATTATTATTATTATTATTATTATTATTATTATTATTATTAACCTTATAACGGTCTTTAGCCAGGTTTACGGTGAAGACCCCAACAGCGGATGCAGCAGAGTAGGAGTCCTACGGTATGGTGCAGACGGCGGATGAGGCAATGAAGGGTGGATCAGACTCTTAGCTGCAGTGAAAGCAAATTATCTATGGTGGACTACAGAAAAAGTCTCTGGTCCTCCTGGTTTGGGTGTATGCTATGGGCCAGCTCCTTATACATTGTAAAAAACATAATCCTAAAAACCCAATATATATATATATACCCTCGGATAGGAAACACATACAACGTCAAAGCAAAATAAATAGGATAATGAGGATGTTGGAATGTACAGGGATTAATGAATAAAACTGAAGAAATTCCAAGAAAACTTGAAATATAATCAAGAGGACTAAATTATTAATATATAACACATCATACATATATAAGGACTTTATTAGACTAAAAGTAAGATACATACAATGTTATTTACAAATATGGGTCGCACAGGCAGTAAGTCGTACGTGCTGTTGACAGTCCGTTACAATAAGTTGATGTTTGGTAATAATACACTTAAAACAAAAAAGAAAACACAATAATATTACAATTAGATAACAATACAACTGCATTATACATTAACTTAATTAATTAGAATTATAAGAAGTAATGACCTTGAAATTTGTTAACATATTTATTTATTCATGAATGAGTGTTGTTCTTATTTTCCGCGTTTTGTCCAAAAATCTACCCAAGTTTATCCAATTTTCTGGGCTTACCAATAACTCGTAGCATGCCAATCTTTCACGATTTGAATTTAGAAATGTTTGCGGTAATAATTGACGCCTCCAATATTCCAAATACTTACATTTTCCTAATATATGTATCTCGTCTTCAAAGCTCCCGCACATTGTACACATTCTCATATGACACAATTGTGAAGTGTTTTTTATTATATGGTGTGGAAACATGGACGTTGAAACAAAAACACAGTTATATATTATTAGTCACAGAAATGGACTTTTTAAGAAGATCGGCAAGAATATCAAAATTATATAAAATAAAAAATCATACAATACGAGAAATAATTAATGTAGAAAGTATATTGCACAAGAGATTGAAGAAATCCAACTAAGATGGTATGGGCATATAATGAGAAGAAGGGACACAGAAGCAAAGAAAGATGTATTGAAATGGATACCTCCTGGAAAAGAGAAGCGTGGTAGACCAAAACCAACATGAATAAAGGTAATTAGAGACTACATGAAGAAGATAAATATGACAGAAGCAGACACGCATGATCGGGAAGTGTGGAAGAAAAAAAAAAGTATATTTTGGTTGAGGATGCCTGTGTAAATAACAGAGACAATTCTGAAATAAATAAAAAATGTATTATTATTATTATTATTATTATTATTATTATTATTATTATTATTATTATTATTATTATTAGCCTGCCATATTGATCGAATCGTGTTTTCACTGCAGTATTCTACAACTTACTTCCAAACGTCATATAATAAACATCCCACAACTTTTTTGCATTATATTTTCTTTCCACAAGCACGAAATGTCTAATTCTAGTTCTTCCTCTCTTTCATTTCTTTGCTATGGGAAGTTATTCAACTTTAAAATTGCAATTCTTTTTTGTGTGATGACAGTAGAGATAGGGTCATATTTCCCTAAACACATCTTCGTTTTTAATTGCCTCTCATGCATGCATACAAAAATGTTGAAATTGCTTGAATCTTCGCACAGCACCAGTGCGTTTCTCTGCCCGGGTTCCTGGGGGATGTTAAATGTGTGCTGCGGGGATGCTTTATAATGAAAGATGTTAGGGAGAGACGTAGTAATTGTTTTAAACGATTAACATTTTGTAACTCGTTTGCTCTCAAATGTAAGTGAAGTTATTATTGTAGAACCGTACAATTTAATAATGTGGTTTATATTCATTACTCTAGAGATCTTGTAAGTAGAAAGTTGAAGAAACTAGCATTTCGGAGGCTCAAGATCGAATCCTGTGGTTCCTATTCTAACTGACAAGCTATTAACATTCTCTCTGAATCCGGATTTGAATCAAAGATCTACAGCTTTAGGCATTGGTGCTCATATCACTTGAACACTCCCGGAGCACACAAGGATTTTCTCATAAGTAATGCCACGAGTGATTTCCAACTTATTCGAGAATTTGGAAATCAAGAGTGGCATTTGTTAGGACTCTTTAACGAATAAAATTAAGCTGTTTACTCACAAATCATTATTTAAATATAGTTATTTTAAAATATTTATATATTTCATATAAACGGCAATGTTTGAAAACAAATGAGAAACGTTTGTTGTGTTTTATTTGTTCATCACTGTAACTAGATCATATTATTTATTGCCAAATAAGATGGCAATATTGTAAGAATGCACCCTAGTGGAGAAAAAATGAAGCACATCAAACTGTTCATTATATAACCAACATTATAGGTTATTAATTAATTATCTTTAGGAAACAAGTGCGCAAAATCATTATTTAAAAACATAAGTATTGAACACAAAATTATCAAATGTGTAGTTCGAAAGAAACTGTTCATTATTTGCTATATTCAACGTATTTTTTGAGAGTCAGTCACTGCAAAATAATGCTCTGACCTGTTCAGAATATTAAAAAAGGAGGAGCTTTCTTTAATATGATTAAAATAAGTAGATGAATATCGAGTTGAAACACGATTGTGATTGGTTGTAAAACAAAATTCATTGAAATGTGATTGGTCATTGATTCCAATTTGGAGCATGAGTTAAATAGTATATTTAAATTCCTATGTACCGATAGTTGTAAAGTTCTATCCGCATTACAAGGGGGTTTGTTTGGGGATGGCTTGCTTAAGTATCACAACTAATCAATTTGATAATAAAATTACCTTGAGGTATTAATCAAAATATAGGCCTAAAATTATTCTTCTTTCTTTCCAGATTAGGCCAATGCGACTTGTTCCGGTCTAAAGTCCATTGTTTTCTTGGTCGTCCCAATGATCCTTTTCCATGCGATTTGTAGTGTTGATCGTTTTGGGTAATATTGTATTGTTCATTCTGTTTAAATGTTACCTCCATCGGTATTTGTGCTCTTCTAGTTTATCGAGTATTGAAAATTTCTCCAATTAATTTCTTATTGACTCATTATATAATCTATCCATGCGTGTTCCGATCTTGAAAATTTAATTTCAGTGGCTTGAATTTGTGAGATATCTACCCTAAAAGTTATAATACCTTTATATATTAAAATCGGCCGCGGTTTACTAGTGGTTATGCTCCTTGCCTCTGGTCTCGAGGGTCGCGGGTTCAAACCCGGCCGGGGTCGATGGATTTTTTTAGGATTGAAAAATCCAGGGAGCAACGGGAGGGACTTTAAGCCGTGGGTCCCGAATCTGAAGATTTTCAGGCTCGTAAAAGATCCTTAAGCCTGAATGAAAAGGCCTGTAAACAAAATTTACCGAATTTTCCCGTCCTAGCACTACCTTGATTTCCTAGATGTCAGTATGAGGCGGAACGCTGACCACGGACCACTCAAATGACATCTATACGGAAACAAGTGTAACTAAATTACTACGGTTCAAATTCTTCCCTGTAGGGGGAGAGAGCCTAAATCTCTGTTAAGGGAAACATGGGCTTACAAGATTACAAGAAGATATATTAAAATTCAGCTTGCATATATTTATGTTAAAATTTTAAGAAATATAGTAGTAGTAGTAGTAGGACTTTATTAGACAAAAAGTAAGATATTTACAATATTATTTACAAATATGGGTCGTACGGGCAGTAAGCCGTACGTGCTGTTGACAGTCCGTTACAATAAAGTAATAATTGGTACTAGTGTAAAGAAAAATAAACAACAAAAACAGCAATAACATTACAATTACATAAAGAAAACACAATAATAATATTACAATTAAATAATAACACAATAGCATTATATACTAGAAAAACATTAACATTACAATTACATAAAGAAAACACAATAATAATATTACAATTAAATAATAACACAATAGCATTATACACTAGAAAAACATTAACATTACAATTACATAAAGAAAACACATTAATATTACAATTAAATAATAACACAATAGCATTATACACTCATTAATTTATATATAATTGTTAATAATTAATAGTATTGCATTTTGATATAAAACAGTACCTGGGATCTCAGTCGTCCTCAATAATCAGCAGTGTAGTTTTGTAGGAGGCCTTTCGATAACTTACGTTTCATCTTTTGCTTTCAGTTTGGTACTGACTGTGTTCGTAAAATTTGAATAGTAATCAGCCGATTGATTTGAAATTCTGGCACAACGTTGTATACGAATACGCGTGTTTTTTCGTAGTAAAATGAAATTTTGACATAACGTTGTGTGCATGTGTGTGATTTATAGAATTCTGCTAAAGCACGCAACAGATTTTATGAAAATTTGTACACAGGTTTTCAAGTACGGTGAGTGTTTAGTTGACATGCGTTATTCTCAGAAACCATTAGATGTAGGTGTTCACATGAAACAAAAGGATTACAAAATCACTCTAGGGTGTCGCAATTTTCAATGTTTCACAAACAGGCTCAATATATGCTGTCAAAATAAAGCGAGGTAAATATTTTCTGAAAATCAGTGAAATCCGACCATTAGAAGTAGTGTTTTACATGAAATCCGATATAAAAAAATTGACTCTTACAACTGCCATGTTTGGATCGTCGTATTTTATTAACCCGCAATTTTCTTTTAATGTATTCAACTAAGAATAAAAACAAACATTTCATTTATTTAGACGTAGAAACGCGTACCGGCTATTCACTAGTAAATTTATTAAATTATATATATTGGTATACAGTCCTCTCAACTACCAAATATTCCAAACATTGTAGGTATTTTGGTATATTACGATGCCAGGTTGGAAGTGGTTTACATAATCGAGGAAAATTAAAAAAAAACCGAGCAATAGCTAGGTTTTTCATTCCCGAGATTCTGTAAAAAACTTCACAAACGTGTGTTGTACATTATCTTTTGCGCGGTGGCGTTTTCAAAATAATAAATAATAGTAAAATAATAACATCTTTGTTGGAAATATTTGCGCTCGTTATAAACAATTGACTAACATTAACAGTGTGGACAATGTTTATTTGTTGAAATAACAGGAGGTCGTGCGTGATTTTTTTTGGTATAATGTATATTAACACTACCTTTTGGATATTTTTTGTATATACATTGTATGTAGTATACATAGAGGGTATTGGTTTTACTTTCCACAAGCGTGTTTGTAATATGTAGTAGTAGTAGTAGGACTTTATTATACAAAAAGTAAGATATTTACAATATTATTTACAAATATGGGTCGCACGGGCAGTAAGCCGTACGTGCTGTTGACAGTCCGTTACAATAAAGTAATAATTGGTACTAGTGTAAAGAAAAATAAACAACAAAAACAGCAATAACATTACAATTACATAAAGAAAACACAATAATAATATTACAATTAAATAATAACACAATAGCATTATACACTAAAAACATTAACATTACAATTACATAAAGAAAACACAATAATATTACAATTAAGTAATAACACAATAGCATTATACACTAAAAAACATTAACATTACAATTACATAAAGAAAACACATTAATATTACAATTAAATAATAACACAACAGCATTATACACTAATTAATTTATATATAATTGTTAATAATTAATGGTATTGCATTTTGATAACATATATTTATTCATGAATGAGTGTTGTCCTTATTTTTCGCGTTTTGTCCAGAAATTTACCGAGGTTTATCCAATTTTCTGGATTTACCAATAATTCGTAGCATGCCAATCTTTCCCGATTTGAATTTAGAAATCTTTCCGGTAATAACTGACGTCTCCAATATTCTAAATCATTACATTTTCCTAATATATGTATCTCATCTTCAAAGTTCCCGCACATTGGACATATTCGCATATCGTGATCGTCGCTAATTTTTAGAAATTTCCATGCCCCTAGCCTAAACCAAGCAAGCCCTGATCTCTCCTTAAATCCTAGGTTGAGTATATACGATTCTTTTCCCCAGACGTGTTTTAGGTCTCTTTGTAAACACAGTGAGCGTTTTCCTGTACATTCGGCGAAAGTATCTTGTTGGTTTATATCTAAGTACCTCCTCCTTATTTTTCTCCACACGTTCTTGCGATTTTCAGTCTGTAATATTACAGTATAGTTATTTTATTATAGTATAGTTATTTAGGTTGAAAACCCCGTAATGTAGGAAGATGAACTTTCGATCATGGTCGCCATTGCTGTATGTACGACAAAACGCAATATCTCGCAAAAAATATTTTACTGGTTAAAGAGTGTGTATTACAATATACATAATTTTATATTTATATATATGATAATATTGTTATATTGCGAAAAATGGACTCTTACTTTAAGAGAGAAAAGGAGATTACGAGTATTTGAGAATAAAGTACTTAGGACAATTTTTGGACCAAAGAGAGATAAACAGACAGGCGAATGGAGAAGACTAGATAACAGTGAACTACATGGTCTTTTTAGGAAGCCAGATATAATAAGAACAGTTAAGTCTCGTAGACTGCGATGGGCAGGACATGTGGCACGAATGGGGAATGAAAGACGTGCATGGAAGATGCTTGTAGGAAAACCAGAGGGACAACGCCCAGTTGGTAGACCAAGAATGAGGTGGGTAATAACATTAACTATGATTTGAGGGAAGTAGATTATACAGGGGATGATTGGAAAATATTAGCTCACGGTAGGAATGTATGAAGAGATTATATCCGCGCGGCCATGAACCTATGGGTTCGATATTGCCAGTGAGTTAGTTTAATATTGTTATATTGCATTATTGTTAGAAACAACTCTACTGTAATGTCGTTGTAAGTTCACTACTATGGGTACACGGGATATAAAGTGAGAGAAATTTGTGTCTACTCCAGGTTTATCCGTATAGCTGGAAAGTAGAATACCAACTAGCAAAGCTGGAATTCCTGGTTCATATCCCGGTCTGGATAGAATTTTTCTATTTAGTTGTATTAACTATTGCATGCGAATGATTTGCCTGAATAGCCTATATTAATTTCAATATTATGTTCGTAATTAGTTGATAAAGCACAGAATAAATCCAATCCTAATATACTTTTGGAAAATTAATCCTGTTTTAATGCGAATTGAAATTCACTGATATAGTAAAGTTGGATATGTATACCATTATTTGTTGTATTACATTATAATATTAAATAATAGTTAATCTAAATAACATTATTTGTTCTAAACAATAAGAGTTTGAAATTTTAAATACGAGATAAAAATATTTAATTTCATTGTTAAGTGTAGTCTATATTCATATGATGAAAGTTAAAATTTAAAATGTACCTGTTGGCAGGTGCCGTCGTCCTCAACTTCGTTAAAATATTGTATATAAAATTAACTGGAGCGCTTTCGGAAGTTATCTTCCATCTTCGGCAAGCTGAGTTTCCGCTACTCGTTGTTGTGTACGGTGATGTATACTCCAACTGTATTAGTCTATATTTGCTTGATATAAATATTTGAAACTTAAAATTTTATATCCTTCTAAAACTATCTAATTAACTCACTGGCACTACCGAACCCGTAAGTTCATGGCCGAGCGGGCATAAGCTCTCCATACATCCCTATCCTGAGCTAATACTTTCCAATCATCCCCTGTATAATGTACCGATACTTCCCTCAAATGTTATTCTCCCACCTCATATAATGCCCTACCATTCCGTGTTCCTAGGAACATTTCCCTGTGTTTGAGCCTTTGGCACGGATTCCCTGATGTAGTCCCCGCCCGGAGAACCGAATGGGGGACTATTTTACCTCCGGAAAATTTTACCCCAGTGGAACCCATTCCGCGTTTTTTGACGGTTGTATTTTTACGATGAAAGATCGTCATTATTTCGACCAAGGTACTTTTTTTCACCTGGCTTATCGTCTTCGACCTGTCCAGCATGGGTATCCTATCGACAGCAATGGTGCCGCCGTGCCGGCATAGCTCTCGGGGTAATTTAAACACGTAAGCACTCCACAGATAAAGATAAAAATTAAGAGTTTTATACCTCAATAATAATAATAATAATGCTTTATTTATTCTGGCAGAGTTAAGGCCATAAGGCCTTCTCTTCCACTCAACCAGCACAAATATAAATATATATTTGACAAATATAGATATACACTATACTGATTATAAACAGTTAAAAATACATTAAAATTTTATACGATAATAACAATAATAGTACTTACGATAATAATAATATCATATAATAATAATTATAATAATAATAATAAAATAATATAAATATGATAAATTATACGAGAAACACCAATTAATATATATATATATATATATATATATATACCTTACACTGGGTAATAAAGTAGTCGAGGTTAGAGCAAATATAAATTTAGATTTCTTTTAAAAGATGCCAATGTCCGGCAACCCCTTATTTCTTGTGGTAGGGAATTCCAGTTGCGAGAAGTGAAGATAGTATATGACATGGAGTAATGCGATGTCCTATGTTGCGGTATATTAAGCAAGATACTATCTTGTGATCTTGTGTTTAAGTTATGGTTTGAGGATAGATACTGGAAACGGGATGATAAATAATTGGGAATCGAACCTTTCTATAAATATTTAATTTGAATGCCTTATATTCTTAGTTGTTGAAAGGTATGATGATATATTTTTAAGTAAACAGTTATCTATCCATCCATCCAGAGTAATTCTGCACGACGGCAGGTCTTTCACTGCAATCATAGCATTTTCATGCTATGCTTTGCAGCTTTACTAGGGAATTATAGGTGTAGCTTCCCGTTGCTTTCCATACCAGTGAAGGATGATGATGTTGATGATGATAATAAGGATGATGATGTTATAATATGCTTTTATTTAAAATATGTTGAAATTTTAACCAAGGGTGAATAAGAATTAATATTCTAGTCACATGCATTTGAAACAAATGTCAGTTATTCAATCCAGTTGCTACATACGTGACGGATTGTCGGACAAACTGCAGCGTGTCCATAATATGTGTATCAGATTCATATTTAATGTTCGAAAATACGATCACATTTCTACATTTTTCCACGAATTGTCTTGGCTACATCTAAATGAGAGAAGAAAATCGCACTGTCTAATTCTCTTATTTAAGATCGTACATACCTCGATTCCCAATTATTTATCATCTCGTTTCCAGTATCTATCCTCAAACCATAACTTAAACACAAGATTACAACATAGTCTCTTGCTTAATATACCGCAACACAGGACATCACATCACTCCATGTCATATACTATCTTCACTTATCGCAACTGAAATTCCCTACCACAAGAACATTGGCAACTTTTAAAAGAAATCTAAATTTATATTTTCTCTAACCTCGACTTCATCATTACCCAGTGTAAGGTATATATATTAATTGGTGTTTCTCGTATAATTTATCATATTCATACTATTATTATAATTATTATTATCATCATTATTATATTATTATTATTATTATTATATTATTATCGTAAGTATTATTAGGAATCAACATTAATGGCCATTTACTGCACAATTTATTATTCGCTGATGACCATATTATAATAGGACAAGATAAAGAAGATGTAGAATATATGATCAGAAAGTTGGTCGATGCATTTGAGGTAGGTGGACTGAAGATAAATTATATTAAAACAGAATATATGGTAATCGGAGGAAATTCAGAAGACCTACAAATAAATAATATGATAATTAAACGTGTTGAAGAATTTAAATATATTGGATCTATAATAGATAAATCTGGTACTTGTGAAAAATATATTATTAACAGAGTAAATTGTGCAAAGAAGGCGATTAGATCCCTGAATGGTCTTTTATGGAATAGAAATTTGACCAGAAAAACAAAAAAAGGGATTATACAGACAATAATAGAAAGTATACTTACATATGGATCAGAAAGCTGGACAATAAATGAAAGGATGCAGAAAAGAATCTTGGCGACAGAAATGGATGGATTACGGAGAAGGATGAGAATATCCAGGCTACAACATATTCGAAATACATATATCAGACAAGAAATGGATGCACAAGAAACTGTTATCGATAGGATAACAAAGAGAGCTCTACAATGGTATGGACATGTACAACGGATGCCGGAAGACCAGTGACCTAAACAGGTGTTGGATTGGATGGTACCAGGCAGAAGGAGAAGGGGAAGAAGTAGAAGAGCATGGTATGAGGGAATATATGATGCCATGATGAAGAGGGGTATGGAAGATGGGCAATGGGAAGATAGGAATCTCTGTAAAGCAGGAATCAAAGGCAAACTGCTGTAAAGTGGAATGCCTGTATTATGTAAAAAATAAGTATATTTTTATTATTATTATTATTATTATTATTATTATTATTATTATTATTATTATTGTTATTATTTTATTATTATTATTATTATTATTATTATTATTATTATTATTATTATTATTATCGTATAAAATGTTGATTGTACATGAAATTTAGATTGCTACATTTAATGTATCTTTAACTGTTTATAATTAGTATAGTGTATATCTATATTTGTCAAATATTTATTTGTATTTGTGCTGGTTGAGTGGACGAGAAGGCTTTATGGCCTTAAGTCTGCCAGAATAAATAAAACATTATTATTATTATTATATTATTATTATTATTATTATTATTATTATTAATATATGTATTTGGATGTTGTACTGTAAATACGTTTCCCAGGTTATGATGAGATGTTGGTGCCAAGTGTTGTTGAATGCAAATAGTAATTGGAATGAGTTATCTTCATCATTATAAATATTAAACAATCCTGCCAGTTCCGTCTTCACAGTGTTAGAACCACCTCTTTCTCGGGTCCCAACTTCTCTTTTCTCTTTAAGATATTCACCATCTGGGATTCTTTCGTTATTCTAGCGATTCAGTTCGGCTCTCTAATTGTCTGCATACTCTTGTATATTCTCATTTATACTGTATATTACTTATATTCTCTCGTATATTTTCATTTCTTATCAACTCCAACTATGTATATCCTTTTACACTATGCATGAATCTTATTTCAAATTACTTGATTGGTATAAATTCGTGATATTATTAGACTCGATTCGTCACCGATTCATTAGAAATTGTTTATAGTAAGTACATTATTCTTTTTTTTCGTAATTTATAGTTCTTTTAACTTTAAATAATGTCAGGGTAAGAAGAATTTATATATTAGTTGAAGAGACAGAATTAAAATAACGGGAAATAATAATCACAAACAGGAATGTGGCTCAGAATGAAATTAAGCCTAGGCTCAATTCTAGAATTCATTACTCATTACAGGGACTATTGTATTATCATCCAACTTCTCTCAAAAATCGTAAAACTGAAAAATATAAAACTGTTATTCTCTTAGTTGTATTTAATGAGAAATATGCACTCTTACCTTAAGGGAGGAGAAAAATTGTTTTGAGAATAAAGTTGTTAGGCATTTTTTTGGAGAAAAAATAGTTCAATAGACTGGCGTATTGAGAACACTAAGTAATAGTGAGATAAATGATCTTAATAGGAAACCATATATAATAAGTACAGTCTTGTAGACTGTATGACCAAGACATGTGACAAGAATGAGGAATGAGAGAGGGGCATTGAAATTCCTTGTAAAAATACCAAAAGGAAAACGTCCAGTAGTTAGGCCAAGAATGATGTGAAGAATAGCATTAACCATGATTTGAGGGAGATACATTATACAGGATATGATTGGAAAACATTAGCTCGGGATGAGAGGGATGTATGGAAAGCTTATGTCCGCACGGCCACGAACATCGATAGTGCCAATGAATTATTCAGTTTATTTTGTCTGGTCTCTACCCGTATATTCTCACGTGGGAACAAGGGTGATCCCTGTAAGGAGTTACATAACCAAGCTACATATTTCAGAGAATGAAATGTGGTTAGCATATTGTCTCAGAAACGTCTAGAATATAACAGAAATACTATTTTGATGGGAAAGGCGTATTCAATTTTGCGCAGAGTCTCTAATTTAGGCTTGAGTTTCTTTTACGAGCCGAAAAATCTTCAGACTAGAGTCCCATGACTTAAAGTCTCTCCCGGAAAACTTGCCCCTTTGATTTTTCAATCCTAAAATATCCATCAACTCCGGTCGTGTTTGAACCCGCAATCCTCGGGACCGGAGGAAAGTAACATAAACTCTAGATCACGACGTCGATATTTATAGACTTACAATTTGATAGACTTCTCTAGATTTTTCCATATTTTTAAAATGGTCGATATTTATAGACTTACAATTGGATTGTTGATAGACTTTTCTAGATTTTCCATATTTTTAAAATCGTCGATATGTATAGATTACAATTGGATTGTTGATAGACTTTTCTAGATTTTCCATATTTTTAAAATCGTCGATATGTATAAACTTACAATTGGATTGTTGATAGACTTTTCTAGATTTTCCATATTTTTAAAATCGTCGATATGTATAGACTTACAATTGGATTGTTGATAGACTTTTCTAGATTTTCCATACTTTTAAAATCGTCGATATGTATAAACTTACAATTGGATTGTTGATAGACGTTTCTAGATTTTCCATATTTTTAAAATCGTCGATATGTATAGACTTACAATTGGATTGTTGATAGACTTTTCTAGATTTTCCATATTTTTAAAATGGTCGATATTTATAGACTTACAATTGGATTGTTGATAGACTTTTCTAGATTTTCCATATTTTTAAAATCGTCGATATGTATAAACTTACAATTGGATTGTTGATAGACTTTTCTAGATTTTCCATATTTTTAAAATCGTCGATATGTATAGACTTACAATTGGATTGTTGATAGACTTTTATAGATTTTCCATATTTTTAAAATCGTCGATATGTATAAACTTACAATTGGATTGTTGATAGACGTTTCTAGATTTTCCATATTTTTAAAATCGTCGATATGTATAGACTTACAATTGGATTGTTGATAGACTTTTCTAGATTTTCCATATTTTTAAAATGGTCGATATTTATAGACTGACAATTGGATTGTTGATAGACATCTCTAGACTTTTTCATATTTTTAAAATGGTCGATATTTATAGATTAAAAATTGGATTGTTGGAATACTTCTTTATATTTTTCCATACATTTTAAAATGGCGTCTTTAAACTAAAGCATAACATTTGGAGATATTTATAGATATCAATCATAGTAGATTCACATTCAGCATATATTGCGTACCTAATCCCTTTATACGACCTACGAACAATCGTATTTTGTAGAACTATGTTACAGTATTGTTCTCGAAACATGCATTTGTATTATTGGTTTGTCCCCTTTTGCAGTATTATATGAAAAGGGTTGGTCTATAGCATTCCAATAATTCAATACAATGGATAAAGTAACTCAATCAAGATTGCTTCAAACCCTCTCCCCTTAAATCTCGGCAACCTGCCTTCCAGAGCATTCTGAGTCGACATAGTTATGCAGGAGGGGAGTCATTATTGCCTCGGATAACTAACGGCTCAAACATACTCCATTGGCTATATATTACTCTTGTGATTTTAATGGGATCTCAACAAAACCGATAAACAATAATAATTTCTCTCTCGAAATATCGTGTTTGAGTTACCATTATCACAGAGGATATATATGTGATGATGAATATGATAAAGAATAAATTATGGACCTATTACAGGGCTTCATTATCTATCACACACTGGAAATCTGATCTCCCCATTCACATTTACCGGAATCACATACAATTCTTCAACTTCTATTAGTATACATAACATGTAATACTACAATTCGTTTTGAAATTTTGTCCCAACTGCCCTTCAGCCGTAAACATCTCAACGTACCTGTAAAACCATACTTTTATTCGTTGCAACGTATATAACATCAATCAAATCTTGATAAAATTCGGTTTGGGTATTAGTTACAAAATTAAAATTATAATATAAATTATAAAATTGGTGCCTAATATTGGGTAAATATATACAAAGGAGTCCACCGCTGTGGTCTCGATGTAGCGTGCTGCCTTGTCTCGTAGCGAGCCCGGGTTCGATCCCCGGTTGGGGCAGTTTTTCTGGGTGAGGTTTTTATCGGGGTTTTTCCTCACCTGTAAGACAAATGTCAGGAAAACGTTAAGGCCCAAACGGTCCCCGAAATCATATGGCCATCATCCTTATCATTATCGTCATCATTATCATCCTTCACCGGCGTAGAAAACAAAGGGGAAGCTACCACATCTACAATTTCCTAGTGAAGCTGCAAGCATAGCATGCAAATGCTATGATTGCAGTGAAGGACCTGCCTTTGGGCAGAATTACTATGGATGGATATATGAATGATTAAAATAGAAATAAATGGACATATAATAGAACAAGATTCTAATTTCATCTTGGAAACACAATTTCAGAAAATAAAGAGATATAAATATACAATTAGAAAAATATAATAAATTTAATTCTATTCTATAGTGTTCTGCCCTAGGGCAGGCTTTTCACTGAAATCATAGTATAATCATGCTATGCTTTGCAGCTTTACTAGGGAATTATAGGTGTGGTAGCTTCCCGTTGATTTCCACACCTGGCATGATAATGATCATTATGAGGATGATGACGATGGTGGCCAGATGATGTTCGGGAACCTTTTGGGCCTCAGAGATACCTGAAATTTGTCTTACAGGTGAGGACGAAACCCGAAAAAAACCTTACCAGGAAGCCCGTCCCGACCGGGAATCGAACCCGGGCCCGCTGCGTGAGAAGGTAGCGTGCTACCTCGAGACCACATCGGTGGACTTAAATAGCATAATAAAAATAAATATTGGAAAGTCAATGTCAATAGAAACCAAATTAAGATTACATAATATTATTTCAAAACCAGCACTTAAATATGGAAGTGAAATTTGGGTCCTGAATCAGAGAGAGAGAAAAATAAATTGGAAACAGCACTTCTTGGATTCGCAAGGTTAGATCATCAAATAAATATTGACATAAGAAAAAATTGAAAATGTATTAAATTATATAATCAAATTTCAACAAAATTGGAAGACGACTACATAACAATGAACTACATGGTCTTTATAGGAAGCCAGATATAATAAGAATAGTTAAGTCTCGTAGACTGCGATGGGCAGGACATGTTGCGCGTATGGGGAATGAAAGACGTGCATGGAAGCTTCTTGTAGGAAAGCCAGAGGGAAAACGCCCAGTTGGTAGGCCAAGAATGAGGTGGGAGAACAATATTAACTATGATTTGAGGGAAGCAGAATATACAGGGAATGATTGGAAAGCATTGGCTCAGGATAGGGATGTATGGAGAGCTTATGTCCGTGCGGCCATGAACCTTCGGGTTCGATAGTGCCAGTGAGTAAGTAAGTAAGTATGTTTTGAAAATGGAAAGGGGAAGATTACCTTAACTATGTCTACAATATCAACTACAGGGAAAGAGGTATTTGGGAAGTCCAAGACGTTGATGGATTCACCAAGATCACCTTGAGTAAACTACAGACGACAAATCCTACTAAAGTACTCAGGTCCGTCTCCTCAACTTTGTAAACCATTAATTTTCTGTAGGCCTTTCGGGACTATTCCCATCGCCAATAGAAAGAGCAGGATATAGGTTTGTATTTACTGATCCTGAATTCAATACTGTTGCATTCGTGGTCAGTAGATATAGACCCAGCGTATTGACTTAACCAACTGAGCAACGATGTGCCGGAAATAAATAAATAAATAAATGTATTTATAAATACATTTTTTGCCATAGTCATTTTCGGTATTTGGCCAGTAGCAATTTATAAAAAAATACAAACATATTTTCACGAGAGCAACTTCAATGTCTACGTACATTCCTTCAAAATTCACTAAAACCTAACCAACATGACTGGCTTATTTTTTGTCACTTTGTGTAGCGATATGTTTTTAAGTTTTATTATGCACCGTAAAAAATCACGTAAGTATATGGCGGAAACGTTAATAAACATGTTGGCAAGATCTGTGTCGATATACTGCTGACTTGTTTTCTATTGTGGTTCATAGACTACTGTTTGTACATTAGTAGTCCATGTGCCGGTATGATCTAAATTTTAAATTATTTTACTATTCTCCGTACAATTGATCGGTGTTTATTTTTAAAATATAAGAAAAGTTATGTTGTTTTAATGTTTTGTAAGATCATGTTGTATATACTGTAGTTATATTGTTATTTTATTTTTTTTAATTTGAAATATTCGACAATACAGTGTTTGTCCTTCAACCCAAAGTGATTTGTTGCCAGAGGTTCCTGTCTAGAGCATCTTCTTCCGTCAGATCTCTATCTTCCATACTTCTCACTCCATCCATCCAACGTTCTCTAGGTCTGCCTCTTCCACTTCTTCCATTAACTTTCCAATTAAGGATCTTCTTTGGAATTCTCTCTTCTTTCATTCTTATGAGGAGTCCATACAATTTAAAACGTTTTTCTTCTATTTTTTCTAACATTTTTTTTCAACTTGCATAATTTCCTTTATTGTGCTGTTTCTGACCTTATCCCTTCGTTCTTGTTATTTTAATGATCGCCATAAAATAGTCTAGTGGATTAAATACATTAAATGAAACATAGTAGCTAACGGGCGTTTGTTTGTTTATTAGGTTACCGCTTCACTTTCCTTCCAAAAATGTTGAACACAACGATAAATTGAAAGCTAGAGTTTAGCATGCGACATTAAGGTTAATGTCTCGAAAATTACCATTTATTTTTGCTCGTGATATGAAATTGTGTTAATAAAACTTTATTTTTATCTCTTTTCAGGTAAGTGAAAATGGTTTTATCATGGGCAAATTCAGCAGGATGTTTTTATATTTTCTGGACGATTGTGCAGCTTCTCACAATGAAAGGGGTGAGTACAAAAAATATATAAAGCTAAATATGAAGGTTTTATGGTTGAGAATGGTATGCATTGCTGAAAAAATGAATATGGAAGTAAAAGCAATTGAAATTAATTTTGCGAAAAATTTATCTCAGAATTATTTTAATAATTGTTTAAGTTAACCCTTACATTTCCAAAACACTAATTTCTCGACCCGGTTATTTAACTATCTTGTCACTGTGTACCAAAGGGGCAAAAAAATGTTACATAAATTCTATATCCCACTGTAGTCTAGTAATACAAACATTGATATGAATACTAGTAAAATTCATATCAAATTCCGTTGAGGTGAAGTCATATGATGAAAGTTAAAAGTTAAAATGTACCTGTTGGTAGGTAACGTCGTCCTCAACTTTGTTAAAATATTGTATATAAAATTAACTGGAGCGCTTTCGGAAGTTATCTTCCATCTTCGGCAGGTTGAGCTTCCGCTACTCGTTGTTATTGTGTACGGTGACAAACAGTTGGAGTATACATCACCGTACACAACAACAACGAGTAGCGGAAGCTCAACCTGCCGAAGATGGAATATAACTTCGAAAGCGCTCCAGTTAATTTTATATAGAATATTTTAACAAAGTTGAAGACGACGGCACCTATCGACAGGTACTTTTTAATTTTTAACTTTCATTATAAACATTCATATGTTTTCCTATTTAAAAACGCAAAAGGCATTTGATTTCTAAATTCAACATTTTTCAACAGTAGTTAATAATCAATTAATTTTCAATAATATGCAAAGACAATATTGACACAAGAGTACGATCTTCAATTTTTATATTGCGTAATTCAACACAAATATAAGTAAATTTCTACTCATTCGTTTTTCTAATGCATTATATAAAAATATTAAATTAATATATCTTCCAGATATATTGCAAATTTAAGGGTTACAGCCATCTCGTAATGTTTGTCTCATAAAAAGGTTTGTTATTAGTTCTTCACTTCCTGGTTTAGGTAAGAGTTGCCTGTTCCGTCTTCACTAATAGATCTAAGACCATCTCTTCCGAGGACGTCCTACATCTCTTGGAAAATAATGGAAGATTTTATTTGGTAATCTACTTTCTTCCATTCTTTCTACATGTTCTTTCACTGTATCGTGTTGTTAAATATCTTTTATTTTATGGTGTAGATCTGCAATTCTTCACGGATATCCTCTGTTTCTTATCTGGTCCATTCTAGTGCAGCCTTTTACTCTTCTTAAAAATTTCATCTCGGCTGCTTGTTATTAATAATTTCCATATTTCTTGTGTGTCAGAAATGTGAATTAAAAAAATGAAATAAAATACAATCTACTTAATGGAAATGAATGCTATGAGACCAGTCGTTTGTTGGCTATAGAATATTTTAACATAAGAAGACAAATTTTTTTCTGAGCTGAAATTTTAACTCGATCTATATCCTTTCGCACTAAATATCTACTTTCATATTTTTAGTCGCATCTGTTGGACAGCCCGCAAATTACGTTGTCTTTAATGCCCGATTCAGTTACACTTTTTTTAGATATATTAAAAATGAATTTAACTTGAAATTTATACCACGTAAAAATTAATTAAAAATATTGTTGATCGTACTTTACGATATGTCGGGCCAGGCCTAAAAGGCCCTTGTTCTACTTGCCGCTGCTGACGTCACATACATATGTGTCATTTGCTGAGGTGGGGACTATCGAGACATGATAGGGATAACATGTAGTCATTATGTAGAGATCAACATTCGTTATAGCTGGTTTTATCAACCTTGTGTAACTAATTTTTGTAGCTACTCAAATTCACCACGATTATACCTTGGGACCGGGCACATATTGGTCGAAATTCCCATGAGAACATTTTACTCCCATTGGGGACTCAAATCAGTGTACGTCCCATACCTCTGTGCCCAGTCATGATACTTTAGACCACTCGGCCACGGTGAGTTGAATGTAAACGTAAGAAGTATTCTGACACATCGTTGACCCATTGCTCATATGATCGCCTTTATATTTTCAGAATTTTGCCTTATAACCCATAAAGAAAGATTCAGATTCGCGGATCATGAGATTCATGTATTACTCGAAGTTTTCACTCCAGACATGCTTTCTCGAATGATTGTTTTCCATACGCGACTAAGCATCCCTTTTTAGAATGATCGGCCTCTCGAGTTTTCCATTCGCGAAGGTTCGAAACTGGGCTTCCAGAAAGTTAGACTCTCGCATTTGAAAGGGATGAAAGTGTCGGTCGATGAGTCAGTCTGTCCTGAGTCAGTAGTGATCTGTCCAGCGAGTGGTGGCTGGAAAGTCGATATCAGTGAAGGTGATCTTATTAGCACTGAGGAAGATAGTGTTGCGAGATAGTACGTCTGAGAGAGTGAATAGATATATGATAAGAGAAACTATATTTATGAGCTCGAGCAGAATTATCCTTTTATCCTGCGTCCTGGAGAAAAATTTAACAAGAATATATATACATATTTTTGTACTTAATAGGTCCCGAAGGAGCCAAATATATATATATATATATATATATATATATATAGATTTTTTAAAATAATATGGGATGCTTTTATGGGGTGTCCTGAATTCAGATTTTGTCAAATATAATTTTATTTTTACTTTTAATGGGTTCATAGGGTAAAAAGAGCAAATTTTCAAGAAGGAAAATATATTGTTTAGGAGGGTTTTAAGGGGGTTTTATGCAAGGTTTCACATATTATACATTCGATCTCAACCAAATGTTTGTCCTTTAATTGATGCTGCAATCTAAAGACTGAAGTTGGAAACTACAAGAAAATATGAACTAGAAGTTCTGAATGTATCGAATATGATACATATGATACCACCGATTACGGTTAGTTGGAGTTATTCTAGAGGCAAGAAAAAAAGTAAACTCCCAAGGTATAATATATTTTATCTTGGTCCAGAGGATATATCATATTTGTATGAGTGAATATTGTAAAGGAAAACAAATAAGATTTAGAATTTTGATGTAAACTGAAGTTGGATTAAAAAAATTCTGCTTCCCCCACATTACCGTTATACGCAAAAATGTATTAAAAATAGGCAATAGGCTATACGCGAAAATGTATTTAAAAATAGACAAATTAATTTAAAATGTTGAAAAACACAGGCCTCAAAGAATGATATTAGATGACTTCGAGATATAAGGTCATGGTCCATAATTGGTGATTTTCCCAGACGTTTCTCCCTCGGCTATGAAGGGCATCTTCAGTGGCGAGTTCTTCTAGATGATGTTCCCTGGTCGGAAGCTCTAGTCCATAACTGGTGTTTTTCCCAAATGAGCTTCCGACCAGGGAACGTCATCTAGAAGAACTCGCCACTGAAGATGCCCTCCATAGCCGAGGGAACAACGTCTGAGAAAAACACCCAATGCCTTATAGCACGAATTTTGCTAATACTCGTATCATGATTTCCGGTCTGATACCCTGTATTCTGCACCCTGAAATAAATATTTTTTCTTCTTCCTCTACGCATGAAAGCTGGCAGCTTGTTGCGAGCTCATTCATTTCAGGTCCGGGGTATGGTGACGTCCTTCTATCATAGTAATGACCTTTTCTGCTGAGGTGTCCAGTCACGTACTTTCTACACTAATCTACTGTTCTCCATTCTATGTGATCATTTCAATTTAGTCTTCTATCATTTATCCAGAGGTTTATATGTTCAATTTCACATTCTTCTCTAATAACAGATCTGCGAATTTTCCCTTTCAGCGACTTTCCTTAAAACTTTGATTTCGGTTCTTTCATTAATTTGTTTTGTTTTTTTGAGTTCCTATTCGGCATTCGCTACCATATGTTTAAAATGAAAGAAATTAATATAGGAATAAAGAAACGAAACAGATGCCCGCAACTTGAAACCCTCTGCCTTAACATTTGGGTCCTGTTTTTTTAGGTCAAATACTGGGTCCAAGGGAGTATATATATTTTATATTTCAATAACAGAAAGTATCTTAAGAAAAACGTATATTGTAACATATTTCTTGACTATAAGGAAAATTTGAATAATGGATACGTTATGTCTGTAAGTAATTCAGAAGAGAGTCTGAAGGAATTTATATTCTTTGTTACATGCGAATTCCAAGCAAATGTTCACGGGAAACAAGAAAATTGAAAGACATGCTTGAAGTAGCCGTACTTTATTTATGACTCAGTCATGTATAATGTATGATGCATTGCCATTTTCGTGCAAGTTGCGATGGAACTCAACTTCCATTTTGTGTCATTGGCTAAGAGTATGAGTACACTTAAACTTTTGCTTGTTAAGTCGTAGAAAGAATTTATAGAGTTTTGGTAAAAAGTTTGAGACCGAGACGAAAGATAAAAAACCAATGTATAAGTGCTTATGAATATTTCTTGAAACATGTAGTGCAATACAGTATTCTACTAGTTATTACTGTTATTATAGTTTCTTACTATTAATTATTTATACGGCTCTGTGGCGCAATTGATTAGACACACGGTCTCCACCTCTGGGTCCCGTGTTCGTGTCTCTGACACTCTATATGGGGTTCGTTGTTGAAAATCGGAGACAGCACAGGTTTTTCTGGCGTTTCTCTACTTGTACTAAGAGAAGAATTCTCTACCTTGGTGGAATGAATATATCTTACAAATTAGCAGTAAATATAAAAATAAGTTATTTTATATACCCATATATATATATATTTACTTACTTACTCACTGGCACTATCGAACCCGTAGGTTCATGGCCGCGCGGACATAAGCTCTCCATACATCCCTATCCTGAGCTAATCCTTTCCAGTCATTCCCTGTATAATCTACTTCCCTCAAATCATAGTTAATGTTATTCTCCCACCTCATTCTTGGTCTACCAACTGGGCGTTTTCCCTCTGGCTTTCCTACAAGAAGGTTCCATGCAAGTCTTTCATTCCCCATACGTTCAACATGTCCTGCCCATCGCAGTCTACGAGACTTGACTGTTCTTATTATATCTGGCTTCCTATAAAGACCATGTAGTTCATTGTTATGTAGTCTTCTCCATTCACCTGTCTGTTCATCTCTCTTTGGTCCAAAAATTTTCCTAAGTACTTTATTCTCAAATACCTGTAATCTCCTTTCCTCCCTTAAGTAAGAGTCCATGTTTCGCACCCATATAATATAACTGGTAGAATAATAGTTTTATATATTTTCAGTTTAACGTTTTTTGAAAGGATATATATATATATATATATATATCCATCCATCCATAGTAATTCTGCCCGAGGGCAGGTCCTTCACTGCAATCATAGCATTTTCATGCTATGCTTGCAGCTTTACTAGGGAATTGTAGGTGTGGTAGCTTCCCGTTGCTTTCCACACCGGTGAAGGATGATTATGATGATGATGATGATGATAAGAATGATAAGGATGATGATGATGGCCATATGATTTCGGGGACCGTTTGGGCCTTAAAGTTTTCCTGACATTTGTCGTACAGGTGAGGAAAAACCCGATAAAAACCTCACCCAGAAAAACTGCCCCGACCGGGGATCGAACCCGGGCCCGCTGTGTGACAAGGCAGCACGCTACCTCGAGACCACAGCGGTGGACTATATATATATATATATATATATAATGGGGTAATAGCCTAATATTTGAGCTTAGCATTTCCTTTGTTAGGAGGTACTGGACCAAATTAATTTTTAGATACCTTACTTGCCCATAAATGCCATGAATGACATGCGGTCAACACACGACCCAATGAGATATCTAGCAGACAACTGAGGTATTACTAGGACATTGAAGTCGATTAATTTTGCTTACAGGCTTTTTTATTCAGGCTTAAGGATCTTTTACGAGTCTAAAAGTCTTCAGACTCGGGACCCATGGCTTAAAGTCCCTCCCGGAGGACTTGCTCCTTGGATTTTTCCATCCTAAAAAAATCCATCGATCCCGACCGGATTTGAACACTTGACCCTCGGGACCAGAGGCAAGGAGCATAACCACTAGTCCATAGCGGCTGACCTACCTTAGTGTAATTCCGCAAAAAGAATCAACATGAATCAGGGATACAAATCTGTCCAATTAAAGCCACAAATGACAGTAAAAGTGATGAAACAGGACAAGAAACATTCCGAAATTGATTTACTTTGATGTGATCACCCTGATTATGCCCTGTTGAAGGGCGAAACATGCGTCGGGATCTATTTTGGTATGTTTCTTATTTTATTTTATCACTTTTACTGTATCTGTGGTTTTACTTATATATATTTACAACCCAGATTGATTACGATTGTTTTTGTGAAATCACTACTAAGGTAAATTGTTTTATTTTTATAAAAACAGGAATTCTATATTCATAATATGTAAGAATACACCGTGTCCCATTCAAAACCCCCCCATATTTATTAATTATAACTCTCAAAGTATGCGAAATTATGAAATGAGGTAGGTATTAAACGAAAGAGACATTCAAAGAATGTTCGTTTTCATTGTTGCAGCTAATTCATCTGTCGCATGTTGGACAATAATGACATAAAACAAAATGGGGAGCACAAACTGTTTTCTGGTATGCAGAGACGAAGTCAATAATTACAGTGCAAAGAAATTACCGGAGAGAATATGGAGGAAATGCACCTGATGGGAAGACCATTAAGGCATTGCTTGAGACGTTTGTGGCGACTGGAAGCGTTAAAAAGAATCAGAAGGTGCTCGTACAAATGTTATAGGAGAAACGATTGAAGAAATGATGCACATATAGAGGTGTTTTAATCTGTGGAAATGAAAATTCTTTGAACTTCTGTTTCGTTTAATACCTGCTTCATTTCATAATTTCGCATACTTTGTTAGTTATGATTAATTAAAATGTAGGAGGTTTGAATGGGACACTCTGTGTTTTACCAAAGACAGCATTTAACTACAAGCCAGGAGGGACAAGGAATGTAGGAATGACAGTGGAAAGATGGACAGAACATCTGTGAGGCGGAAGAGGCAATTTGAATAGCATGTGAAATGAAGAATAAGAAGAATACTATAATCACTTAATGATCATGAATACGCCCACTCTAGATTCAGGTTATCTTAATTAATGATAGTATCTACTTCGGCCGCGGTGGACTAGTGGTTATGCTCCTTGCCTCTGGTCCCAAGGATCGCGGGTTCAAACCCTGCCGGGGTCAATGGATTTTTAGGACGGAAAAATCCAAGGAGCAAGTCCTCCGGGAGGGACTTTAAGCCGTGGGTCCCGAGTCTGAAGATTTTTAGGCTCGTAAAAAATCCTTAAGCCTGAATGAAAAGGCCTCTAAGCAAAATTTACCGAATTTTCCCGTCCTAGTACTACCTTGGTTTCCTAGATGTCAGTATGATGCGGAATGCTGACCACGTACCACTCAAAATGACATCTATACTAAAACAAGTGTAACTAAATTAATATGGTTCAAATTCTTCCCTGTAGGGGGAGAGCGCCTAAATCTCTGTAAAGGGAAAACATGGGTTTACAATAAATAATCTACTTCATTTGAAAACCTTTACCGAATTAAAAGTGATACCAGATGAATCATATTTGAATTAACAGTAGCTTGGTTTCATTTTGAAGCAATTCACAGAAGGTTCACAATATTTACTTCCAGGAAGACTATCCATAATGTTTGGTTTTACGGGTGGATATTAAATTTTATTAACTCTAAAGCCTGCACTTTTTATCTAAAAAATTTGGCAATGGTCTTGATGTTTTGCAGCGCAATTAAGAAGCGTGTTGCAGTCATGCGGCTCTCTCATAATCATCTCTACTTCAACATGCCTTTGATTAACTATTATAACCTCGGCTCAGATTTCGGTTTAAACCGGGAGCAATAAACGTTCTCCCATCTGCCTTTACGGCCGTGTCATTTAACGTAGTTTCGCCCAACTCCTAGTTTCTGGTCGATACAGTCACAGCACTAACAAGAATGTCTCTAAATTAAATGACTCGTTGGTGGAATTTCATAAGTGAAATCCGTCTGAAATTAATTATTGTAAATTTATTTATCGTAAGTAGTGTCGCGAGTGATTTCCAAATCATCGATACATTCACGAGTCACGAAGTGATTTGGATATCAAGAATGACATTTGTTAGGCCAATTTAACGAATAAAATTAAGCTGTTTACTCAAAAAATCATAATTATGTTTTTTTTCCAAATGCCCCAGGTTTGTCTTTCGGCATTCCTGGTTTCTCTCCTGGCATGGCGTACTTGTAACCCACTTCTGAGGTTGGGGCGCCTGGAAGGCGGGGTTACGTTGCCCCGATGATATGATGGGTGATGATGATGATAATGGTGCGCCAGGAGAGTCCCTAATCCTAAGCTTAACCTAAGATGAATACGAATGATGTTGATTGCGATGGCCATATGATTTCGGGGACCGTTTGGGCCTTAAAGTTTTCCTGACATTTGTCTTACAGGTGAGGAAAAACCCCGATAAAAACCTCACCCAGAAAAACTGTCCCGACCGGGGATCGAACCCGGGCCCGCTGCGTGACAAGGCAGCACGTTACGCCGAGACCACAGCGGTGGACATAGTTTCCGGTATTTTAAAGCAGTCATATATTTAATGTAAATGGCGATGTGTGAAAACAAATCAGAAACGTGTGGTTATGTTTCATTTGTTTATTTACTGCAACTTGATCATATTTATTACCAAATAGAATCGCAATATTGTAGGAATGCATCCCATTGGAGATAAAATGAAGCACATTGTATGTTATTAATTTATTTTTTAATAAAATAAACTCAGTAAAATCACAATTTAAAAACATAATTAATGAACACACAATTGTCATATGTGTAGTTCGAAGGAATCTGTGCTCTGGAGAGGAAACACCTCATTTCATCCATTTCTACATCGGTAATACGGCTAAACACTTAAACGCAGCGAAACACGCGAAGGCTAAGTGGTTAACGAACAACACTATGGAATTTGGCTGTTAAGGAGCCGCAAGTGATTTCCAGAAAGCAGCACACTGGACAATGTCAGTAATTGTCACAACTCAGTCAGTCAGTTGAAGGTATATGTTCATCATCATCAACAACAACAAGGTTTAAGCCCAATGGCCTCATTATAGGTCGAATTGGTCCATCCATCTCTTCAATGGTCTTCCCAACATTCTTCTCCCTTTTGGTTTATAATTATATATTCTGTTCATTTTTTGCTATATTCTGTGTATTTCTTGGAGAGTCAGTCATTGTAAAGTAATGCTCTAACCTGTTCGAATTATTAAAAAGGAGGAGCTTTCTCTATCGCAAAAGCAGGAGCTAGTAAAGAGAATTCGATAACGAACAAGGTGAATCACGACTGCCATTGCTTGTAAAACAAATTAATTGAAACGTGATTGGTCATTGACTCCCATTTGGGTCATGAGTTAAATTGTCTATTTTAATTAATAAATTCCAAAGAAATGTAGCAGTTAAGATTGCACTAATAAAATATTTTTAAATATTTTTAAATATTTTTATTACATACCATCATCGATTCTGCTTATTTTACACTGGAAAAGTGAAAATGGCCATGTAAATAGTATATTACAATGCAAGGTTGGGAAGTGGTAATTTCCAGGAAAATGTTTAAAACCCGAACGATAGCGAGGTTTTTAATTTCCGAGATTCTGTAAAACACTTCATGAACGTGCGTTGTACATTATTTTTTGCGCGATGGTGTTTTCAAAATAATAAATAATAGTAAAATAATAATATATTTTATTATTGATTTCGTACATCTCAATGATGGATAAATCATATTTGAAGAGAAAAATTATACGCTCAGACCGGGACTTGAACCCGGGACCCTTGGTTCTCTAGACCAAGTGCTCTACCAACTGAGCTACCTGAGCAAGTACCGATCTAAACGCAAATCTTTCTCTATGTACATTGTAATTCCCATCCACCAAATGCTGTGAAGCCATGCTTCTATCTTGCAAATGGCGGCTCCTTTATTAAGAAGACATATTTGGGAATTATACATTACAGCCAGTACGGCTTTTTCCAAGTTTTTATTATTGATTTCGTACATCTCAATGATGGATAAATCATATTTGAAGAGAAAAGTTATACGCTCAGCAGACCGGGACTTGAACCCGGGACCCTTGGTTCTCTAGACCAAGTGCTCTACCAACTGAGCTACCTGAGCAAGTACCGATCTAAACGCAAATCTTTCTTTATATACATTGTAATTCCCATCCACCAAATGCTGTGAAGCCATGCTTCTATCTTGCAAATGGCGGCTCCTTTATTAAGAAGACATATTTGGGAATTATACATTACAGCCAGTACGGCTTTTTCCAAGTTTTTATTATTGATTTCGTACATCTCAATGATGGATAAATCATATTTGAAGAGAAAAATTATAAGCTCAGACCGGGACTTGAACCCGGGACCCTTGGTTCTCTAGACCAAGTGCTCTACCAACTGAGCTACCTGAGCAAGTACCGATCTAAACGCAAATCTTTCTCTATATACATTGTAAAAACTTGGAAAAAGCCGTACTGGCTGTAATGTATAATTCCCAAATATGTCTTCTTAATAAAGGAGCCGCCATTTGCAAGATAGAAGCATGGCTTCACAGCATTTGGTGGATGGGAATTACAATGTATATAGAGAAAGATTTGCGTTTAGATCGGTACTTGCTCAGGTAGCTCAGTTGGTAGAGCACTTGGTCTAGAGAACCAAGGGTCCCGGGTTCAAGTCCCGGTCTGAGCGTATAATTTTTCTCTTCAAAAAGTAATATCTTTGTTGGAAATATTTGCGTTCATTATAAACAATTGACTAACGTTAAGAGTGTGGGCAATGTTTATTAGTTGAAACAACAGGAGGCCTTGAGAACAATTATTGATAATATGGCCGCAAGTACGTATTTATTGTTTTATATTGTTTCAGATAAAGTTCAGTTCATTTAAAACACAGTGATTTATTTGGTATAATGTATATTAACACTACCTTCTGCATATTTTCTGTATATACATTGTAGCCTACGTAGTATACATAGAGGGCAGTGGTTTTACATCCCGCACGTGGGTCAAAATGTAATATTACAGTATAGTTATTTAGGTTGGCAACCCCGAAATGTAGGAAGATGAACTTTCAATAATGGTCGCCGTTGCTGGTAAGTACGGCAAAACGCACCATCGCGCAAAAACATATTTTAGCATATAAAACAAAAATACAAAGTAAACAGTACATATTATGTTAATGTAATGCATTCTTAAGTATTCACATTATACGCTGTAGTTTCAATTTAAATGTTTTCCCCAATTTTATTTGTTATTATTTTGTAATTGTGTAAAATGTAGTTTTTTTGTTAAGACTATGAATATATATAAAGGTTAATAACAAGGCTTCAAATTTAATATGAATTTTACACTGATGTGTCTAATTTGAGTTACGAGGTTACGAAAAAATAAATCTCCATTTAGCAATTATTTTATAATATTGATGAATTTTTCTAGGCTGCTGCGCGCATAAGTTTTATCCTACTTGACAAATTTAATTGCACAAATATGGCTGAATATTAATAATAATAATAATAATAATAATAATAATAATAAATAAAAAACAGTTAAGTCTCGTAGATTGCGATGTGCAGGACATGTGGCACAAATGGGGAATGAAAGACGTGATGGAAACTTCTTTTAGAAAACCAGAGGGGAAACGCCCAGTTGGTAGACCAAGAATGAGGTGGGAGAAGAACATTAACCATGATTTGAGGGAAGTAGATTATACAGGGAATTATTGGTAAACATTAGCTCAGGATAGGGATGTGTCGAGAGCTTATGTCCGTGCGACCATAAACCTACGGATTCAATAGTGTCAGTTAGTTAGTTAATAATAATAATAATAATAATAATAATAATAATAATAATAATTATAATTATAATGATGTTGGTAAAATGACGATATTTTAATAACAATTATAAAGTCCCCATTTGTGTGATTTTTTATATATCGTATCTGTGACGAAAGTAGTTATATACTAGCTCTAGCCCTTCACCATTCGATCACATGTTCGCTTCTCGGTCACTCTATGGGGTTTGTGGTGGTTAGATACTAGCACTCCCCCTTTAGATTTCTTGTTCGCTTCTCGGTCACTTCTTATGGGATTCATGGTGGAAGAATGGGAGCCAGGGCAGATTTTATCTGGGTTCCGTCCCCTCTGTTTTACATTTTACCTCGTCATCATCCGGTATCATGACAGCTGTCGCCGTCTTCCGGAAACCAAAAGCCATTCCTCTCTAACCATTCATTGATCTTCCTCCAATCATCTGATAATCATAGCCGCTTGCACACCTTCTATCCAGGTTTTCTTTGGCCTTCCTGTCTTCCTCCTTTCCATTAGAATCCATTCCATGATAAGTTTAGGCAAAATTCGTTTGACATGGCTATACTACTGTACTCTTTTCTATAATGTCCTCTTGTGCACCCATAATTTCCCTCATTTCTTTATTTCGTATTTTATCCATTCTAGATTTTCAAGCTGATTTACTTAAAATATCTCTTTCTGTACTTAAAATTCTTTTCATTTCCCTGGTAGGAAATTGCCAAACTTCAGCACCATATGTTAAAATGCTCTGAATTATGATTTGATATATTTTTTGCTTTCTATTTTTTGCAATATTTTTGCTCCACAAACATGTTTTACTTGATAAAAAAATAATTAGACCTATTGTCCCTACCCATGTCGTATATTTCATTTCATTCCATCTGTTGGTACGATAGGTCTGATCAGACGACATATTCATATATCGCAGGCCTTCAATATATAGGAGGCTTCATCTCTTCTGCCATCCAGACACGAGTAGAGGATTTACTTACTTACCATGGTTTTGATCAAATAAAACTGATGATACAAACAATTTCCTCGTGGGTTAGAAAGATTGGTTTCTCTACACCCTGTATCCATGTTTCATGAAAATAGAGTTTGTGACGTGGAATAAAATGTGTTTATAGCATAGGTTAGTTAGAGATTTGTATCTCTATTGAGATGAAGTGAACTAGAACCCGTGTCCACTGGCTGAAAAGAAGTGTGCAATTCAATATGCATATACGATACAATCTGGAACACTCTTTAACGACCTATAAATCTCTCAACACACTTTTACGATCAAGCAGACTTTTCTCTCAGCGATAATTCAAGTAGAATTGCTTTGTTTAATGAACGAACAAGCCAGGCTAAATGCGAGAAAAATCTGTGTGTCAAGTCATCTGTTTATTTTAACAAAACAGCATAAACATAACGTACAAGAATAATAAGTGACTAAGTCACTGGCACTATCGAATTCGGAGTACATGGTACCGTGAGAATATATGGTCACCGTACATCCCTAAACTAATTACAAGTTCTTCTTCTTCTTCTTCACGGTTTAAGATTATTTACTAGCCTATTCCGGCTCCAAATTGCTGCTCTTTCCATTTTTTCTTTGGTCTTCCTCGTGGTGAATAGCTGTATGCTGCTTTTGGTATCCTATTCTCAGTCATCATTGCCAAGTGTTCTTTCCAGTTTGTTCTGTATTTCTCTATTGTATTGAATTCATCTACTTTTAGTTTTCTTATTTCTGTGTTATGTTTTTGTCTGTTCTTTGATATCCTGCTATTGGTCTGAGGAATATCATTTCAGCAGCTTGTATTCTGGCAGACTGTTGTGTTGTCACTGTCCATGTTTCGAATCCGTAATAGGCACTGCCATTGTCTTGTATAATTTCATTATAGAGTCTTTCCTGGCTTTATTTTTCAGTGCTTTTTAGTGTTTGTGCTATATGTTATTATTATTACTATTAGTATTATTACTATTTTTCTTTCTTTTCCATATCAACTTTATACAGGATGATTGAAAAGTCTCTTGACATTTTCGTCAAACCAATGTTTTATCCCAAACTTGTTATTACATATGGAAAGTAATGACCACTGGATGATAAACTCAGTATATTTCAATGCTGGTCCTCTAAGTCACGGCACAGACTCCATATTTCTTGTGTACAGCGAAAGACTTTTACCAGCATAGCTGGTGTGATTGCAGCTACCGCTGCAGTTATTCGGTTTCTCAATTGCTGTAAGGTGTTGATCTTCACTTCATACACTTTGGACTTAACAAACCCTCAAACAAAGATTATAGTGGTGTCAGATCTGGAGAGCCCAAATTCTCGGTGAACCACGACCGATCCACCTACCAGGGATACTTCCTTGAGGTGGTCACGAACAATGATGACAAAATGGGGTGGTGCACCATCTAGCTCAAAATCCACAGTATCTTGTACAGGATCCTGTTCCAGGCGTTGTTCTAACATGTCAAGATAGTTACTTTCAGTTACTGTCGTTTCCGAAAACAAGAACGGCCCGTGAAATTTTATTTTTGTTATTCCCAGCCACACATTTACCTTTGGTGTGTCTCTCTGAAACTCTTGTATGGCATTTGACTGTTCGACTGCCTAACTCCTACAATTAAGCGTATTGACATGTCCACATGTGTGGAATGTTGCCTCATCACTGAACAACACATGTTCCATGATGTCTTCATTTTCAATGGCATTTAACAGGTCATCACACATAGCTTGTCGAGCTACATAATCTTCTGGTTGAAGCTTCTGGATTATCTGGATGTGATAAGGATGTTTGTTCAGCTTGAAGCGCAATGTACGCCATAGAGTGCTTTGAGACATACCTAGCACTCTGCTGAGTTATCTGATTGATTCGCCGGGACTTCGTGAGATGACATCCTGTATGGTGTCGTAGACGGCCTCCCTCTACGTGCCTCATCAGCAACAGATCCTGTCCGTTTCATTTTCAGTATCAGATCTCTAATAACTTGCCTGCTAGGACATGGTTTTCTGAACTTTCTAGTGAATTCTTCTTGGACCTACTCGTACGTCAGTCCGCGTATACAAGTAAAACTACAGGTAATATTTCCTCTATTGTTAGCATATTTTCCAATTATATATAACAAAATTCATTAATTAACAATATGAGGAAAATGTCAAGAGACTTTTGAATCATCCTGTATTGTGTACCTATATAAATTATGTATCATTAATGAACATGTAGATAATTCATAATTGTTATTATATGTATAATGTAACCCTGGTGAAGTAGAAGAGAAGACCTTACGGTCTTAACTCTATCAGGTAAAATAAATAAATAAACAAACAAATAAAATAAATAACCTGATACGTTTTACACTTATCGCCTGTATAATTTACCTCCCTTAAATCATGGTTAATATTATTCTCCCATCTTGTTCTTCGCCTACCTATAGGTCGCTTTCTCTTTGGTTTTCCTACATGGAGTTTCGATGCACCCTTTCATTTCCCCTTTCGATCCAGATGTCCTGCCCATCTTCGAGATTTAACTGTTCTTATTAAATCTGGTTTCCCATAACAATTCTTTATCTTTCTGTTACTTAATCTACTCCATTCACTGACTCTTCGTCCCTCTCTCTCTCTCTCTCTCTCTCTCTCTCTCTTCTCTCTCCCCTCTCTCCCCCCTCTCTCCCCTCTCTCCCTCTCTCCCTCTCTCTCTCTCTCTCTCTCTCTCTCTCCCCTCTCCCTCCTCTTCCTTTCTCTATTTGGTCCAGAAACTCTCCTAAGAACTTTTTGTCAAATACTCGTAACTTTTTCACATCCCTTAAAGTAGTAGTAATAGGACTTCGACAAAAAGTAAGATACATACAATGTTATTTACAAATGTGGGTCGCACGGGCAGTAAGCCGTGCGTGCTGTTGACAGTCCGTTACAATAAGTTGATGTTTGGTAATGGTATAAAGAAAAACAAAATGAAAACAATAATATTACAATTACGTAAAGAAAACACAATAATATTACAATTACAACATTATACATTTAATTAAGTTATGTAGAATTATTAAGAATTAATGATATTGCATTATGATAACATGTATTTATTCATGAATGCGTGTTGTTCTTGTTTTTCGCTCTTTGTCCAGAAATTTATCCAAGTTTATCCAATTTTCTGGTACCTTAAAGTAAGAGTTGATGTATCGCATCCAATTACATAAGTGGAAAAATTGCCATTTTATATAGACCTGCTTCTTAGTTTACATTTTTTTAGAGAAGTTGGCATGACGAGTGTCCCTATAATGCATAATGGTATCAGTTTCCAGAGTTGAGTCTTGTTTAATGTCTTCTTCCAACACATTTCTGTTTCAAATTATTTATTGTTCATAGATATTTGATTTCAGCCACATCTTCTTTTAACCGTCCTTTTCTATTTCATGATATTTCTTTGGATGAGAATATATTTTTGTTTTATTGACATTAATTCGACAAATTATCCTTGAAATATTTTCATATATTTAAATATTTAGGAGAAATAAGTTGAATTTTCTGATACTTGAAGTGAAAATAACAGTTGTTTATTTTACTCGGCAGAATTAAGGCCTTAAGGTTTGTCTACCACTCAACCAGGTTAGAAAGAATGCAAAATTACTGTTACGTCTAAACTACAATAAACAAAATTATTACATAGCATATCCAGAATACAACTATTATTTAAAATTTATTTTGATTTACTCTATATTTAACGAATGAGATATAAAATGTATATGAAAGAAAAACGAGTAAAAAGTTATATTAATGGCATATAATAAATTTAGTTCTGGAGAAAAAAAAATTAACAAGTACAGCAATCCCTCATATATATTGAAGGAGGGAATTCCCGTAGCGGGCAGAGGCTACTGGAAAAAAGTAGTTTAAGAGGAAATGCTATGAAGAGAGATTGTTACCAGACTGTTGTATTGTGTAATATAGTTACACTTATTTCCCTATAGATGTCAGATTGAGAAAATCGGGTCAGCTCAGACACACCTAGTGAGCATTTAAGGTATTTGTTGAATGAGAAAAGGAAGATTACATTTTTCTCACAGGTTGTAATTTAGGACTGAGGTTCTTTTACGAATGGGTAAATCTCCATACTCGGGAGCACGATTTAAAGTCCCATCGAGGGGACTCTCGTTTCTAGCACTTTTCCACCCTAAAAATATCCATCTATCGAGGCTTAATTTGAATACTCGATCGTTGAAACCAGAGGCATGGGAATTAATTCCAACACCACCGAGGCCTATATATATATATATATATATATATATATATATATATATATATATATATATATATATATCCATAGTAATTCTGCCCGAGGGCAAGTCTTTCACTGCAATCATAGCATTTTCATGCTATGCTTGTTGCTTTACTAGGGAATTGCAGGTGTGGTAGCTTCCCGTTGCTTTCCACACCGGTGATGGATGATGATGATGATGATGATGATGATGATGATGGTGATGACGGCCGTATGATTTCGGGAACCGCTTGGGCCTTAACGTTTTCCTGACATTTGTCTTACAGGTGAGGAAAAACCCCGATAAAAACCTCACCCAGAAAAACTGCCCCGACCGGGGATCGAACCCGGGCCCGCTGCGTGACAAGGCAGCACGCTGCCTCGAGACCACAGCAGTGGAATATATATATATATATATATATATGGTATGATAAGAAAAATAAATGCCTGGACGGGATTCGAACCCGGATCTCTGAGTCTGTACCTCAGCGTGATATCCATTACACTACCAGGAGAATCCAATTCAAACACTTATTTTTCTTATATATGTATTATACTCTCCATATATATATATATATATATGTGTGTGTTTATTTATTTATTCATCCATTGTAATTCTGCCCGAGGGCAGGTCTTTCACTGCAATAATAGCATTTTCATGCTATGCTTGCAGCTTTACCAGGGAATTATAGGTGTGGTAGCTTCCCGTTGCTTTCCACACGGGTGAAGGATGGCGGTGATAAAAATAAGGTTGATGTTGGCCGCATGATTTTCGGGGATCGTTGGACCTCTATGCTTCCTGATATTTGTCTTACAGCTATAAGCTTACAGATATTTGTCTTCAGCTGAGTTCCAGCATTGTTCTGCCTTCACCCACTCTGTCTAGCACATATATATTTTTAATTTTGTCTGTCCATTTTATACGTTTCATCCTTCTTCATATCCACATCTCAAAAGCTTCCAGTCGCTTTTCACTCATTCCGTCGTAATGTCAAAAAGTCTCTGCACCATATAATGCTACACTCCACCCAAAGCACTTCAGTAGCCCCTTTCGTAGTTCGTTTGCCAAAGGTCCGCAGAAAATGCTTGTCTTCTTATTAAAAGGGTATTTTGCCATTGCTATCCTCTACTTTACTTTTTGCCCGCAGTTCATGTTATTACTGATAGTACAAGCCAAGTATTTGAAACTCTACATTTTCTCAATATATATATATATATATATATATGCTCACACAAAAATTGTCTATTAAAATTGTGGTCAATTTCGCAGAGTAATATAAAATGTTGGAATCTTGGCGTTCAATCTGCAGGTAATCTAGCTATAAAGACACAGTCGAGCTTTCAAAACTGTGCTCGTAAAATAAAAACTTGATCACATTACTTTATATTTCAGAGTGAAATGGCATCAAAACGAATTTAATGGTGCATTATATAACCTTTTCACACTCAAATGGTAAGTTTATTAGTATTTATTTCCACTCCATTGTTTAATAAGATCGTGTGTTATGTCTGTGGACCTGGTAGTTCAGGCGGCAAGACGTCTGGCTATGGACTGGACGGCTTGGGTTCTAATCCCATACAGCAGGGGAGATTCAGATTATTCTTCACTCCATATTAACTGGATTGCTTACTGGTACCCGCAATGATTCTTATAGAACTAATACTGCGAGTTTTTTCTGAGGATAAAATCGGGTGTAATGTAGGGCTAGCCAATCGACCTTATTCCCAGGTTTATGTCTAAGAATAATACTTTTTCCATGTTGCTCCACCTCATACCCGTTTTGATGTGTAACTACTCGTAATTAACTCACTGGCACTTTCGAACCTGTAGGTTCATGGCAGCGCGGACATAAGCTTTCCATACATCCCTATCCTGAGCTAATGTTTTCCAATCATTCCCTGTATATTCTACTTCCCTCAAATTTTAGTTAATGTTATTCTACCAACTGGGCGTTTTTCTTCTGGTTTTCTTACAAGAAGCTTCCATGTACGTCTTTCATTCCCCATTCGTGCCACATGTCCTACCCATCGCAGTCTACGAGACTTAACTGTTCTTAGTATATCTAGCTTGCTATAAAGGCCATTGGTATAATAATAGTTTTATATATTTTTAGTTTAATGTTTTTTTAAAGGTATTGGGAGATCAAGAGTCCCTGCAATGCATAATTGCACGCATTTCCAGAATTTAGCTTATGTTTAATTTCTTTGTGCATCTTATTCCTATTTGTGATTATTGTTCCTAGGTATTTCTATGCGTGACCATATATTTAGTTTTATTGATATTTACTTCCAGTCCCAATTCCTTAGTGTTACTCAATAGTGTGTGCGTGTTGGCCTTTAGTATATCTTCGCTATCTCCCAACCGTACTACATCAGCAGCATAAACTAACAGCTTATTAATGCCATTGAGTTGTAGGACTTCTTCATCCTCTAAAGATTTGATAGCATACTCTCTAAGGATAATAAAACGTTCCTTGTTGACTGGGTATCTTCTTGTACCTTTTTGTCTTAAATGGCAGATTATACTTTCCTGAGATTGTAAAATGTAATTACTTTTAGCAAACTCCGAAGGAATGAAGCTATTGATGTTGTTCTCGTGAAATATTTTTATAAATAATTACACACCTTCTCCGATCCTATCTAATAGACGAACAAAACTAACTTACTCACAGGCACTATGGAACCCGTAGGTTCATGGGTGCCCGGACATATGCTCTCATATGTCCCTATCCCAAGCTAATGTTTCTAATCACCCCCTGTATAGTCAATACTATTAATATTAATATCAAATTCCGTTCAGGTGAGTAGTATTAAGATTCATTTTAAGAGGAAACCTCATTCTTTGTGTAGGCCTATTTTTTTATAATAATCTAAATTAGTTACTTGTATTTTCTAGCTTGTAACTATCTTCATTTGCCGGTAGTAACGTAACATGCTGTTGCAAGCAAGCAAAGTGAGAACCGCTGCAATGCTGTGAAAAGATTTCCGCTTAAAAAGGATTCCCTGTATATGCGTTTTGGCAAGTGCCGTCGTCTCAACTGTGTTAAATTATTGTATTTAAAATATTAACTGTAGGCCTTCCGGAAGTTAAACTTTGATCAACAGAGGATGATTGTATGCTACTAGCTGTTTTTGTTTTACGACATTGAAGACGTTGCTGGTCTTCAAGACTATTGATGAAAAAGTCGAAGGAACAAGTCCTCCGTGAGGGACTTTAAGCCGTGGGTCACGAGACATCAGATTTTCAAGCTCATAAAATAACCTTAAACCTGAGAAAAATGTCTCAATGCAAAATTACAGACATTCATCATCTTATTAATACCTTTGTTGCCTATTAGATGTTTTTGGAGCATGGAAATATCGTGAGAAAAATAAAAAAAACAATGGCCTTCAAGGGCGCTCATCGAGTTCGGTCAAAGATAATATTAGAAAATAAACCAATAGAACGAGTGGTAAAATATAACTTCCTAGGTTGGGAAATATCATACACAGCGGAAGCAGATATAAACAACAAACTAAATAAGTTTAATTATATAACAGGAACACTAAAAATAACTTTGAAAAATAGAGCCAGGAAAGACTCTATAATGAAATTATACAAGACAATGGCCGTGTCTATTATTACTTATGGATCCGAAACATGGACAGTGACAACACAACAATCTGCCAGAATACAAGCTGCTAAAATGAAATTCCTCAGACCAATAGCAGGATATCAAAGAACAGACAAAAACATAACACAGAAATAAGACAACTAAAAGTAGAGGAATTAAACACAACAATAGTGAAATACAGAACTAATTGGAAAGAGCACTTAACAAGGATGACTGAGAATAGAATAACAAAAGCAGGTGCAAACTTTGAATATGACTTAAAGAAAATTATTGCTCTTTCTACTTTAAGTCAGTTGGGTTTAATAATACGAATTTTATCTTTAGGATTTGCTTGATTAGCTTTTATCCATTTATTAACCCATGCTTTATTTAAGGCATATTCACCACGAGGAAGAAGAAGTTTGCAGCAATTTGGAGCCGGAACAGGCTAGTAAATAAGCCTAAACCGTGAAGAAGAAGAAGAAGAAGCCTATTAGATGTCTCATTGGGTCGGCTTTATGGCCACATGGAACTCATTGACATCTATCTATCTATAATGGCATAGCCCATTGCTTAGCCATAACCCCTCCTTTGTAAGAAGTTACTTGACCAATTTAATTTTTATTGGCCTTATTTGCTCAGAGATGCCATGGATGGCATGCGGTCAACACCCCGACCCAATGAGACATCTAACAGGCAACTGAGATATTACTAGGATGTTGATGTCGGTAAATATTACTTAGAGGCCTCTTTCTTCAGGCTTAAGGATCTTTTACGAGCCTGGAAATCTTCAGACTCGGGACACACGTCTTAATGTCGCTTCCGGAGGACTTGCTCCTTGGATTTTTCCGTCATAAAAAATCCATCGACTGCGGCCGGGTTTGACATATGCAGGGAAATAACCGTACCTAAATTAACTTGATCTAGAAATTCCTAACAAAGGAGAAGCTATGACCCAATATTGGGTTCTTACGTGATCGTAAGAAGAATTACTAAATTATTGATTTATTAACACAATTTTAGTTCACCGCTGTGGTCTCGGGGTAGCGTACTGCCTTGTCACGCAGCGGGCCCGGGTTCGATCCCCGGTCGGGAGAAGCTTCCTGGGTGAGGTTTTTTCGGGGTTTTTCTTCACCTGTAAGACAGATGTCAGGAGGTTTAGGGCCCAACGGTCCCCGAAAATCATCCGGTCATCATCATCATCCTTATCATTATCATCACATCCTCCACCGGTGTGGAAAGCAATGGGAAGCTACCACACCTATAATTCCCTAGTAAAGCTGCAAAGCATAACATGAAAATGCTATGATTGCAGTGAATGACCTGTCCTCGGACAGAATTACTATGGATGGATGGATGGATGGATGGATGGAATACAATTTTAAACTTATTCGCTTTTGATTTTGTTTAGTGTTCCTTCAATTTCCTTCTGCTGTTGGGGAAAAAAAAGGTTGAAATGTGAAAAAGTAGTATATAAAAGTGCTTATGGAAAGCGAATTCAAATGTAAATGTTTTATATATCTTTCCTTTTATATTTTTCTTGTTTTTGTGTGCGTTATGATAAATGAAATGCATTCACGTTACCGCACGCAATAAATTGTTTCCCTTTTAGACTTGTTAATGCCACAAAAACACACATTGCGGGATAGAAAAGCAGAGTATGAACTGACTTTTACAACTTTTCAACACAATTGCGTATCTTTATTTCTGTCAGTCTCAGAAAACAACATTTCTGCAATAAAATGCGTGTCTAGTGGATAATATATGTTCACGGCCGAATAGATGCCATATTCGTTTATTTCCTTTTATTTTACAACCTCTTTCTCTTCAAACAAGTTAGATTTATGTTTTGTAGGATTTATTTAAAAAGAGAATTCCGATAGATCGATAGTATCAAAAATAATTTCGTAATATTCTTATATTTGGACGGTATCAGCAATATCATCCAAGCGCAAAAATTAAAATATTGAGATAACACGCCAAAGACAAGTATTATTGGAGTCCGAAGAAAATTATCCAAAGAAGAGCTATTGTGGAACCATAAAAAGAACCTTAGGTAGGAAAACAAGGAAAGATACGAAACTTAAATTATATAAAACAATGGCTGTTCCTTTGTTGTTTTATGGAAGTGAAAATTGGATAATGAAATCAAGGGATAAAAGCAGGATACAGACTGCAGAAATGTTGTTTTTGCGTAATGTGAAAGGATGCACAAGAGCGGATAGAATAAGGAATGAAACTATACGAGAAGAATTAAATATATATAAAATTGAAGATAAAATCAGCGAAAATAATAAGAAATGGACAGAACACTTAATGAGAATGAACAACGAAAGAATACCAAAAATAACCTTCCTGTATAATCCCAGAGGAACAAGAGATGTTAGCCGACCACGTAGAAGATGGACTCCACTTTTAACTTCGCCGGAACAGGCTGCATAGCCTAAACCTTGTAGTAGAAGAAGAAGAAAGAGCTGTCATATGCTGCTACCTAGCGGAAGTTGAATTAAACTCCATCTCCCTATCTTTAAGGTGAATACAGTGTGTCCAAAATTGATGTATACACTCTTTGAAACGTTATTTCTTAGCAATGAAATGAAATAGAAATACAATTTTTGTAGTGTATGATCCACAAGGCACTGGAAAAGTATAGCAACACGTTAATCGATCTTCACGTCTTTATAAACAACAATGGCGGCGAGATTATCATTCGATGAACGTAAGTGGATACTGAAGTGTTATTATTGGAAAGTGGAGAATGTTGTTGAAGTGCAACGACGTTGCATGGTTGAATTTGGGACACCATCACCAACAAGGGTAACAATAACAAGAATCCGAGACAAGTTTGAAGACGATGTATGACTGCAACAGTATTCTCGTTATCAGTCGAACGTCTCTTTCTTCCGCACATCGTTCCATCGTCTACAAACTTTTCTCGGATTCTTGTTATTGTTACCCTTGTTGGTGGTTCAACCATCCAACGTCGTTGCACTTCGACAATATTCTCCACTTTCCAATAACACTTCAGTATACACTTACGTTCATCGAATGATAATCTCGCCGCCATTGTTTTCTATAAAGAGTGAAGATCGATGAATGTGTTTTTATGCTTTTCCAGTGCCTTGTAGATCATACACAGCAAAAATTGTATTTCTGTCTCGTTTCGTTGCTGAGAAATGACGTTTCAGAGAGTGTATACATCAATTTGGGACAGTCTGTATGTTTACAATATGACTATGAGGATTGTGATTCTAGAATTCACATGAATATTATGTGTTTGAAATATTCTCATGTTCTTATATTAAGTGGAGATTGTAGCGAAGATGATTTGATATCTCAATTTTTTTAAATATTAAAATAAATACCTGATATATCAATCGTCCTCAATTGTAATGGACAGGCGAATAATAATAATAATAATAATAATAATAATAATAATAATAATAATAATAATAGCTTTATTTTACCTGGCAGAGTTAAGGCCTTAAGGCCTTGTCTACCACTCAACCAGGTTTAAAAAAAAATACAAAAGAAAAGTCTTAAATCTAAATTACAATATATATATATATATATATATATATAAACGATTACAAGTTATGAATACAATACAATTAATATTTATAATGTATTTTGATTTACTCTAAATTTAACGAATTAAATATATAATATGTACAAGATATATAAAAAAACGAGGAAAAGATTAATGACATAGTATAAAATTAAATAAATAGAGAAAAATTAATTATTAGACAACAGGTAACTGTATAAGCGTGACTTAAAGGTGCCAAGTGTGCGGCAAGAGAAGACTACATAAGAGTGAGGTACATGATGTTTGTAGGAAACCACACATAATAAGAACAGTTCAGTTTCGTAGATGGGCAGGACATGTGGCACGAATGGAAAATGAAAGAGGTGTATGGGACCTTCTTGTCGGAGAACCAGAGGAAAAACCCCCAGAAAGTAGAAGAAGAATGAGGTGGGAGAATAACATTAACCATGATTTGAGGGAAGTACATTATATTGGAGGTGATTGGAAAACAATAGATCAGGATAGAGATGTGTGGAGAACTTAGTCCACGCGGCCTTAAACCTATGGGTTCGATAACGCCAGTTAGTTATTATTAATGTTGTTAAAAAGTTATGAAATGAATTAGGTTGGTAAATATAAAACTTTTAAATAGGCTAACATTTTTTCCAGTCTTGTGGAAATTGTTTTAAAGTATAAGGAAGTTAATTTACGTTGTGTATTTTCCAAATTCGAAACTTGCGGAAAAAAAAGGTAGTCATATTTTACTTATCTTAGTGTTACAGACGCATCGTGCTTTATCTTAGTTCACTTTGTCAGATATTATTTTCTGGAGACTGGGTAAGAGTACCCATAAATTTCTCCGTGCAATATAATTTTGATTGAAGAAGCTTTCCTGTCTTACATCGTTCGTTATAAAATATACTTAATACCGTAGCCATCTGTTACAACCAGTGTAACGTTTCCCGTTTTAAATATCCTTGTTAACAGAAGGTTTGATATAAGATGTTTTCGTCCTTTCATGTTTAGTATTGTGTTGCATTTAGATTTGAATATTATTACATTCATTTACCTTTGCATATACGTAAGATCCATCCATAGTAATTCTGCTCGATGACAGGTCCTTCACTGCAATCATAGCATATTCATGCTATGCTTGCAGCTTTACTAGGGAATTGTAGGTGTGGTAGCTTCCCGTTCTTTCCACACCGGTGAAGGATGATGATGATGGCAATATGATTTCGGGGACTGTTTGGGCATTAGTTTTCCTGACATTTGCCTTACAGGTGAGGAAAAACCCCGATAAAAACCTCACCCAGAAAAACTGCCCCGACCGGGGATCGAACCCGGGCCCACTGCGTGACAAGACAGCACGCTACCTCGAGATCACAGCGGTGGGCATACATAAGATTTGTTACGAAAATAAGTAAGCACATAGTTAGTGTTTTTAGCGAATTACGGAAGTCAATTATTTATTGCAAATGCCCTAGGTTGTCTTTCGACGTTCCTGGTGTTCTCTCCTGGCATGGCGTACTTGTAACCCACTTCTGAGGTTGGGGCGCCTGGAAGACGGGGTTACCGATGATATGATGGGTGGTGATGATGACGATGATGGCAGTGATGCCCCAGGAGAGTCCCTAATCCAAAGCTTAATCTAAGATGAATATGAATGAGATAATAATGATTGCGATGGCCATATGATTTCGGGGACCGTTTGGGCCTTAACGTTTTCCTGACATTTGTCTTACAGGTGAGGAAATACCCCGATAACAACCTCACCCAGAAAAACTATCCCTACCGGGGATCGAACGAGGGCCCGCTGCGTGACAAGGCAGCACGCTACCTCGAGACCACAGCGGTGGACATATAGGACTATATATATATATATATATATATTATAAATATATTTTTGACATTTGGCAATGAAGGCAAATATGATATGAAAAGAAAAAAGAATGCTTGAGTCGGAATTTGAACTCAAGTCTCTAAAGTCTGTACCTTTAGCGCTCTAACCAACTGAGCTACCCAAGAATTCCAAGACAAACATACAATTTTCTTATACATGTAGTATTGTAGAAAATTGTATGTTTGTCTTGGAATTCAATTTTTTTATACATGTAGTATTGTAGAAAATTGTATGTTTGTCTTGGAATTCTTGGGTAGCTCAGTTGGTTAGAGCGCTAAAGGTACAGACTTTAGAGACTTGAGTTCAAATCCCGACTCAAGCATTCTTTTTTCTTTTCATATCATATTTGCCTTCATTGCCAAATGTCAAAAATATATTTGTAATATCTATATATACAAGCGTTACTGCTATAAAGTAAATATTCTCTTTAATAATTTGCTTAACTGTTGTGTTAGCCGCTAGATGGCAGTCGGAAGATCTTTCCGCTACCTCTTGTGTGAATTGAGAATCCTACATTTATAAGAAAATTGTATGTTTGTCTTGGAATTCTTGGGTAGCTCAGTTGGTTAGAGCGCTAAAGGTACAGACTTTAGAGACTCGAGTTCAAATCCCGGCTCAAGCATTCTTTTTTCTTTTCATATCATATATATATATATATATATATATATATGTGTGTGTGTGTGTGTGTGTACATTATATTGTAGATTTTCGCAGATATAAGTATGATTAAGTAAATTTTTTGGGTTTCCGCGTCATGGATTCAAGGTTGGCCTCTGTCCACTGATTCCGACATTTTGGCATGATCCCACATGTCATTATCAAGGAATGACAGGTTCGAGTCACAGGTTTAGGTCTCAATTAATCAACCAACTTGAGTTTTCACTGTGGTCCGTTTGAGAAGCAATACACCATCTAACCTTGGATTGGTGTACGGCTTCTCAAGCGGACCACAGTGAAAACCCAACTTGTTCGATTAATTCAGACCTAAACCTGTGACTCGAACTTATCATTCCTTGATAATGGCATGTGGGATCATGCCGAAACGTCGGAATCAGTGGCCAGAGGCCAATCTTCAATCCATGACGCGGAAAACCCAAGAAAACTTACTTAATCATATATATATCTTAATCATATATATATATATATATATATATATATGTGTATGTGTGAGTTTATGTGCGTGTGTGTGTGTATGTGGCGACCACAACTAGGGTATCGAGATAGCGTCGCTGCCTCATAATACACCCGGGTCCAGGTTCGATACCCGTCGGAGCAAGTTTCTGGAGTGACGTTATTTTTCGGATATTTTCCTCACCAGTAGGACAAATGTCAGGAAACTTTAAGGACAAAACGGTCCCCGAACATAATCTGGTCATCATAATCATTATCATATTCGCCACGTTTAGTGTGAATGTGTGTGAATTGTGTGTTTCGTTTTAATGTTGTCATTCCAGGAGGAAGCCCTGACATTGTGCTGATCCCTCATTCGGGAAGGCCCTTCAACTCCTTGTGTGGTCAAAACAAGTATGTGTGTGATCCAAAGCTAAAAAATACTCTCCCGACTCTAAGGCCCAGGTGACGTGTGGCACCGAAAAGGCGAGAGATTAATCTGCGTTAATGGAATTAGTTGGTATATGGAGTGTAGCATTGTATGGTCCAGAGACTTGGTCTTTAGGACGGAATGAGAAAAAGCGACTGGACGCTTTTCAGATGTGGATATGGAGAAGGTTAGAACGTATAAAATGGACAAAGAAAATAAAAAAAATTGAAATTTGCTAGACAGAGTATATATATATATATATATATATATATATATATATATATATACACACACACGTATGTGTGTTTTAACACTCTAGTGGCAGCAATTTTTGTTTTCTCGGAACTAAATTCGGAATATTATAACCAAGTAAGAAAAGTAAGACGAAGTTGATTAACCAAAAAAATGAATAATTAGGAGTGAATATATATCTGAACCAAAACTAACGCCCAATTTCTTCGAGTTTTCGCAAATAAACCGGGTTTATGACATTGTAGTAAAATAATAAGGCGTTCTCGAAAAATCAGCAAAATTCAACGTTAGTTGTAGGGGATTACGTGAAAATATAAATTTAAATATCGCCCAATCGTCGCCATCTTTTTCTCGGAACGAAGCTGCGTGCATATGATTTCATAAACAAAATAAAGATATGTTCCGTAAATCAGTTAAATAGACCCATAAATCCGATTTGCTAAGGAAATTGCTTACTTTACTTAGTTATTGCGTGACGGTCTTTTATTTAATCTAATTGCGATATTTAAAAACTCATACCATGAGGATCAGAACTCAAATCTGTGAAATTCATAGATACCCTCGTATGTCGACCCTCGGAATTGATAATCACTGACTAACTCACTGGCACTATCAAACCCGTAGGTTCATAGCCGCGAGGACATAATCTCTCCATACATCCCTATCCTGCGTTAATATTTTACAATCATTCCCCGTATAATCTACTTCCCTCAAATCATAGTTATTCTCCCACCTCATTCTTGCTCTACCAACTGGGCGCTTTCTCTCTGGCTTCCCTACAAGAAGCTTCCATGCGCGTCTTTCATTCCCCATATGCGCAACATGTCCTGCCCATCGCAGTCTACGACACTTAACTGTTCTTATTATATCTGGCTTCTTACAAAGACCATGTATTCGCTCTTATGGTAGTTTTCTCCATTCACCTGTATTGGTCTCTCTTACGTTCTTAACTCCATCAGGTAAAATAAATACATAAATAGCCTTGGTATCGGGTCTTTTAATATTTTATTGCAATTATACAGAGACGGATCTATCGTTCTAACCAACTTGTAGGGCATGGCTAGTTTTGGTTCGCACCGAGTATTTTGCCAAATTAACTTTTAAAATTCATTACGAAACACCGTTGTAGCCACTATGTAAAATTTAAAGTAATAATGAATTTTATTATTTTAACTTTCGCAAATTAACTTGTAGAACAAAAAATTCAGATGAACTTTAATAACACTGGTCAACATGATTTTTGTCTCATGAGTACCAATAGTTGTTCTTAATGCAGTTTTTTTATCGTGTTTTCAAATATGTATTCGGAATTTCTCCATCATTCACAGTTTTTTTTATTTCAATTTCAATTAATGGGTTTAAATAATTATTTTTTAATAAACTTTTTTCGTCCATTTGTCCATTGTAAAATAAAACCAAATGAGCTAACTCGTGAGATTTCAGCTATGGAGAAGAGATATCAAGGCAAATGGAATCCTAATATGCTGGCCGATTATTGTTGGACCATCAAGAGGGATGTTCCACAGGCGAAATATAGCAAAAAAATTGTAATTTCTTACTTTCTAGGTGAGTCCGAATGTTCGAATATTGTGTAGTTACGAATGTAGAAAATATTAAAATGTATGAAATTATAAATTTCTGTCTCTCGGAAACCTTGCGTGATGGAGAAAAAAACCGATATCATATTTGATTTCAGGAGAAAAAATACTATCAGAATCATACATTTTTCTTTCCGAGACAAAAAAAAGTTTATTTTTTGTAGTCAGTGTAATGTTATGATAAACCGGGCTTTAATTCAGAGTTCTCCAGATTTCGAGTCCCGTTCATTACAAAGGTCTTTCGATTATGCCATTTTCTTTATATGACTGAACATTTTCATATAAACCTCTGCTTTTATTATATTCGTGCTGAAGTTATTGCTTCATATCCCCTCAGATTTATATGTAGATTGTTAAAAACTTTGTTAGGGGTTGTAGTTGAGATTACAAATATTGGTGCCGTATCAGCAGAGATACTGCTAGTTTACGTTTAAGTATGTTATAAAATATTTACAGCTTAGCTTGTTTGATTGCTGAACTTTGACCTCGTTCGGCTATACACCCTTCATTATAAATGATAGATTTTTCTAATCTAAAACGGCGTCACATAAAAAAAGTATTTTTTTTTGTAATTACCAATTAAGTTTGTCCACGTGTTGAAGCTAAATAATGTAATGCATTAGCTACATCTATTTTGTTTTTCAGGAATTCAGCCTCTCGACTCTGGAATTCCCTCCCCTCGTATATCAAGGACTGCCAGACTCAAAAACAGTTTAAAAAGAAACTCACTTCACATTTCCTTAGACAATATAGTAGTAGTGATAGGACTTTATTAGACTAAAAGTAAGATATATACAATGTTATTTACAAATATGGGTCGCACGGTCAGTAAGCCGTACGTGCTGTTTACAGTCCGTTACAGTAAAATAATATTTGGCAATAGTAGGCCTATAAAGAAAAACAAAAAGAAAACAATAATATTATAATTACATAATAATACAATAACATTATACATTAATTAAGTTATGTAGAATTATTAAGAAGAATTAATGGTATTGCATTTTGATAACATCTATTTATTCATGAATGAGTGTTGTTCTTATTTTCCGCGTTTTGTCTAGAAATTTACCCAAGTTCATCCAATTTTCTGGATTTGCCATTAACTCCTAGCATGCCAATCTTTCACGATTTGAATAAATTTAGAAATATTTCCGGTAATAACTGACGCCTCCAATATTCTAAATCGTTACATTTTCCTAATATATGTATCTCGTCTTCAAAGCTCCCGAACATTGGACATATTCGCATATCGTGATCGTCGCTAATTTTTTAGAAATTTCTATGCCACTAGCCTAAACCAATCAAGCCCTGATCTCTCTTTAAATCCTAGGTTGAGAATATAAGATTCTTTTCCCCAAACATGTTTTAGATTAGATTAGATTAGATTAGATTAGATTAGATTAGTTTTATTTAGCCTGGTGGAGTTAAGGCCATGTGGCCTTCTCTTCCACTCACCAGGACAAACATATATTACATCAGAATATAACAATCTTAATTAACTCTAATATTAATCACTAAGTAAAAAATTTGATCAAAAGATAATATCTAATATACGTATTACGATCTATAATACCAGTTAATATTAGTTAAAATTAAGACTAAAACTAATAATAAAATGTATACAAGCAAGACATATTAAATTGTCCCTGTCTAGTGTATATAAAAAACAGGAAAATAATGAGATATAGAAAACTAATTTTACGATTATACAATATTTAAAACAAAACAAATAAAAATATTTGTTATTCTTAATATTATTTTCATAAATAATTAAATATATTAATATTGCTAAAAGAATACTATCAGTGAGGTGTATAAGTTAGTTTGTTATTAAATAATTCTTTAGTTTATTTTTGAAGGATGTTATAGTTTGACAGTCTCTGACATAGGGCGGAAGGAATTCCATGTTTTGGTAAGTGACACCGTAAAAGATAATGAATAATATACAGTGTGATGAGGCGGGATATAAAGGACAATGTGCTGATGGGATCGAGTGTCAAGATTATGTGTGTCGGATAGTCTGATGAAGCGGCGTGATAAATAATTAGGCGATGATGTGTGAAGTATTTTATAGAGAAGGGATAGGGAATGGACAGTTCTACGATCTCTTAGACGAAGCCACGATAATTGTTCCAGGGACGGTGTAACATGGTCAAATTTGCGAATACCACAAATAAAACGTGCGCAAGAATTATGAACACGTTGAAGGTCTTTGAGTGGGAATAATATGTTTAGGTGTCTTTGTAACAACAGTGAGCGTGTTCCACTCTCCCTTCTCCCCGGTCATTTCGGCGAAAATATCTTGTTGGTGTTATAGCGAAATACCTCCTCCTTAGTTCTCTCCACACATCCTTGAGATTTCCTTTCCGTCCCTTTTTCCCATACCCAACCCATCCCAATATTTTGGAGTTCTCTCCTTAGACAATATAATATATAACCGTGTTCCATGTATATACTTTTATCATTCATATATATATTAAACTATCTTTATCAAGTCATTTACTTTATCTAATTATAGGTTATTACTTTGGTTGCTATTATTTTACTATTTTCTACTATTTTTCTTTCTTTCCCCTTGTCACAATTTATATTGTGTAGTCTATATCTATTAAGTCCACCGCTGTGGTCTCGAGGTAGCGTGCTGCCTTGTCACGCAGCGGACCCGGGTTCGATCCCCGTAGGGGCAGTTTTTCTGGGTGAGGTTTTTATCGGGGTTTTTCCTCACCTGTAAGACAAATGTCAGGAAAACTTTAAGGTCCAAATGGTCCCCGAAATCATATGGTTATCATTATTATCATCATAGCATGAAAATGCTATGATTGGAGTGAAGGACCTGCCTTCGGGCAGAATTACTATGGATGGATATCTATTATTTATCATTAATCATAATTGTATGTATAATTTAACCCTGGTGATGTGGAAGGGAAGACCTTACGGTCTTAACTCCATCAGATAAAATAAATAAATAAATAAGATACAGCTCCAAATAAAATAAATCATATTCCCTCTGCTTCTTATACAACTTTGTCAACCTCAGCACCCCTATAATATATCTATTTAATATGAGGTGAGATTGAGTGTAGATATGTATTATTGTGTATGTATTGTACACGTAGACATACACATATTTATTGTTTTTGTGCATTCTTTATATATGAGTGTAGGTATGTAGCCATATATGTATTTGTTTCATATATTCTTATGTTTATTTTAATGTTTTATTCATGGAAAAATAATGTACGTACGACCAAGCAATATAAATGCAAATGAATTTTCGTTATTTCAAATAGTCAATAAATTTCAAATATTTGTATTATTTCCATTCACCATCTTCCCACAATTACTTAAAATCACGTTCCAGATATAGTTAAGACAATACGTTACAAAGCGGATGGTCGACGGTTCGAGTCCCGGTGGGTTCAGAATTTTTTAACTTCCCAAACATTCTGGTGGCACCATAGCCCTAGGTTCGACTCAGCCTGTAATGGAGATGAGTACCAGACACTTGTTCTGGGGTAAAGGAGGCCGTCACGCAGAGCTGACAACCTTGGTCACATCAAGTTCCGATTGTCTAGAAAAAGTGGAGTCCTTAACCTCCTACAACCCCAAGGGTCTCCTATGGCCTGTAGTTGGATCACTTTCCTTAATATTAGCTTTTTATCTGTCTTTATTCTTTTATACAGTCTGGTTTAATATACGTATAAATCCTATTTGGGATTTCTTTTTGCAAATGCCCCAGGTTGCCTTTCGACATTCCTGGTGTTCTCTCCTGGCATGGCGTACAAGTAACCCACTTTTCAGGTTAGGGCGCCTGGAAGGTGGGGTTACGATGATATGATGGGTGATGATGATAGAGGTGCGCCAGGAGAGTCCCTAATACTAAGCTTAACCTAAGATGAATATGAATGATGATGATTGCGATGGCCATATGATTTCGGGGACCGTTTGGGCCTTAAAGTGTTCCTGACATATGTCTTACAGGTGAGGAAAACCCCCGATAAAAACCTCACCCAGAAAAACTGTCCCGACCGGGGATCGAACCTGGGCCCGCTGCGTGACAAGGCAGCACGCTACCTCAAGACCACGGCGGTGGACATTATTGTAGTAAAGAATTGAACTTAAGAGTATAAAATCCAGTTTTGAAATGATAGTACTCGCACGTATTAAATTAAATAACAGTTACATTTAATTCAATTTACTGAACATAGAACTTCTTAATATATTAGAATAGATATTAATTCGTTGTACGTTTTTACTTTTTATATGGAAATTGTCTTTAAAATGTAACATAGAGAAACACTTGCGATGTCTAAGTGAATATAGATGATTCATTTTGTAGGTTACATGTTATCCCTTTTTTTCAGCGACTGTGTAATTTTTTAAACACGTATTTTTCCGCCTGACTCCAGGTTGTCGTGGAATGGTGTGTTTTAACATTCATATCCCGAGATGAAACTAATGTATTCATGCCGTGCCATCCGGTGCATTTTGCTATACACCAGGTGTACACATGCACAGATTAAATCTTCTCTAATGTTTATATCATAAAAAAACTTCAATTTCTGAATCTGTATACACATCATGTTTCTTGTTATATTTTGTGTTTATTCCACATGGAATTTACAGATCAGATACGGATATATATTTGATTGATAGCTGCTTATTAAAACGACTTTAGAAATTTATCATATGTAATGCCACGAGTGATTTCCGAATTATCGATAAATTTACGAGTCACCTAGACGATTTTGGAAATCAAAAGTGGTATTTGTTAGGACTATTTAATGAATAGTTTACTCAAAAATCACTATTTAAATATAGTTACGGGCATTTTAAAGTATTTGTATATTTAATGTAAACGGCGATATTTGAAAAGAAATCAGAAAAGTGTGGTTATGATTATTCACTGCAACTTCATCATATTATTTATTGTCAAATAGGATCGCAATATAGTAAGACTGCACCCTAGTGAAGAAAAAATGAAACATCAAACTGCATATCATAACTAACATTATAGCTTATTAATTAATATTTTTAGGAACCAACTCAGTAAAATCATTATTTAAAAACATAATTATTGAACACACAGTTATGAAATGTGTAGTTCGAAGGAATTTGTTCAGTATTTGCTGTATTCAACGTATTTACTAGAGAGTCAGTCACTGCAAAATAATGCTCTGACCAGTTCAGAATATTGAAAAAGGAGGAGCTTTATTTATTTTGGTAAACAGAATTCGATAAATAGCGAGGTGAAACACGACTGTTATTGTTTGTAAAACAACATTCATTGAAACGTGATTGGTCATTGACTCCCATTTGGGGCATGAGTTAAAAATTAATGAAAATCCTTTTCATTTCTGAATATGTATGTAGTCAACTTCATACAGGGTGTAACTAAATTCCTATTACAGACTTTGAGATTATGTTTAGTCTAGGTAATCATGTCCGGAAACGTATCGTTTCCCCCTACAGGCAAACTTTACCATCTTTCAGAAACAAATTGAAAATAAAATTACTAACTGAAACAACTCACTAATATTACTTTTTAAAAATTAATAATGTGTTTTTTTTTCATTATATAATAAAAATAGATTTAAGATTCATTAATATATTTACCTAATGCCTTGTATAAAAAGCGATAGATTAATTCATTGTAGTTTATTACTTTCTTTGTATTTTTTTCATTCTTTTCTTTTTATGTATGGTAGATTCGAGCTGTTATTCCTTTCTGTATTCATTCTATCATTAATTTAATTTTAATTGTATTTAATTTCATTGTATTATTAGACATTGTTTTCATTATTATTCAATATGACAGATTATTAATTGTTTAGTATGTTCTATTATTGTAACTTTATGTATTTATATGTAACATATGTTTGTCCTGGTGAGTGGAAGAGAAGGCCTCATGGCCTTAACTCCACCAGGCTAAATACATCTATTCTATTCTATTCTAAATATACCGCAATATACGTTGAACTTTCCCGCATATTCGGCGACAAAGACTCTGCACCTTTACCCAACTAGACCCCGATAGACTGTAACTTCTTAGAGACAAAAATAAAAATTATCGCCAAAAATAAACTTTCAAGATCATATAAAATGAATGAATTATTCATCCTTGTTAATTATATCAGTTTCAAATGTATAGTACTATATGAAATCCTTGATTTACGAGACCTGTGTGGCATCCGAGGAAGACCGATTGATCTTAACCGTGAAAATACAATCATTAAGAAATGCGAGCGTAAGGTCCACTGGGTTAAAAGTTACCTGAATAAAATACCCCCTATTCGAATTATATTATGGTGGTGCAGCGTGATCAGAATTTGAAATTAGAATGGAAAAAAATGACAAAACAGTGAGCTACATGATATTTATGGATGTAATAATAACAGCCTTTCAGACCAAACATTTGTCATAAGTAATGCCATGAGTGATTTCCGATTTATCTAGAGAATTTGGAAATGAAGAGTGACATTTGTCAGGACTATTTAACGATTTTAAGCTGTTTACTCACCAATCATTATTTAACTATAGTTACTTTAAAATATTTATATATTTAATGTAAACGGCGATGTTTCAAAACAAATGAGATAAGATTGGTACGCTTAATTTGCTTCTTTTGTTCGTCACTGCAAGCAGATCATATTGTTTATTGCCAAAGGATCGCAATATTGTAAGAATGCACCCTAGTGGAGAAATATATATATATATATATATATATATATATAACCACCATTATAGGTATTAATTAATTTCTGATGTCCTATGATGTAAATATGTCAGTTATATTTTTCTGCAACATCATTTCCTGGAAAATAATTCGTTTAAGAAAGTGCAAACAGTGGTTTCTTTTATTTGTGGTATAATCAATTGCTACAAATGTTTTTATATTATCTCCCGCATGCGCTATCTGCTCACATTCATGCACTATATATACAATCTGGTAGCCGTATTTCTTAGAGAGTCAGTCACTGCAAAATAATGCTATGACCTATTCAGAATGATAAAAAATTAGGTGCTCGCTTTAACATGATAAACTTTAGTTGATAAATTCGAGGCCAAACACAACTGTGTTTGGTTGTAAATAAAAAAATCATTGAAATGTGATTGGTTATTGACTCCCATTTTGGGCATGAGTTAAATGGTCTATTTATTTGATATTCACTCTACATGTAACATTGTTTCTTGAAAACTCATTTTCGAAGATTTTAAAACTGCATACTGTATTTCAGATACATCAATAAAATGGATACCATCACTTAGGACAATAAATATCTTCGCAATTATCAATATTAAACTAACACGATTCTTTGTATATTCAATAATAAAACACTGTTTTTTAATGAAGAAAAATGACTTACACCACTATGCCATATACCCCTTCCTTGACATGTGGTCGACCCCCAGTCGACATAGATCCCAGTCTAAACCTCTAGTCTTTTCTATTTGTAACCTCCAAAGTCCTCTCGATGCTGGAGGCACCTGTCTGATAATGATTAATTTACAAAGTAATTTAGAAGTTATTTATTTATTTAAGGCCATGTGGCTTTCTCTTCCACTCATCAGGGCACATATATGTTATATTTAAATACAAGAAAATTACAATAATATTACATAAAATACAATACATTACCTGGTCAAACTAAAAAATGATAAAAATAATGTCTAATAATACAATAAAAATTAAAGACAATTAGAATTAAAACTGGTAAAGGAATATGTGTACAAAGGAATAACAGCTCGAATCTGCTATACATGAAAATAAAAAGATACAAATATAGTAATAAAGTGTAATGAATTAATTTATCGCTTATGTATAAGACATTAGGTAAAAATATTGATAAATCTTAATGCTATTTTTATTAAATAAAGGAAAAAAACACATTATTAATTGATAAAAAATAATATTAGTGAGGTGTTTTTGTTAATAATTTTATTCTCAGTTTGTTTCTGAAAGATGGTAAAAATTCCTTGAGAAAATGTCTTGTCCCATGGGAACTCGAAACAGCGGAAGTTCTATACCTCTGAAATAAGGCATGATACCTTAAACCGCTCGGTAATGCATGGAACACAATTATATAACAAATTCATAAAAATGCTGACCTCGATTTGTAATAGTTTAATTAAATCCCTCGGCAGACTTTTTTGTACTACGGTGTTCTAACCAGCAGTCCGTTCTGTCATAAAAAATTCAAGATATGTTTCGATGCTACCTTACTGATAGCTCCATTGTTAGAAGTACAGTGTAACAAGCTTGCACCACAGCCAGAGCTATAATCATCAAGTGAAACAGTGTGTAACCTCTATTACGTAATTGGCATGATTGATTTCGGTAACGAGGCCATCACTTTAATTGAATATTGATGTCAAAATGAACGGTTTTTTGCATACTTCATTGTCATCTGACTTACTTTAATACATTTTACGATATAAAAATATTAAATGAGATTTTTTTTTCATAAATCCCTAAATGAAATTAAATGGCATTCGAGGTTTCAGTTTGTGGTCTAATTAATGGTGATGAACCAGTGTGTCCCAGTGGTGACGGGGAGAGGCGGCTGTGATTGCCCTCACTCTTGATGGGGGTGATGCGGTTACCGCCATATTAGGGTGACTGACCAGAGACCATTTAATGTAGGCTGAATCTTCGCAATGTTTGGCCCAGTTTTACATAGGAGTGATGTGGCATTCAGTTACATCACATTATTGCCACATTTGACTAATAGATCGCGTTCAACTATTTATTTTCCAGTTGATAAAAGGGAAACAAACTATATTTGATATCCACTTACATTTTCTTTCCTCTTTATTTCTATAGCTAAGTGGTTTATATCTTTTATTTCTAAATTTTATTTATATATATTTCTTTTATTTTATTTTTAGACTATTAAACATATTCGGTCCACCGCTGTGGTCTCGAGGTAGCGTGCTGCCTTGTCACGCAGCGGGCCCGGGTTCGATTCCTGGTCGAGATAGGCTCCTGTAAGACCAATGCCAGGAAGCTTAGGGCCCAACGGTCCCCGAAAATCATCCGGCCATCATTACCACCCTTATTATTATCATCATCATCATCCTTCATCGGTGTGGAAAGCAACGGGAAGCTACCACACCTATAATTCCCTAGTAAAGCTGCAAAGCAGAGAATGAAAATGCTATGATTACAGTGATAGACCTGCCCTCTGGCAGAATTACTATGGATGGATGGAAAAATATGCTATTACATATACATATAACTTATAGGCTCTTTATTTACTCTCTTTCTTGGCTCCGATTGAGTGACAGAAGAACATTGCATTCTCTTAATCTCTTGTTTTAACTGATTCACACATCTAACACCAAATATGTCTGATACTTTTATCTTCTATTCTCTAATTATATAATTATACCACCCTTATTTAATTTGGTATTTTACTTTTAATTCTTCTCATTCTCTCATTCCCCAAACTGCATGAGGTCACCGGTACTGTCATCAATCTAATATATATAGAGCGCTCGGTTGAAATTGCTTCAGAGCTTTGCTGGAATATTCAGCGCGTCTCACTCATATGGTAACCATGATCAGCCGCTTGCTTGCTGGGTGGCAGGCTATACTTTTCCCGCTTATACAAGTTTCCGTGCTCTTACTTACTTAGTCACTAGTACTATCAATCCCGTAGGTTCATGGCCGCGCAGACATAAGCTCTCCATACATCTCTATCCTGAGCTAATGATTTTCAATCATTTCCTGTATAATCTACTTCCCTCAAATCATAGTTAGTTATACTTCCACCTCATTCTTGGTCTACCAACTGGGCGTTTTCCCTCTGGCTTTCCTACAAGAAGCTTCCATGCACGTATTTCATTTCTCACACGCGCAACATGTCCTGCCTTACCCCAGTTAAACCCATGTCCGCATTTCTTGACGGTTGTATTTTTACGATGAATGATCGTTACTCTTTCCTTGCTCAAGCAAGTTAATTGTTAAAATATATGTATACAGGGTGTAACTATATTTCCATTATATATTTTGAAGGCTTGTAGTAGGGTCTATGACGGTTACGTTTAGGATGCGTACCGTTTTCCCGTTACAAGCAAAAAAAAAAAAAAACAACACACATTGCTATCTCTGGCGGCGCCTGTTGCTTATTGCCTGGATTCATTTACACCAACGTCAATATAGATTCGGTACCTCCTTATCGTGTTCTGGTACACTTTTTGGTCTTGCAACAACCGCCGCAGCCATTATTCATTCGCCAGTAGATATGCCTCGGATGCCATAGGAGTCCCGTAAACAAGGATTTCGTGTGATCCCAAGTCGGGAGAATATGTGGGCCAAGCAGTCGGGTCATCACGACCTATCCACCTTTGCCAAAATTGTTGGTCCTGATGAACTCGGGCGAGCAGTCCTCCTAATGCACAGTGTGTCGCCATAAAATAACATGTTGGCGTATTCCGCAAACGTGTAGTTCACCATGGTCAATAGGAATATACAACAAATTAAATGTAATACGTACAGCTTAGTATAGTCGAACCAACGGATCTGTGCCCCTATAGCGCTGACATCGTTCTTAGAAAAGTACACATCAATACTCAAACTATTTCACCGCACTCCCCTCTCACTACTTCAAACAACAGCCACAGTAACTTATCGAGACTTCCTCTAGTGTCATGGCTCTTGAATATTGAATAATGCAAATTAAGAGTCGAGTTGACAACACTGGAGTGCAAGTGCAAGAGAGAGATAGAAGAGAGAGAGAGAGAGAGATAGGAATGCCACAGTAACGTATCGAGACTTCCCACAGTGTCATGGCTCTTGAATATTGAATAATGCAAATTAGGAGTCGAGTTGACAACACTGGAGTGCAAGTGCAAGAGATAGAAGAGAGAGAGAGAGAGAGAGAGAGAGAGAGAAAGAAGAGAGAAGAGAGAAGAGAGAAAGAGAGAAGAGAGAGAGAGACGCGAGGATGAATGACACCAGTAACGTATCGAGACACTACTTCCCCCCAGTGTCGATGGCTCTTGAATATTGAATAATGCAAATTAGGAGTCGAGTTGACAACACTGGAGTGCAAGTGCAAGAGAGAGATAGAAGAGGGAGAGAGAGAGAGAGAGAGAGAGAGAGAGAGAGAGAGAGAGAGAGAGAGAGAGATAGGGAGATACACATTAACGTATCGAGACTTCGCCCAGTGTCATGGCTCTTGAATATCGAATAATGCAAATTAGGAGTCAAGTTGACAACACTGGAGTGCAAGTGCAAGAGAGAGATAGAAAAGAGAGAGAGAAAGAGGGAGAGAGAGAGAGAGAGAGAGAGAGAGAGAGTGAGAGAGAGATAGGAATGCCACAGTAACGTATCGAGACTTCCCCCAGTGTCATGGCCCTTGAATATTGAATAATGCAAGTTAGGAGTCAAGTTGACAACACTGGATTGCAAGTGCAAGAGAGAGATAGAAGAGAGAGAGAGAGAGAAGAGAGAGAGAGAGAGAGAGAGAGAGAGAGAGAGAGAGAGAGAGATAGGAATGCAGGGAGGGAAATGATTTGCCGAGGCAGAAAAGGAAGTAGGTTTTAGTTCGCATATCTTACGGAGGCACAGATCCGTTGGACAGACAATACAGATTGAACAGAGGCCACAGACACAACAGCAAGTACAACCATCTCTGGGCGGATCACAAACTCAACTGAATGTCATGTAAACAAGCCAGTAATAACCAGGTGATCGGTGAATGACGTACGTATTTTCCTGACTATGGCTCCGAAAATACGGGAAAGTTGAACGTGTGTTGTAGTATTTTACTATGGATGGATTAAATATTAATAAGATAGTTATCTACAATATTAAGATAGTTATATACCTTTGTTAATGATAATTTGAATTAAAACTAAAGCTAATAATAAATTGTGTATAAGCAAGATAAATGCTTGGTACAGTCTGTGACATAGGGCGAAGGGAATACCATGTTTTGTCAAGTGAAACTGTAAATATATAGCAAATAATACACATGTGATGAGGGGGGAGTATAAGGAGCAATGTGCTGATGGGATCAGGTGTATAAAAAAATATATATACACATATATGACGTGAACAGAAAATTAAATGCCAGAACACCGGGATTTGAACCCAGGACCTCCAACATTATACGTTAGTGCGCTACCATCTGCACTACACAGACATTCTAGTACAAACCTTTATTTTCCCTTTATATGTATTCTCTATCCGAAACATGGACAGTGACAACACAACAATCAGCCAGAATACAAGCTGCTGAACTCAGACCAATAGCAGGATATCAATGAACAGACAAAAAGATAACACAGAAATAAGACATCAACTAAAAGTAGAGGAATTAAACACAACAATAGAGAAACACAGAACAAACTGGAAAGAACACTTGGCAAGGATGACTGAGAATATAATACCAAAAGGAGCATACAACTATTCACCACGAGGAAGAAGAAGTTTGGGAAGACAAAGGAAAAGATGGAAAGAGCAGCAATTTGGAGCCGAAACAGGCTAGTAAATAAGCCTAAACCGTGAAGAAGAAGAAGATGTAATCTCTATCAAGTGACGGTAACGACTCGGTTTCACTGCCCTCTCGTGGCTTCTATAACAAATAATCATTTTAAAGAGAATTTTTACTTTGTAGTAGTGACGCTTCTTTATTTCGATTTTTTAAATGAAGGCACTTGCATGGATTTTCATTCTATGTGTTGAATTGTTTTCTGTATTTATCATTTTCTCCACATATATTTCTCTTTATAATACCAACTTATACTGCGAGACAATGGAATTGGTGGCAAAAGTGGAATTTACGCTTCAAAAGCTTCGAGTGAGGAAAGTGAAAGCGATTATAAATTTGACCTGCAGATCATTTTGTGCACAGGTCGGTCAATTGGAGCACGACTCCGATTTTATAATGTGCTCAAGCCACATTTTTTTATCTATTGAATAATAATCGGTGATAACTCCCAATGAATAGGATTTTTTGTGTGTTAGGAAAATATTTTCTCCTGATGAGGCTGTGAATGGGAATAAAGAGGTATAATTTCTCTAATATAATAGATTTTTTTGGAAAGGTGTGTTTTGCTGAAAAAGCTGACCGAGGATTGGAAAACCGCGATAGCATAATATATACGTCTACCTATATTATATTTGAAAGAAGTGTTGACCATTCATGCATTTATATCATCAATATCGACGGATCAAATCGATATAACCCAAATATTTTTTTTATGATGGGGAGTATTTCATTTCTAATTCATAAAGAAACTTCCATTATATTCGTTGTTTTTATATTTAATAAACCACATTATATATTTATAATTGCACTTCATACTAGCTAATACCTGGCGAGCGCTGCTACGCATAAATACATTAAATGTGTTTATTTTTGTTTAGTTGAATAAGTACAAAGGAAAAAAAATACAAATTCATATAGTAATTATTTTTAGATACCTCGTGCTGATTACCTGGCGTTGCGGAATCTACTTATCCCTATTTTCTTGGCATCAATGAGCTGAAAGCCAAAAGTGGTTATTGTGAGTTATCCGTAAAAGAGAGAATTATACTGTCGTACACTTTTTTTTGCGATATTTAATTCTGTATACATTAATTTGGTGTATTTGTTAATGTTTAGGCAGGGTAAGCCATTTAAGCTTCCACAAAGTGACTTTTTTAGTGCAACGATATCTTGTTTTTAGCGCTGGCCTATTCGGTAATATGTTTTATACGTTAATTGTCCCAGAAAAAAATCTCTGGATGTTGATAGAAACCCCATTCAAATCGGTCAAGCAGTTTTTGGGTCCTTGAAGGACAGACAGACTCATTCATATTGGCCGATATATATCATCACCATCCGGTATCATGACAGCTGCCGTCGTCTTCCGGAAACCAAACTCCATTCCTCTCTGTCCATCCATTGATCTTCTTCCAATCCTCTGATATTCATAGCTACTTGTACATCTTCTATCCAAGTTTTCTTTGGTCTTCCCCTCTTCTTTCTTTCCGTTGGGATCCATTTCATAACAAATTTAAGCAATCTTTGCTCTGGCATTCTTTTGACATGACCATACCACTAATATTTTCTTTTCTATACTATCTAAGATATCCGGCTCCCATAATTTCCCTTATTTATTTATTTCGCGTTCTATCCATTCTAGTTTTCCCAGCTGTTCTTAAAACATTAATTTCTGTACTTAAAATTCGTTTCATTTCCCTAGTAAGAATTTGCCAAACTTCAGCACCATATGTTAAAACTATGGTTTGATATATTTGTAAATTTCTATTTTTCGTAATATTTTTGCTCCACCAAACAGAGTTTAAAGCATTTATTGCTTGTTTTGTTTGTAAGATTCTATTTTTAATTTCCACTGTGTTATCGCCTGAATGTCTAATTTTGTTCCTCAATAAGTGCATTCAATACTAGGTTTTAGTTCTTCTCCATTGTTGAAATTCATATTTTCCATTTCTTCTCCTATGCACAGATATTTAGTTTTCTCAATATTTATATGAAGTCCCCATTTTTAATTTTTTTTTAGTTTTCTTGCCATATATTGTATGCCACCTTGATCTTGATATATATACAAAAGTTGATATTACAAAATTCTTCTCAAACTAATTAGGCCCTACGGAAATTTCTTTGTGGTAGCGGTATAACTAGGAGGCGAACAAAATACAGTGCAGGAATGTATATTCTTGCCTTAACTGCACATCTTTCATTACGCAGACCTGTGTTCCCCTCTTCTACTCTTTTTCATCCAATCAGCATCAATACCAATATCATTTGAATTACAGCTGATGTCACCAACTACATAATAGGCCTAACCATTAACAAAGATAATGGTGTAATTGAACGCCTCCCAAACTTTTATTTTAAACCTTTCTTAACAAGCCAATTACACTAATTAAAGGTTATTATTGTTATTATAAGACTTTTATTATTATTATTATTATTATTATTATTATTACTACTACTACTACTATTACTATTTTTCCCATGTCAACTTTATATTATGTAGCCTATAACTATTATGTATCATTAATCAACATGTACATAATTCATAATTGTTATTATATGTATAGTTTAACCCTGGTGAAGTGGAAGAGACAACTTTACGGTCTTAAATCCATCAGGTAAAATTAATAAATAAACTTACAACTAAATCAGGTAATCACGGGAAATTCCCAGCACATGATGACTGGATAGGCAGCATTACATCATAAAATTCCAGCGCATGTCCAGCACAACTGCATTTTGTTCGTTGCCAAGCTGTAGTTCGCTTTTGTTCACACCCTTATTTTTAGAGTTATATCAACCATTAGAATAATAACTCAAGGATTTGTGCGCATATGCTTAGGGACTGTTCCATAATTACTTGGCCATTTCATTCCCATATTTATATTACGACACTAACGATAAAGTTATTTCATAAATAAACAAATGCTATATGTACACCAAAAGCGCATTTATTATCTATTACGGGGATTCTTATCATCCCATCGTGTTTTGAAACATAGTAAACTGAAAGAAGACTATATAACATATTGATACTTACAGTTATACTATATAATAATAATAATAATAATAATAATAATAATAATAATAGTAATCATTTATTTTAGCTGGCAGAGTTAAGGCCATAAGGCCTTCTCTTCCACTCAACCAGCGAATAGTAAAATTATACAAAAATTACGTACATATTACAATTTTAAGATATTAAAATACAGACTAAACAAAATACAATGATGATGGATCTAATACTAGCTAATGCTAACAAAAACATAGAATATAATAAAATTAAAATTATATAAAATAAAGTAAGTAGCTTCCTACATGATTATCAATAGAATGCTCTATATAGTTGTTATGTAGTTAATGTTTTCATTGTGTCGAACTTAAGATATCAGTTAATTTGGATTTAAATAATGATAGCGATTGACAGTCCATGACATGACTGAGAAGTGAGTTCCATGCTCTAGCCATAGATATTGTGTAAGATTCAGAGTACAGACAGGTCCTGTGCTGTGGTATCAAAAGTAAAGAAGAGTCTTGTGATCTTGTTCCTAAATTGTGATGAGCCGATAAATGTTGAAAACGTGTTGTTAAATAAGTTGGTAAATATGTGTGCAGAATTTGGAATAGTAAGGTATGTGAATGTAAAGTTCTTCTGTCATTTAGGCGTAGCCATGATAAGGCCTGAAATGAAGGAGACACGATGTCTTCAACTTTAGAAAATGAGAAATGTTTACTAGTATTTGAGAATAAAGGGCTTATGGAAAATTTAGGAGCAGAGAGACCCGAACATACAGGTGAATAGAGAAAACTACATGATATTCAGGTATATTATTTTTACGGGAAACCAAATGTAATACGCATACCTAAGTCTCGTGCAGTCCGATGAACGGGGGAGATTGCACGAATGGAGAATGAAAGAAGAGCATGAAAACAGGTTCTATGAAAACCAGTGGGTAAGCGCCAAATAGAAAGGCCAAGAAGATAGGGGAATACTGTTAACAATTGTTTCAGGAAGGGTGAATTATGTAGGGAAAGTTTGTAAAACATTAGTACGGGATAGGAATTTATCGATAGCTTATTTTCGCATTACCATGAACTTTCGATTTCGATAGTGCAATTAAGTTAGTTACTCGTATCTCTGTCATTCTTCATACGTACTCCAAAAATGATTCCCTCCTCAAATATATATATATATATATATATATATATATTACTCTCCTCTTCCATCAGAAAGTAGAGAAGGAAATAAGCAGAAGAATAGCTCTCGCCTGGAAGGCGTTCTGGTCACTGAAATTTATACTGCTGGACAAGTCACTCAACCGGAAACTCAAAATGGAAACACTACAAACCTGTGTTCTTCCAACACTGTTATATGGCTGCCAAACTTGGAATCTTACTGCCAAACTGAAGTACACACTCCAAGTATGCCAAAGGAAAATGGAGAGGAAAATCTTAATCATAACTCTGAAGGACAGAATCTCGAATACAACACTTCAAGCGATATCCTCAACAACTGATCTCGCACAACAAGCCATCAGGAAAAAATGGAAGTGGGGAGGCCACGTCGCAAGAATACAGGACGACAGATGGACAATAAAAACAACCATGTGGGACCCGTACACAGGCAAGAGACAGCGCGGAAGACCAAGACGACGATGGCTGACATCTTCAAAGAACGAGCAGGGGCGCAATGGTCCAGAGTCGCCAGATGCAGGAAAAGCTGGAGAACGATGGAGAGCCAACTGTGTATTAACTAATCACAGAACAGACAGTGTATACAAACCAAGTGCTACATCCAAGTCAACTTCTCACCACGGAGTAGCTCACCGGGTGACACTCTCAAATAGAGCTTAACCCCTGTACAGGGAGGCCTTTGCCCTAAAGGGACATATCACGCTTTATTTATTTATTTATATATATATATATATATAACATAATTATATATTAATTATAACATCGAAATAAAGAAGCGGCACTGCTATAAAGTAAAAATATTTATTTTTAATTTGCTTGTTATAGGAGCTACTAGAGGGCAGTGAAATCCCGAGTTCCCGCCACTTCTCGTAATAATAGAAAAAAAATATATAAAGAAAAATAAATATTTGTACTAGATTCGCTTTGTAGCGTAATTGGTAGCGCACTGAACTATCAATCCAGAGGTTCGAGTTCAAATCCCGTCCAATCATTTATTATTTTATCATGTCATATTAAGCTAGCATTACTCAATGTCAAAAATGTAATTATAACATCTAAATAAAGAATCGTCACTGCTTTAAAGTAAAAATATTCTCTTTAATTTGATTACTTGTAATAGGAGCTACTAGAGGGCAGTGGAGACCGAGTTCCCACTATTTCTCGTAATAATAGAGAATATATGAAAAGAAAAATAAATGTTTGTACTAGATTTGCTTGGTAGCGTAATTGGTAGCGCACTCGAGTATCAATCCAGAGGTCCGGGTTCAATTCCTGTCCAAGCATTTGCTTTTCTTATCATGTCATATATATATATATATATATATATATATATATATATATATATATAATCTGAAGTGGCGAGTTAAAATTGGGGAGAAAAAAAATGAAAATCGATCTGTCAGCAGAAATATTTTCTGGTCTAACTTTCACTCCTTATAGAGGGAAAGGGATTTAAATTCTCAAACCTTTTTCTAGATATTCTTACGAATATTATATAGCTTCCGGCAATAGTTGTAGCATCGTGCTAATAGATTCCTTAAGTCTAACCAGTCCCCGCGCCGTAGCCGAGCGGTTAAGGTAGGAAGCCTTGGCGCAGAGCTACGGGACTTGCGCTGGTTCGAGTCTCCATGGGGGAAGAAATTTTCTCATGGTATTTCGGCCAGTATGCGACCGGTGCCCACCCAGCATCGTAAGGCAATTGGGTAGCTACAATAAGTAGCGGCTCCAGGTTGAGGAACCAGCTATAACGGCTGGGGGACTCGACATGCTAACCACATGTCACCCCTACACTGGCTGTTGATCATCTGCCTCTGTGATTGACACATGTGGATGTGAAGGGGCCAGCAGCCGGCTGGTAAAAGGGCAACCGCTGAAAAGTGGAAAGACCCTCAATCGGAAGTCTAACCACAGTATATTTGTCAAGTACGTGTATTAAACATTTAAATGATACTTTCCTATTGAATCGAATTGCAGGTTCCATGAAGTAGTGGTAGGTTAGAACGGGAGAGGTTACGTATTCTCAGAGCTACGGTGCGATGTCACAAACATTGCCGAACTGACTACAGTTAAGAAAAAGTACAAACACAGTCCAAGGCTGTGTTTTTTAAAATGCGAATCCTGTAGCAGAAACGTAATGTGAATTGTACCCCATTGATCAGACTTCATACCGTTTATGTATACAACAAAGGGATCGAAAACTCTACACAAATAGAGGCGCTCTCACACTGTCAAGGGATCTGTCAACTAGTGCATACCGAAACCTACCATGGAATTTCTCCCAGAGAAGCATTGTGATGCACCAAGACCGTGTTCAGAATATTATCTGCCGGTTTTAAATGCAAGGCACAGATATCGAAGCCAGAATCCAGCAATGAAAACTTAACTATACGGACCAATATGAATAAAATTAGGCGAAGCGCAGTCTGGACAGCAGGTGGGAGGGTTTATCCAATCTACCAATTCAGGAGTTGTATTACTTTCCTGTAGTTTAAATGAGAGATTTGGCACTGGATTTTAATGTATTGCAGTTTAAAAGTAGCAGATAATTTTTTGGACACGGTCTTGGTACATCATTACGCTTGTACAGAAGAAATTTCAAGGTAGATTCCGGCATGCAATGGTAGTTCCTTTGTGAGTATCTAGACGCCGGGGCCTGGATTAGAGGAATTAGGTAACACAGTAGAGATATTAGCCCGATTAAAATTGCAGGAATTCTTTATTTATTATAAGTAATGTCACGAGTGATTTCCAAATCATGAAATGACTAGGGAATTTATCTAGAGGACTTGGAAATCAAGGGTGGCATTTGTTAGGATGTCCCGCGCCGTAGCCGAGTGGTTAAGGCAAAAAGCCTTGGCGCAGAGCTACGGAACTTGCGCTGGTTCGAGTCTCCATAGGGGAAGAAATTTTTCTCATGGAATTTCGGTCAGTATGGGACCGGTGCCCACCCAACATCGTGAGGCATTGGGTAGCTGCAATAAGTAGCGACTCCAGGGTGAGAAGATCAGCTATAACGGCTGCGAGACCCTACATGCTGACCACATGTCACCCCTACACTGGCTTATGATTGTTCTTCCTCTGTGATTAACACATGTGGGCGTGAGGCCAGCAGCCGCCTGGTAGCCCTAGGGCCTTCAAGGCCCTGTCGCGCTTAGAGTTTTTTTATTTGTTAGGATTATTTAACCAATAAAATTAAGAATTTTATTAAAAAATCATTATTTAAATATAGTTACCGGTATTTTAAAATATTTATATATTTAATGTAAACGGCGATGTTTGAAAACAAATCAGAAAAGTGAGGTTATGTTTATTCACTGCAACTTGACCGTGTTATTTATTGTCAAATAGGATCGCAATGTTGTAAGAATGCACCCTAGTGGAGAAGTAATTAAACACATCAAACTGTATATTATAACTAACATTACAGGTTATTAATTAATTTTTTTAGTAAACAACTCTAAAATCAAGGAATCTGTTCATTATTTGCTATATTCAATGTATTTCTCGGAGAGTCAGTCACTGAAAAATAATGCTCTCACCTGTTCAGAATATTTAAAAGGATGAGCTTTCTTTATCACAAAAGTAGGATCTGATAAAGGGAAATCGATAAAGAGCGAGGTGAAATACGACAGCCAATGTTGTAAAACGAAATTCACTGAAACCTGATTGGTCATTGACTATCATTTGTGCCATGAGTTAAATAATCGTAAAAACAAAATATTTTCCATGACTCTTTTCGTCATGTAACCTATATGATTTCTGAGATAATGGGGAACAAAAGACGTTAGTGCTTTTGTGGTTCACTCTATCTCTCTCTCTTTCCTCCCACTCTCCTTCGTTCGCAAATTAACTCCATTATCACCCCTACTGTGTATACCCTTAACAGCAGTCTCAGCGACTTTATCAAGGCCAGAGATTTTCAATTTCGCCCTTCTGTTTATACAGAAGCAGCAGAGATGTAGGAGGCGCATCTCGTGTAATGAAATCGTTATCGTTTATAATTTAACTAAGTGTTAATTTGTATTTAATTATCGCGAAATCTGTAGCATTGCATGAAACAAGCTGCAAATTAGAAGAATCAAGAAAATCTAGACTTTTCATTTTTACATAATATGTCGTATAAATTAAACTAAGGTTGATTAAAATTTATTTGAAAAATGTATCTATGACAATAGATACAGTGTATTAAAACAGCTATTTATGGATGTTAAATAAATTTACCCATTAATTGGGCATGCATCCTATAGGCTATATCAATTGGTTCGATTTATTTAGTATTATTAATTACCTACTGGAAAAGGAAAACGTGGTAGACCAAAGTCAACGTGGATAAAGGGAATTTAATATAATACGAAGAAGAGAAATATGACAGAAGCAGACACGCAAGACTGGGAAGTGTGGCAGAAAATGAAATATAGTTTTAAAAAAAAACTGAAACAACATGCTTTGTTAGAAAACCAAACTAAAAAATGAAAAATAATTTTAATTTCCAACACGCTGGGGGTAAAATTAAAGTGGTCAACAAAAAACTCATTTCCAACACATCTAGAATAAAACTAGAGTTATCTATATCAATTAATATATTTGATAATAAACAGATATTGGTAAAAGTAAAAGCTCTAAGAAGAAAACGTAAAAACCATAAAAAGCACCCCAACGCTTTTAATGGTAAATTTTTTTTTTGTAGATAACTCTAGTTTTATTCTTGATGTGTTGGGGATTATTTTTTTTTTACGACTTTAATTTTATCCCAAGTGTGTTGGAAATTAAAATTATTTTTCATTTTTTAGTTCGGTTTTCTAATAAAGCGTGTTGTTTTAGTTTTTTAAACTATTATTTATTTTTATTTTTTTAGTTTAGTTTTCTAATAAAGCGTGTTGTTTTAGTTTTTTAAACTATTATTTATTTTTTTAATTTTTACTTTGTCATAAACCGGAATTCCATGAAAATTTAATTGCTTGCGATATTTTTAGTGTCTAGGCACGAATATAATTATATATTTTTAAAATTATTGTTATCTAATATTATTATAATATTTTTGAATATTGTAATATAGATAAATAGTTACAGTTAATCGTATCCTTCTCATATTGTTTGGTTAAATTACAATGTGGTAAGTTTACAAAATTGTCATTAATATTTTGCAGAATAAGATAAAAATGTAAATATCTTTAAATTCGATACTACTGTAGTTTGAGCTAAAAGTAATACTCTTCTAAAAATATCCTCCGGGCCGGATTTGGACCAGCGACCTATGGATTACTGAAATTATATACCACTACAGTCCACCGCTCTACCAACTGAGCTACCAGAGGATATATTGTTAATTTCTTACAACGATTGACTAAAAAGTCGATAAGTCCGCAACCTATATTACCGGTCTTTTTTATGTCCTGATGATCCCGGTCATGTTCGTTGAAAACAATTATGAAATTATTGTATTGTCATTGGTCCTTTACAAGCATACAAAGTTTCAAGTCGATCCAATGTTTTTAAGCGGGTGAAAATCGTGTTGAAAGATTCCGTTACATAGATAGATATAGGTCAAGCTAATATAAAGCATGTAAAAATTGTATATTTTGGTTGAGGATATCTGTGTAAATAACAGAAATAAAAAAAATGAAACAGAAAGAAGCGAACGAGTAGTAATAACTTAAATATAAATGTGTCTAATTACACAATAAACCTAATAATAACGGCCATGCGTGATTTTGTTTTTAGTGCGGTCCGCCACATGTAAATACCTGACACGAGAAATTAGTGATTTGCCAATTAAAGGGTTAAATATATCTGAAAATCATATAAAACTTCGATGGTTTTATTTATTGAATTATTGTAAATTCTGAATAATGGGTGCTTAATTCACAATCGTTTATTAATGAATTTATTAATGACGCGTCATGTGTAGTAAACCCTTAGCTAACTGGCTTAGGGGTGACATGTGGTCAGCGTGTCAAGTCTCTCAGCTTGTTATAACTAATTCCCTGGATCTATCGAACTCGTAGGTTCACGCCCGAACGGGCCATGTTCTCTTCATACATTCCTACCCTTATCTAATGTTTTTCAATCATCTCTGTGTAATTTTCTTCTAATCAATGTTAATGTTATTCTCTCTCCTCATTATTGGCCTACCTACTGGTCATTTGCCTATTGGTTTCCTGTAAGGAGAATACATGCTCCATTTTCATTTCCCATTTATGCCACATGCCCTGCCCACCGCAGTATGAGACTTAACTGTTCTTAGAATATCTTATTTACCATAAAGATCATGTAAGCTCACTACAAAATTGGCACGTTAGTCTAGCCGTCTAATTCTTCGACGAGTCTTGGGGAAAAGCCCATCTATGTCTGGTGACGGTATAATGTAATTATTGGTAGCGCCTTCTGCGCTTCTCGCTGAATACATCGTATTCTTCTTCTTCTTCTTTACTTCAGTTTAATCTCTCATCTTATAAGTACTTTAACATGCATCACGCCACCCCGGCCTTACTCTCACTGTATGAATTATTTTTCTATGCCCCAGGTTGTCATTTCGACTTTTCTGGTGTTCTCTCCTGGCATTGGTTTAATTGTAATCCATGTCTGAAGTTGGGACGCCTGGAAGGCGGAGTTACATTACCCCGATGATATTCAATTCCATTGTGTTCTGCCGAGAGCAGGTCTTTCACTGCAATCATAGCATTTTCATTCTCTGCTTTGCAGATTTACTAGGGAATTATAGATATGGTAGCTTCCCGTTGCTTTCCGCACCGGTGAATGACGATAATAATAAGAATGATGATAATAATAAGAATGATGATGATGGCCGGATGATTTTCGGGAACCGTTGGGCCGTACGCTTCCTGACATTTGTCTTACAGGTGAGGAAAAACCCCGAAAGAACCTGACCCAGGAGCTTGCCCCGAGCAGGAATCGAACCCGGGCCCACTATGTGACAAAGCAGCACGCTACCTCGAGGCCACATCGATGGACTCCGATGATATGATGAGTGATAAATGATAATGAAGCGACAGGAGAGTTCTTAACCTAAATTCCAGATCATGGGCAACCACAGGAATGATTCACTTTAAAGAAAAAATCCTATGGTTTAACCGGGAATCGAACCCGGGACCTCATGGACAGTAGTCAGAAGACCACTAGCTCATGAGATATAATACCTATAAAACGAAATATGCTCTGCATTAATACAAAAATTGCAATTATGTCACGTAATAATTACAACCCGAAATATAATTTTAGTTGTGGATTACTTTTTACATTCTTCACAACTTCCTCCCTTTAATTATTGTGAAACTTTACTATTATTTTCCTCTTTCTACAATTCACTTAATTTCCTCTCGGCACATGTGTTTTTGTCTATTAAAATTAACAAACAATTTCTCTCCAGAGAACTAAGCCAATTGTTAGAGTCCATGAAGGTAATTTTAGTTTGGAAGGGACTAAACAGTTTAAGAAGTTTTCACCGTGAACCACCCCATGTTTACTTTCCATACTATAGCAGTACTTACGTCACGGTGTGATACTTCTATAAACAAACAAACTGTTAAACTTAAAGCAATAGGTCAAGGAAGAAACAGTTGGAGAGAAGAAAGGATAAGTATTATATGAAACTTTTAAGTTCTTCTCTCTACCTCTCTTCTCTCTACCTCTCTTGATATCCGTTGTCCTTTTTTTTATTAAACTCGTAAAATGGCAAGGAATTTTCTCTCAACTTTACCGTCAACAAACTCTTTTATGTGTATATGTCTTCCCAGAGCCTCCAACCCAAAGTACCTTCTCCTTTTTGCAGTAGTTGGAAATGCGAAATGAGACCCAGCATCAATGTATATTTTTTTGATTCCAACCTAGTCATTCCGTTACATTTAGTCTGTTTACATTGATGTGAGCAAGTAGGAGGGGGGATTACACTACTCTATAGACGATAGATCGTAAAAATTTATATTTATATTAGAGTTGGAGAAGGATATGAAAAATTAATCTTACGCTCAGGAACCTTCCAGATGAATAATTTCAGAAAGAATTCGATCATAACATAATTTTATAACCGACTAACTCACTCGTACTATCGAACTCGGCAGTTCGTGACTGGAGGTAATAAGTTCGCCATACACCGCTATCCTGATCTAACATATTTCATTCATTCCCTGCAAAATTCACCTTTCACGAATAATTGTTAATATTATTCTCCCATCTCATTTTTGGTCTACCTTTTAGGCGCCTTCTTTATGTTTTGCTACAAGATGTTTCTCATTCGTTTCAAATGCAGTGTCCCTCGCAGTTTACGAAACTTAACTGTTATTATTAGAGAGCGGAATTTGTTCCACACTGCCGATGACTTACTTGTACTGGTATTGACTGTACTGGGGCGATCGGGAGGGGTTGGGATAGATTGTATCGCATGCCTGCATACTTGTCAAGCGGCTCTTCTGTTACATAAAGGATATAAATCAATGAATTAATTAATTAATATAATTTATTGTATTTTTTTCAAAACAAAGAAGATACATATGTATTTGCATTGCGCACGGGCCTGCTTGGTCGTACATGCATTAATTTTTCCACGAATGAAAGGAGAAAAAAAAACAAAATCATAATATAAACAAATCCCTTAATGGCTACACACGTGTATCAAAACAATTAATATACCGCAACATAGGACATCACATTACTCCATGTCATATACCATCTTCACTTCTCGCAACTGAAATTCCCTACCACAAGAAATAAGGGGCTGCCGGACGTTGGCATCTTTTAAAAGAAATCTAAATTTATATTTGCTCTAAACTCGACTTCATTATTATCCAGTGTAAGAGATATATATATATATTAATTGGTGTTTCCCGTATAATGTATCATATTTATATTATTATTATTATTATTATTATTATTAATAATATTATCGTATCATTATTGTTATCACCCTATAAAATGTTGTTTGTACATGACATTTACATTGTTACATTTATTGTATCTTTAACTGTTTATAATTAGTATAGTGTATATCTATATTTGTCGAATATTTATTTGTATTTGTACTGGTTGAGTGGAAGAGAGGGCCTTATGGCCTTAACTCTGCCAGAATAAATAAAGTATTATTATTATTATTATTATTATTAATAATAATACATATAAATAAAATCTATGTCTACAAATACACACACATTAATACTCATCTACACTCATCCATGAAAAGACCATGTGTATAGATATATATAGATATAAAAAAGTCTCATTCTGTATATCAATAATTTAAAGAAATGCAATAAAACAAATTAAAAAAAGAACAGAGCAATATAAGGTGCATAATACAATAACATGTACTTAGGTTATGCGTTGCTTACAAGGCAATGAAACGTTTTAAGATATTGCACATTTGTTTTCGTTTTGGGTGGTATTTCACTACACGTAAGATCAGGTATGCGCAGTATCAACTACCGACGTACTCTACAATAAATCCACATCTTTACTAAATGAACGTTTTTTCTCTTTGATACACACTCCGTCTGCCTTTCTACATGAGCGAGTTCTCTTCATAGCTCGGCAGGTATGTAGCTACGTGATACACCCTACCCCACTCCCCTCGCACTCATTCTTGTATAGCCTCTACGAATATAAGTAAGCCTTTGACATTGTGGAACAGATTATGCTCTCTGGTTAATATATTTGATTTCCCATAAAGGTACTTTATTCTTAAACTTTCTTATCCATACAGCACAATAAAAAAGTATTTATTACATTTTCTAGTATAAAATAATAGTTTTGTGAAGTTAGGATTATTAAACTCTCAGCAATACAATAGGTCCCCTAATAAATATGCAAAAACTTTGTTCTTTATAACCATTTTGTCAGAATTGAAACTGCGTTTTAAATTTCCAAATAATAACAAAATTCATAAGCTTAGAATATTGTAGATAAGATTATTATTGAAGTCTAGACTTCTTATATACCTGAGAAATTTAAAATTTATGCCAAAAGAAAGGTTACCTTATAAGATATTTCATTAAGAACGGGTTTGCGTAAGGCAGATGAAAGACAGAGAACAAAATTATTGCAGGTGTGGGGGAAAATAATATAAAGAAGACGAAAATCGTGAGAGGTTGGGGATGGGAGATGGCGTTTGACCGAACAGAATGGAGACACAGTGTAAGAGAGATTAAAGGTCACCTTGGCTGAGACGCCTTGGAATAATAAGAAAATGAAGGAAATGAACAAGGAAAAGAATATCCTCACCCTCCTCCTTCAGAGCTCTGAAGAAGCAATATAAATCTTACATAACAAAATTGATTAAAAATTTTATGAGATATATATTTAGAGGAATTAAAATCAATCCAAGTTTAGACAATTTTTAAGAATTGCGTACGTAAATGGTTATTATCTTTATTTCAATAGAATACAGATGTACATATATTTGTTTATATATATATAACATATGGTGCTGAAGTCTGGCAAATTCCTACCAGGGAAATGAAAAGAATTTTAAGTACAGAAATGGATGTTTTAAGAAGATCAGCTGGAAAATCTAGAATGGATAGAATGCGAAATAAAGCAATAAGGGAAATTATGGGTGTACAAGAGGAGCCGTATATCATAGACAACATAGAAAAGAAAAGATTGCAGTGGTATGGTCATGTCAAACGAATGCCAGAGCAAAGATTGCCAAAAATTGTTATGGAATGGATCCCAATGGAAAGGAGGAAGAGAGGAAGACCGAAGAAAACTTGGATCGAAGGGGTACAAGCAGCTATGAATATTAGAGGGATGGAGGAAGATCAATGGATGGATAGAGAGGAATGGCGTTTGGTTTCCGGAAGACGGCGGCAGCTGCCATGATACCCGGATGATGATATATATATATATATAAATTTATTTATTTATTTATTTATTATAAATGCCTTAGAAGCCGTTGAAATTATATCAGATTACAGTTCGTGTTATCCCCAGAACATGCCTCTGGTACAAATTTTCGCCAGATGCTAAGTTGACCCCAGGGTTACGGTGTAGCCAGAAGGTTTAGTCCAATTTATAAATCTTAGTCCCATCGGGGCTTGAACCAGCGACCCTCTGGCTTGTAGCTTATTGCCTTAACCAACTATTATATATATTAACTCAGTAGGTAGAGCACTAACGTATAGAGTTAGATGTCTCGGGTTCGAATCCGGCTCAGACGTTTATTTTTTGTTTCATGTCAATATTGACCTTCATTGCTAAATGTAAAAGAAAATAGTTACAACACCTAAGTATAAAAAGCGTTACTGCTATAAAGTGAAAATTCTCTTTAAAATGCTAATTGTTATAGGAGCCACTAGATGGACGATCTACCGATGTCACACTGCCTCTCGTAAATTGGGAATTATATATATATATATATATATATATACGTGCAAAGATTCCTGTGTAGTTGGTACAGCACTAACGTATAGAGTTAGAGGTCTCGGGTTCAAATCCCGGCTCATGAATTTGTCTTTTCATGATAACACACACACACACACACCATATATAATTATATATACATACATACATTTACACACACACATACAGCTCATTTATGCCAAGGAGATCGGGATGGGTAGATTCCCGGACAACGCCGGGTAACAGCACAGGGTATCTAAAAATAATTACGATATAAATTTTTCCTTTCACTTATTTAACTAAACATAAAACACATTAATTTTTATTTATTTAGGCGTAGCAGCGCACGCCGGTTATTAGCTAGTTATTTATAAATTCAGATATATTAAAATTTAATAATTATAAATGATTCTTTCAGAAATTCAGCTAATGGTGATTTTATTTGAATAAAGTCTATCTCTCTGACGCTGGTATCGATTAACTGACATCTTGAAGGACTTAAAAAGATTTAACAGTTTATGAATTATAGTCCCTGTTGAGATTAAATTTAATTATTTATACATTACTCAGTTTTTAAACCATTATATATATTTTAATCACGCAGGGCTGACAACCCGGGTGGCATCTCGTGACGATTATCTGAACAATTTACCACCTCAAGCCCTTCTAAGAACAAAGGTGGGACCACTTCACTCTTACGTGAGACATATTTTATAATTTAGTATAGTATAATATAATAATAATAATAATAATAATAATATTAATAATAATAATAATAATAATTCCATGGCGCGACAGGCCTAGAAGTTCATTATCCTACCAGCCGGCTGCTGCCTCACATCCACATGTGTCAATAACAGAGGTGGATGGTCATCTAGTCAGTGTAGGGGTGACATGTGGTCAGCATATCGAGTCCCCCAGGCGTTATAGCTGGTTGTCTCAACAGAGTGGAAATATAAAATCGGAATATGAAATCTTAATAAATCAAGGATTACGACAAAGATGCTCTCTTTCAGCCGCTCTCTTCATTGTATATATTGACAAAGTTGTCAATAAATGTCAACTAACTTTAAATTCTGATAATAAAATCCGTGTTGATACACTTATATTTGCTGACAAACTGGCTATAATGACTTCTTCAGAGAATGACTTACAAAAAGAGCAATTTTTAAATTAAAAAAATATTGCACAGATTATAATCTAGACATTTCTTGAACAAAAAACCAAATGTGGCGAGGAAATGGAAATGGAAATAACAGAAATCGCTAGAACAAGTAAAAGGTTTTAATTATCTAGGTGTATCTGTAGGTTATAATAGAGAAAAAGTCAGAAGCAATAAATTACGAACATTTCAGTATTTATGTGGCACCCTTAAAAGAACACTGGGAAACAAAGTAAGAAAAGAAACACATTTAAAATGTTATAAAGTATTGGCTGTACCTGCAATATTGAATGGCTCAGAAATATGGATATTTCCATTCTATTCCTTATATAATCCAAATAACAAACAAAATTTCATCTACCAAAATTTAATATCCAAGCAATAGCCATCAATAAAGCTATTTTATAATTGAAATAATTCAATATTTATACAATGAAAATGTAATGTTTTAAGTAAACTGATTCTGAATAAACAGTCAATTAAAAGAATAGAAGCAGCAGAAATGAAATATTTTCGTTTTGTGGCAAGATTTACTTTATTGGATAAAAACGAAGTAAAAATATTCATAAAGAACTAAAAATATTCAGTTTGACAGATAAAATAGAAGAGTATAGGAAAAAATGTTATGAATATGTCTGCAGAATGGATACCAACAGATTGCCTAGGAAAAGTCTGAACTATCAACCAACATGAGGAAAAAGAGATCGGGGACGCCCACGAAAGAGATGGACACAGCAGCTATAATACTTGGAGCCGGAACGAACCACAAAGGTTTAATCCTTGCAAGAAGAAGAAGAAGAAGAAGAAGAAGATATAGTGATAGTATTATGCTCTTCGCCGCAGTAGACCACTGGTTATGTTGCTTACCTCCCTTCTCATGGATAGTGGGTTCAAACCCGGCCGGTGCGATGTTGTTTTAGGATGGAAAAATCAAAGGAACAAGTCCTCCGGAAGTGACTTCAAGCCGTGGGTCCCGAGTCTGAAGATTTTGTTGGAACAAAAAATTACAAAGGAAACTAAATTGAAAATTTATAAGAGCATACTACAGAATAATTTGGCATATGGAAATGAAACTTGGTCTTTGACGGAATTACAAAAGAATAAGATTAGAACAGTTGAATTTGATTATTATCTTAGAAGAATCCTTGAAAAAAACAAGACAGGATAAAATAAGAAATGAATTCCTTTGGAGTGAAATGAATGTCACCACATCTCTTGTTAAGAGGATTGAAAATCAAACTCTTAAATTGTATGGCCATGTACAAAGAATGGAAAATGAAATATATATGTATGTATATATATATATATATATATATATATATATATACATACACACAATTGGTCGCCTCCTAGAAGAAATAAACGTGGCAGACCAAGATGGAAATGGAAAACTTATATCAGAACTATAAAGGATGGTAGGAATTTGGAAGAAGGAGATTGGAATGATAGAAATTAATGGAAACTGGAACAGCAAACCTAGAAGTGGAGGAAAGTCGAAGAAGATGATGATGAAGAAGAAGAAGAACTTAGGCCTGAAAAAGAAACCTCTAAGCAAAATTTACCGAATTCATATAATTCAAGCAATGCCTTAGATGTCGCTCTGTATTTATAACACTGGAAGGGCGCTGATTGTCTTATAGACCAAGATCCGGCTGCAAGATTACTACGTTTATCGCGTGTATGAACAAAATCAATTTTTTTCATAAAATTGTGAATGGCTGAATACAATTTTGCCGAGTTGCCTATTAAAATTCGGCCGCCAGTATGTGTAATTAAAATATAATTAATTTATTTATTCGAAATAATTTGATTCATTTGTTATTAAAATAAATTATAATCCAGTTTGCAAAAATCGGTGTATAGAGCTTGAAAAGTTTTGGTTGACATTGCACACTTGGCCGTAAACCTCCTCGCGGCTACAGCAGGCTGTGACACCAATCAGTAATAAAATGGCGGTAAGTACGTATTTATTGTTTTGTATTATTCCTTCGCAGCGGGAAGTAAAACCACTGCCTTTTATGTATACTACGTACAATGTATATACAAAAATATATTCAAAAGGTAGTCTTAATATACATTATACGAAGCAAATTACAGCATTTTAAATGAACTGAACTTTATTTGAAACAATATAAAACAATAAATACGTACTTAACGCCATTTTATTACTGATTGTTGTCACAGCCTACTGTAGCCGCGAAGAGGTTTACGGCCAAGTGTGCAATGGCAACCAAAACATTTCAGGCTCTATACATCGATTTCTGCGAACTGGATTATAATTTATGTTAATAACAAGTGAACCTTAGGTCGGAAAACAAGGAAAGATACGAAGCTTAAATTATATAAAACAATGGCTGTTCCTTTGTTGTTGTATGGAAGTGAAAATTGGATAATGAAATCAAGGGATAAAAGCAGGATACAGACTGCGGAAATGCTATTTTTACGTAATGTGAAAGGATGCACAAGAGCGGATAGAATAAGGAATGAAACTATACGAGAAGAATTAAATATATATATAAAATTGAAGATAAAATCAGCGAAAATAATAAGAAATGGACAGAACACTTAATGAGAATGAACAACGAAAGAATAACAAAAAGAACCTTCCTGTATAATCCCAGAGGAACAAGAGATGTTGGCCGACCACGTAGAAGATGGACTCCACTTTTAACTTCGCCGGAACAGGCTGCACAGCCTAAACCTTGTAGTAGTAGAAGAAGAAGAAGAACAAGTGAATAAAATTATTTCGAATAAAACATTAATTATAATTTAATTAAACATACTGGCGGCCGAATTTTAATAGGCAACTCGGCAAAAATGTATTCAGTAATTCACAATTTTATGAAAACAATTTTTGTTCATACACTCGATGAACGTAGTAAGTAATATTGCAGCCGGATCTTGGAATATTAGATTATTCCAACTCCAAATAAGTGACCAGTCACTAATAAGTTATACTGACAGGTTTGTGGAACAGCAAATGCATAGGTAAACTAAGTTATTCTGACAGGTTTGTGGAACAGCAAATGCATAGGTAAACTAAGTTATTCTGACAGGTTTGTGGAACAGCAAATGCATAGGTAAACTAAGTTATTCTGACAGGTTTGTGGAACAGCAAATGCATAGGTAAACTGAACAGTTGTTCAAATATTAAACCTCTCTAGCGACATTTAAACCAGAACCTAATGCAGACAGATGAACCTATGCAGTTATATTCATCATTCGGGGAATCATATCACGTAATTCTGTGTCGCAAAAACATTTTTGTATTATCGTTTACTACCTACCCACTACAAGTAAACATTTGTTACGATGCTAGATTCTTTTCCTCTAATGTTCACAATTTGTTACAATACTGCGTTTGGTGTCTGTTCCAGTGGACAATTTGTTTCCATGCTGACATTTGGATCCGTGGTTCACGAGGACAATCACTGCGCGGTCGATAATATTTTTTAAAGATACAACAATTTTAAACATGACTTAAATCAAAAAGGGATGTTTCGGTTGACATGTGGCTACCGCCCGTGGATACCCCTAATTAGGATCTCAGATTTGAATCCTTTCCATTCTCTTTCCCTTCCCTTTCATGTCATTTCTTATCACTAGGGAGCGGATTTTTATGTAATAAAATAATCGACTTTTATAAGATTCATGATGTGTTCCGTTGAGGTTTATTCAAAATTAATATAAAATTATAGAATATTCACCTGAAAGGTCCGTCTCCTCAACTTAATTATCATTTAACTGTAGCGCTTTCGGGAGTTGTCCCATCATCGGCAGGATTCAAAACTGGTGTTTCACTGAAGATCTGGTAGAGGGGGTTGCACGTATTGGGTTCGTTTTCGTTTACGTTTAAACGAACCCAATACATGCAACCCCCTCTACCAGATCTTCAGTGAAACACCAGTTTTGAATCCTGCCGATGATGGGACAACTCCCGAAAGCGCTACAGTTAAATGATAATTAAGTTGAGGAGACGGACCTTTCAGGTGAATATTCTATAATTTTATATTAATTTTGTAATAAAATATAAGATTGCAATGCAGATAGTATATATTATTAAACTGTTTGTGTGTGAAACAAGATAAAGGACAGCCAAAAGTCTTACTTCTCATTATACTATTCAACTGTTTGTGTGTGGAACCAAAACAAAAGGCAGTCAAAAGTCTTACTTCTCATTATACTATTCAACTGTTTGTGTGTGGAACCAAAACAAAAGGCAGTCAAAAGTCTAACTTCTCATTATATGTTGCAATCATAACTTTTAGTACATAAAAATCCGCCCCCTACTTGTCACCATTTACCTCAACTCATGTTATGTAAAATAGTTCGGTTTTTTTAACCACATGTGTTATAAATGTGTGATTGTAGGGATCTAATGGGCACACACCAATATGTTTTCTCATGATTCCGAGCTTGGATTTCGTTAAAAAGCAAACAAAAAAATATGGTCATGTAAAAAGAATGATAGACAGCAGATTTAAAAAAGAATACTTAAATGGGTGTCACATAGTAGAAGAAGAAAAGGACGGTGAAAATATTGTAGATTGATGGTGTAATGAGCCGCATGATGAAAAAATTATTGGGCGATGGAGATTGTAATGACTAAAAGATGTGTAGGAGATTGACAGTAGATTAATTAGCCGCAGGTAGATGTTGTGAAACACTGTGAAACCTGCTGAATAAACAAAATTACGAGTACCTATATATGTGATTTTTATTGGTCACTAGCTAATACCCGGCTAAATAAATGAAAATGCATGTGCTTTTATGTTTAGTTGAATAAGTAATAAAGTGATCCCACAACAGGTCCGGAGGCCCTTGGGGTAGTAGGAGGTTAAGGCTCCCACTTTTTCTAGACAATCGGCACTTTATGTCAGCAGTTGAATAGGTAATAGGAAAAATAATTATAAATTTATATTTTTACATACTCCGTGCCGATTACCCGGCGTTGCCCGGGAATCTACTTATCCCGATCTTTTTGTTATAAATCAGCTGAAATACGAAAATTAATGTGTTTTATGTTTACTTAAATAAGTGGAAAGGAAAAAAAATCTATATCGTAATTATTTTTGATACCCCGTGCTGTTTATCCGACGTTGCCCGGGAATCTACTCATCCCGATTTCCTTGGCATAAATGAGCTGAAAGGCAAGAAATGTACTTCGTATGATTAGTTGAGTAAGTTAAAGGAAAAATAATTATAAATTTATATTTTTTAGATGCCCCGTGCTGATTATCCGGTGTTGCCCGGGAATCTACTTATCTCGATCTTCTTGGCATAAATAAGCTAAGAGACAAAATTCGTCATTGTGAGTTATCCGTAAAAGAATACCCGTCATGTGCTGCTATGCTTGCACAGGATCTACGTACTTGTCTCGATCTTCTTGGCATCAATGAAAGACAAATATGGTTATTGTGAGTTATCTGTAAGAGATAAACATATGCTGCCGCGGACTTTTTGTTGAGCTTTTTGAGATATTCAATTTCGTGTATATTGATTTTGTGTATTTGTTATGGTTTAGGCAGCGTAAGCCATTTAAGCGTCCAAAGAGCTACCTTTTCACGTTTTCCACTATAAAGGGCGATTTTTAAGAGTGTAGGATTTCAGTATCACAACTCTCTTATAGCCTATGTTCATCCCGAGAATCTCCTGAACATTTTGCAAAAAGCCCCTCACAATTGGATAAACGACAATACCGCCCATAAAGTACGAACAAACAAACAAACAAACAATCATTCATTTTTATATACTAGATTTTGGTTATCTGCTAAGTAGATCGATGAAATGTAAAACTTTATTCGAAAAACGTTTCATACTGATTCAATAACTTGACTCTTTCGTAATACACTAACAGTTGTATGAAATCACATACATTAGGCAACCTTTTTGTCGATTGGTGACTAACAGAGGGAAGTTTACAGACATCACGTTCTCTTTATGTAGAAGAGTATCAGTATTTTGTACAGTGATAGTAGAATTCCAGAACCTTTACATTCACTGAATGTTTAGATGTAAGCATGGAATTTGCTCGTTGGACCGACTGTGGGAAGCGCATTGGCGTGCAACATAACCAATGTTTGACGGCACGAATATCCCAGAGAGATAGAAAAGCGTCATTATAGTTAACAATGGAGTGAACTAATATTTCCCTCTGTCTATCCGAGATGGTTTGAAAATCCATCTGTACCGCCATTCTAATGAAGCAGAAACGTGATATTTGATGTGTTATCCAGTTACAGCTCCTCCCCTTTAATGTGTTCTCATACAAAGGATAAAAGTTAAAATAAAAACATATCGTCAAAATGTATTTAAATAAACAATTTTTTTAAAAATACAAGATAATTTTTGTTCACTCTATTTTTTTCGATGAAAATATACCCATCTCTAAAAGTCAGTGTTTACAGTTTTTCAAATTCGTTTGAAAATGTTTATCATTATACTGATCAACATGATTTTTGTCTCATGAGTACCAATAGTTGTACTTAATGCAGTGTTTTGTATCGTGTTTTCAAATATGTATTCGGAATTTCACCATCACCAAGAGCTTTTTTTTTATTTCAATTTAAATTAATGGATTTAAATAATTATTTTTTTAATAAACGTTTTTCGTCAATTTGTCCATTGTAAAATAAAACAAAATGAGCTAACCCAGGAGATTTCAGCTATGGAAAAGATATATCAAGGCAAATGGAATCATAATATGCTGGCCGATTATTGTTGAACCATCAAGAGGGATGCTCCACAGGCGAAATATAGCAGAAAATCGCAATTTCTTATTTTCTAGGCGAGTCCGAATGTTCGAATAGTGTGTAGTTATGAAAGTAGAAAATATTAGTGTTTTGAAATTAGAATTCCTGTCTCTCGGAAACCTTGCGTGTTGGAGAAAAACCGATAACATATTTGAATTCAGGAGAAAAATTACTATCAGAATCACATATTTGTCTTTCTGAGACAAAGAGGAAGTTTATTTTTTGTTGCTTAGTGTTATTATTATTATTATTATTATTATTATTATATATGTTATTTTTTATTTATTCAGGATTGTTTCTGTTATTTACACTGGTATCTTCAACCAAAATTTAATTTTTTTTCTTCCACACTTCCCGATCATGTGTATCTGCTTCTGTAATATTTCTCTTCTTCATGTTGTCTTGTTGCACGAATGGGGAATTAAAGACTTGCATGGAAGTTTCTTGTAGGAAAGCCAGTGGGAAAACGTCCAGTTGGTAGACCAGGAATGAGGTGGGAGAATAACATTAACTATGATTTGAGGGATAGATTATACAGGGAATGATTGGAAAGCATTAGCTCAGGATAGGGATGCATGGAGAGCTTATGTCCGCGCGGCCATGAACCTACGGGTTCGATAGTGCCAGTGAGTAAGTAAGTAAGTAAGTAAGTATGTTGTCTTGAATTCTCTTTATCCACGTTGACTTTGGTCTACCACGTTTTCCCTTTTCCAGGAGGTATCCATTTTAATATTTCTTTGTTTGTTTCTGTGTCCAATCTTATCATTATATGCCCATACCACCTTAGCTGGATTTTTTAAAATTATTATTATGTGTTAATTTATTTATTTACTGGATTTTAATGTTTACTAGGTTCAAGGTTTTGTGACTACGTTGCATTTTTGTCGTGAATGGACCTTTGTCACTATTTACCGTTCAACTATAGATTCGCCTACAATGTGCAAGAGAAATTCCTACTGAACACATACTGAGGTGGGAAAAGACTTATAAGTGACCAGCAGAGTTAAGAACTTGTCTCGGAGTGGACAACTATATAGGGGTGACAGAATACTTTCTAGGATACTTCTTCTTCTTCGTCATCCAGGGATAAAGCCTGTTGGCTCGTTCCGGTTTCATGAAAGCTAGAATTGTTAAAATTGTTCAGACCATCTTGGAAGAGGCAACCCTCCCACTAGGGCTGATATAATGGGAGGTTATGACTGTGAACCTTAAGAAGGCGGCCCCTTCAATCGTCTTACCCTGCGAGGTGCAGTAACACCTTCATTGGATAATTTACATTACTAAATATTTTAATGAAAGCAACCGGACATTCTCAAATACTTTTTTGTGCAAATTACATTTCAACCCTTAAGAAGTCAAGATCTCTCCAAAATTCGTTACCCATTTTATTGTGCAAATCGTTATAATAATAATAATAATAATAATAATAATAATAATAATAATAATAATAATAATAATAATAATAATAATAATAATAATAATAATAATAATAATAATTAATAATATCAATAATAATAATAAAACGTAATAATTTATTTATATACATATTTTCAATGTTTACACATCTTTCTGTGCCTAAAGTTTTATTTTCCTTCTCCACTCGTCCCTCTCCATCCACTCCAGTCCTCTTTTTCTCGTTCCAGTTCTCATTTCATACATTCACGATTTTCGAGGTTTTCCTTTCTTTCTTCTTCCAGATGGACACCATTCCAATGTTTTTTCTGGTTAACCTTTCTTTCTTTCTTCCTTCTTTCCTTTCTATCTCTTTCCCCACTTTCTCTCTCTTTATTTCGCTTTATTTATTTATTTATTTTACTTATATATTTATTTATTTTTATTTGATTTGTTAGTTGGTACTCTTTATGTAACCGTGATTAGACTTAATTATTGTATGCATCTGGTTTTTCAATTCCAGGATTATTTTAATTTTTAAAAAGTTAATAGAACTGGATATCGCTTTCTTCGGACGTAAGTTTTTCCAAAGTCACAGGAATAAAGCAAAATGAAAAATGAATATTAAATATTCAATAGTAGATTATATAATATATAAACAGTTAAAATGGCTTGGGCACCTACGACGAATGCAAGAAGAATGGCTCGGACCCTAATTGTAACATCAACAATTATGACTCAAAGTGTTTCCAGAATACTTTTCACTTTCTTAGGTTCCTTAATGTGTGTCTTATAACTGAGACTCGGAACTTTAATTCCACCACGAAGGAACCAAGTTTCACAAGATGACTTTAATAATAAATTGATTTCCTTAAATGTTTTTACTATAGTGAATAATGCCAACAAAATGGAAATAGCTGGTGTATTTTTTTTAAATTAATGTCTCATTTCGTCCCAAAATGTTGAAAAATAGGATGAATGACGTTTTACGTTCGTTTAATGTTGACAGAGAAGTAAATATAACAATACTGCCTGGAAAAATGACTACCTTCACAAATGTGAAATGCATAAAATTGAAAAAAAAAAATGGAAGAAGAAAGTTATATATAAAAGAGGGCTGCGCATTTTCCCCACCAGTCGATTCTCTTTGAACAACTATGGTAACATTATAGAAACCTATTGAAATATGCAGCCTGAAGCTTTGTGGAACTGAAATCAATAGTATCATTGCTTTGGGGAGTTTTTACTGTTAGTTTCCCAAGGGATGCATTCCCTCCAGCCTCTGCCACAACTACATGCAAATGCTGCTGACCACTCTATTTGTTAGACCAGTTCCAAAATACTGGAAAACAATAGTATTTCCGATATATTCTTTAATTATTTATATAAAATCAGATTAATTATTTTAGTATACTACGTTAATAAACTAAATACATAAATATGTATTATGTAATAAAAATTCACGTCAATGATAAATGAGGAAAAATTTTAAGAAGTGGCTGAATTCAAATACCTTGGAACAATAATTACAAATAGGAATGAGATGCACAATAAGTATATTTCAATGTGAGGTTGGGAAGTGGTTTTTTACGGAAGCGATGATGTGATTAAAAACTTCGCTATCGCTCGTTTTTTAATTTCCGAGTTTCCGTAAAACACTTTACAAACGTGCGTTGTACATTATTTTTAGTACGATGATGTTTTCAAGTAATAAATAATAGTAAAATAATATATTTTTTGGAAATATTTGCGTCCATTTTAAACAAGTGACTAATGTTTATACGGAAAATGCCGAAATTAATTTAGTTGAGACAACAACAGGCTTTGATACCAACAGGGATAAAATGACGGCAAGTATACGAATTTATTGTTTTATATTGTTTCAAATAAAGTTTAGTTCATTTAAAATGAAGTGATTTGTTTCGTATAATGTATATTAACACTACGTTTTGGATATATTTTTGTATATACATTGTAGTGGTGTGCATATAAAGGGCAGTGGTATTACTCCCGCACTAGGTAGGTAGTTTGTAACATTACAATATAATTATTTAGTTATTTATAGGTTGGTAACCTCGAAATTAGTAAATTGAACTTTTAATCATGGTCGCCGTTTCTGTAAATAAGACTGAACGCACTATCATGCAAAAGCAAATTAAGCATAAGCTTATTTCTGGAAATACATGCTATTACGAATATAGGAATGTTTGTCATCTCAACTTCTTTCAAAAAACGTCAAACTGAAAATATAAAACTGTTGTTCTCCCAGTTACATTATATGAATGCGAAACATGGACTCTTACTTTAAGGGAGGAAAAATAAATATATTTCGAGTATTTGAGAATAAAATTCTTAGGACAATTTTTGAACCATAGAGAGGCGGGCAAATGGTGAATGGAAAAGACTATACAACGTGTCCAGAAATATGAATGAAAGTAAATGCGCACAAATGTGCAAATTGTTAGTAAATTTAGTCTAAGCAAAACTTGTTAAACGATAATTGTCTTTCCGCACACTTTTTCGACGTGATATCGTTCACATGGATTGTTACACAGTTCGCATATGCATTCTTGGTTTGGCTCGTGGAATCGCTTTATGCTGCAAACCTTGTGGTGAAAGCCATGGATTGCATACCGTGTTAGGATGTGCCTCATCTCGTAGTTTGGTCGTGTCCACTCTCTCGTACACATAGCCTCTGTTGTGTAGATTTCGCTGCAGATGTCATTCCTCTTTTCCTGTAGTCCTTGCATTGTTGTCTCATATGCGCAGGTGTTCGGTAGGAATAGCTGCCGTCTAATGTCTTCAATGAAGAAGGTTTCTTTCATTAAGACGTACGTCATTCTTGAAGGTGCTGTTTTTCCAACTCCCAGAACTCTTTTCATGAAGCGTGCTTTTACTGTTTCTATTTGTGTCAAGTCTCTGTTTGTGAGTTTGTCCCATATTATGTTAATTCCATATGTTGTTATGGGAGTTATGACTGTCTTGAAGAGCGTCATAGCTGTTTCTGTTGATAATTGGCGGAGATTTTTGATGCTGTATATCGCTCTTATTGCAGCTGAAACCTTCTGTTGCACATGTATTCTGTAGGATTTAATGGTTGTTTGTAGGGTGATGCCTAGGTAGGTGAATTGCGATACAACGTCTAGTGGCTCACCGTGTCCACAAAATATAGTATCGTACTTTACTACTACGTCGCTTTGGAGCCGTAGGAGGCTATAACCAAATTTCAATTCGGAAAATCCTCACTTATTCATCAATCGTACCTAATGAAATTGGTGACAATCACAAGAGAAACTGAAAACAAGTTTTGTGCATGTTAACAATGTCAAGAATGGAGAATAATGGACAACAAGACGGAAACTAAACTAAACTAAATTTAATCATGTTTTTTCATGGTCGATATGGGTTCATTGTTGGATATTTAGCAGACAGTGATGGCTACAGCGTCACTCAGAGGGGGCACATTCATTGTGTACGAGGTACAGCAAAAACGTTTTGAGTTTCTTTTTTGATTGACATCAATTTCATTTAGATACGATTATCCAAAGCGAGTCCATCGCTATGGTCTCGAGGTAGCATGCTGCCTTGTCACGCAGCGGGCCCGGGTTCGATCCCCGGTCGGGGCAGTTTTTCTGGGTGACGTTTTTATCGGGGTTTTTCCTCACCTGTAAGACAAATGTCAGGAAAACATTAAGGCCCAAACGGTCCCCGAAATCATAAGACCATCATCATCATCATCATCTTTATCATTATCATCATCATCCTTCACCGGTGTGGAAAGCAAAGGGAAGCTACCACACCTACAATTCCCTAGTAAACCTGCAAGCATAGCATGAAAATGCTATGATTGCAGTGAAGGACCTGCCTTCGGGCAGAATTACTATGGATGGATGGATGGATCCAAAGCGACGTAGTAGTAGTTTAAAGTATGATACTATATTTGTGGACACGATGTAGAAGAGTGAGGTACGTGATCTCTATATATGAATCAAAAGCATGATAACATTTGTTTGTGGTATAAAATGATTCAATTAGTAGGCTACCTGTAAAGTTGTATCTTACTCAACGTGATTACAACTGTTTAAAACTTGTTGAAGGGCTTTCATAATCTGGTTACAATATCAGCGGTACATGTTATGTTACTGACTCTGAACACATTCTGCTGATTATGGTATCGGATTCCGAAAGACCTACAAGTTTTGAAAAGCTTTAATGGAGTTGAGGAAGGCGGTACTTTGCTGTACTAATTTTATAATCTTATAAGGTAAAGGTATATCGATTTTGTGAGATATGGACAACTAGAATGTTATGGTCATATACGTAGCATGCCGGAGGAAAGATTACCTAGACAAGCTTTGGAATGGATTCCACTTGGGAAAGAAAAGAGAGGTCGCCCTAGATTTAAATGGATGGATGATGTAAGAAGTGGTATGAGGGAAGAAGGGAAGAATTGGGATGAAAAGATAGAGAAGAATGGAGAAAGAAGATACAAATTTGAAACGCTTTGGGCATAGGAAGATGTTTTATTGCATTGTACACCTGTTTATAAATGAATAAGGTAAAGTGATCCTTCTACAGGCCTTAGGAGGACCTTGGGGTAGTAGGAGGTTAAGGCTCCAACTTGTTCTAGACAATCGGCACTTGTCAGTCGAATTTTCAGCCTGCATGATGGCCGCCTTTACCCACCAGAACAAGCGTCTGATGCTCATTCCCGTTACAGGCTGAATAGACCCCAGGGCTATAGTGCTACCAGAAGGTTTGGGTCAGTTTAAAAATCTTGACCCCACCATGATTCGAGCCCTAGACCTTCCGGCTTGTAGCATATTTCCTTAACCACTACGCTACGTGATTACAGTTCATGCTATGGTTTAATGACATTATTTCCTGGAACTGTCAAAAAATATTCGGTTTCAACCACCCTCCTGAGCGTCACTTAGCAAAAGCCGACCGCCTTTTAACCCTCATTAGAGAGAAAGAAACGGAGATATTCCGAAGTTGTCGAATCAACTAACCAATCTTTTTACAGGTATGTACATGTTAATATAGCATAGAATAGTTTTTTTTAAATCCTATTTTTAAAGAGTAATGTGGAAGTGGCAACATTGGAAAGTGGAATCATCGGCGCGTGAAAGTTGTACGTATTAGCTTAGGTTCCTTAGGGGATGAGATAAGATCGTTAAAGCATGACCCACACTATAATTATGATTTTTAGGGAGGCAGATTTCACAGGGAATGGCAAAGGCTCTGAAGTTTGGCAATATGAAAAAAAAAAAACTTCATTTTTGCAATTTTTTTTTAATATCATGTAAGTATTGCTGATCTTTGCTAAGCACGTTTATGTCTATCTAAAAGTATCTGACATTCAATACTCTGGAAGTTATTTATCAAATACCAAAAATGCGTAAAAATATAACTTGTTCATTATTCTGGCAAATTTTGGAGCTTATGCGCGACCGCAAGATATCAACTGATCTAAACCAAATTAAAACACAATGTTTTAGGCTCTATTTAAAGACGTTACAAACTATTACATTCTATCTATCTATCTTCGGGTTTTTACAGCTGCTGCCGTCTTCCCGTGCCAAACCTCCAAAGCCTACGGTCTTGGGCATCTTTGATGCTTAGCCCTCTAGCTTTCATTACTGTCTTCATGTTTTCCTTCCATGTTAACCTTGGTCTCCCTCTTTTATTCTTTCTGTTCGGATGCCATTCATATAGTTGCTTTGGCCATCGCTCATCTTCCATTCTTAAGACATGTCCTAACCACTTTAATTCCTTCTCCTCAATTCTTTCAATTATGCTTTCTTCTGCTTCCATTATGTTTCTAATTTCCTTATTTGTGACATGTTCTAATCTAGACTTTCTGGCACTTCTCCGTAAATAATCCATTTCTAGAGCTATTAGTCTATTCTTGTAGTACTTATTGATTTCCATACCTCACTTCCATACATTGCAACAGATTCCACCAATGTTTTACCAATATATTTTTTTGTGTCTTTCCAAATATGCTAATCCCACCATATGAACTATTACATTACAAAATTAAAGAAATAATCTCAAAAATGAAGTTTTTTTCATATTTTGTCACACTTTAGAGCCTTTGCGCGACCGGAAGATGTCAACCGATTTAGATATATTATTTTATTTTATTGTGTCTATATAATTCGCAACTGTTGCGCGTTATAACAACTTCGAAATAAAAAAAAAATGAATTTTTTCGGCCCACCCTAATATCGGTATGTGGAGAGCTGTTATCCACGGGGTCATGATCCTCTGTGTTCGATAGTGCAAGTGAGTAAGTTATATGCTGCAATATAATTATTTAGGAGTAAGTCTACATTAGACGCTTATTACACCATTTACAAATTTTGACGTGACATATGGTTTAATGCTAGGCTTAATGATCGTGAGCCCTTCAGTTGTAACCAGAGTTAACATCCAAACACTAAAATAATCATTAACAACTGAGTCAAAGTGCTCCCTGTATGCAGTTTACACTAAATGACAAGTTCCTATCGTTGTTCATGTGCATGCAGAGGTAAATAACCTAAGTTTATAGTTCAAACGAAATATAATAAAAGTAACAAAATTTACAAAACTAAATATATGGTCACACGTAGAAATTCATTATATAATGGAAATGGACAGCTAATGACAAATGAGGGAAATTTTGAGGAAGTGTCTGAATTCAAATACCTAGGAACAATAATCACAAATAGGAATGAGTTGCACAAAGAAATTAAACATAGGCTCAATTCTGGAAATGCGTGCTACTATGCATTGCAGAGACTGGCTCAATTATGGAAAGCGTGCTACTATGGATTGCAGAGACTCTTGATGTCCCAACTCCTTTCAAAAAACGTTAAACTGAAAATATATAAAACTATTATTCTACCAGTTATATTATATGGGTGCGAAACATGGAATCTTACTTTAAGGGAGGAAAGGAGATTACAAGTATTTGAGAATAAAGTACTTAGGAAAATTTTTGGACCAAAGAGAGATGAACAGGCAGGTGAATGGAGAAGACTACTTAACAATGAACTACTTGGTCTTTATGGGAAGCCAGATATAATAAGAACAGTTAAGTCTCGTAGACTGAGATGGGCAGGACATGTTGCACGTATGGGGAGTGAAAGATGTGCATGGAAGCTTCTTGTAGGAAAACCAGAGGGAAAACGCCCAGTTGGTAGACCAAGAATGAGGTGGGAGAATAACATTAACTATGATTTGAGGGAAATAGATTATACAGGAAATGATTGGAAAGCATTAGCTCAGGATAGGGATGTATGGAGAGCTTATGTCCGCGCTGCCATGAACCTACGGGTTCGATAGTGCCAGTGAGTAAGTAAGTAACAAAATTTACGGTTTTCATTTCCAAGTTTTACTTTAATAAATAAAAATGAGAAAATTTGAAACTTGGTCGTGAAAATTGTCCATGTATCACAATTTATTCTGTTGCATTAGATCCCAAGCTTTGCAGATCAATTGTTTATTTTTTTATAGTTTGAAAATTCTGTTACATTTGACATATTTCACCAGAATAACGCGTTATATTCGGCTAAGTTTGCATAACAAAGAAGCCATACATCAACGATAATAAAGTCAGGCAGTCGTGAAAATTTATATGTGCAACTCTGTACTACTGGGAGCATGAAATCCTGGTTCGCGAGAAAGTGGAAGGGGAATTCTTCGACGATAGGAGGAGCTGCAGTCTCTTAAGGGAGAAGTTTTTAAACTTCATTAAAATAAATCATTGCGAAATGTATTTTTGTTGCTTCTCTAGGAGAAATAAACTAAAAATTGATAAAGATAAATAGTTATTTAAGCTTTCTCTTTCTTATTTATAAACGCTTTAACATCTAAACTTTGCATTAGGTATCTTTAGTTGTTTCCAAGAGATGTGTGTTTCTACAGTTGCGATTGCCACTTATTCTTGTGAATATTCTAAAGAAGTTAAGTGATTTAATCTTAATTACAACCTATTAAGAAATCATCCAGCCAGTGTAGGCGTCACATTTGGTCAGGATGTCGGGTCCTATTCTGGATGAAATTCCATGAGAAAATGTGTCTTCCTCCTTGGAGACTCAAATCCCGTAGCTCTGCACCAAGACCTCTTGCCTTAACCACTAGCTCTATTATTATAATAATAATAATAATAATTATTATTATTATCATTTTTATTATTATCATTATCACTATTATTATTATTATTATTATTATTATTATTAATATATTATTATTATTATTATTATTATTATTATTATTATTATTATTATTATTATTATTATTATTGTCATTATTATTGTCCCGCGCTGTAGCCGAGTGGGTTGAGGCAGGAAGCCTTGGCTCAGAGCTACGGGACTTGCGCTGGTTCGAGTCTCCATGGGGGAAGACATTTTTCTCATGGTATTTCGGCCAGTATGGGACCGGTGCCCACCCAGCATCGTGAGGCGTTTGGGTAGCTAAAATAAGTAGCGGTCCCAGGTTGAGAAACCAGCTATAACGCCTGTGGGACTCGTCATGCTGACCACATGTCACCCCTACACAGGCTAGATGGTTATCTACCTCTGTGATTGACACATGTGGATGTGAGGCAGCAGCTGGCTGGTAGGCTAAGGGCCTTGTAGGCCTGTCGCGCCATGTAAAATTATTATTATTATTATATTATTATTATTATTATTATTATTATTATTATTATTATTATTATTATTATTATTATTATGTAATAATAATTTTGGAAATTCTTTACAACATGTACGCGAATATTTTTTCTAAGTTCCAATCATACACCATCCACATGCGCCAACAATCGCGAAGCGGTATACACTATGGAATCACGGGATGCAGCCAACATATACACGTTTAAGGAAACTAAAGCTAATCTAACGCAATTGAAGCACTCTAACTGTGAAAGAATGAAACGCCCAAAATTAAATAGCAAGTTCTGAAATTCTGAAGTATTATGTGTACAGTTAATTAGTGTGCACTCTATGTTGGCTGCACTGGAACACGTCTTAATATTCTTTAAAAAATATATATGGCCACGTCTTCAGGCTACGTATGTAGTTAAATATCATAGAAAAATAAATTGAAATAATCGTAGAAAAAAATAAAAATCATTGTAAATTGTGGGAAATAATTGAAAATGAAACCCTAAGAATATAATTTGACAAGAATATATGAACGTATTAAAAAATGTCGCGTCACAGGTTGTAAAGTTTAGCTATAATTTTATAATAATAATTTTTATTATTCCGGCTTTTACAATGAATATACATTTTTCCGGTACCCATGTTCACAGTTAACTACACATTTGTTTCAACACATTTTTCCATTCTTGTCTGTTCATCCATATATCTTCTTCTATTTCACATTCCCTCTTAGTTTAATTAATTCCCTGAATCCACGTACTATTTGGTCTACCCTTCTTTTTCCTTCCATGTGGTTCCCAATCCATGATTATCTTAGGTAGTCTTCCTTCTTCCATCCTTCTAATGTGTCCGTACCAATTTAATTGTTTCTTCTTTATAAAATCTAATATTGAATATTGTACCTGCATTTATTCATTTATATATGAATTTCTGATTTTATCCTTCCTGGATATTCTTGCAGCACGTCTCCAGTAGTCCATTTCAGTGGCGAGTAATTTTTTTTTATTTGTGCATTTAAAGCCCACACATCAGCTCCATAGGTAATAATGCTTCTGATTATTGTATTAAAAATAGTTTTTTTTTGTTTCTTTGAAGATATGTTTGTCCCATACTATTCCATTTAGGGCAGATATAGCATACTTTCCTATATTGATCCTGTTTCTTATCTCTGTTTCTTGTTTTCCATCTTTAGTAATTTTAATTCCCAAATACTTATATTCTTCAGTGTATTTAATTGTCCTTAAATTTTCGTATAGTATTAAACATTGAGGAAGATCCCCTATTGTCATATATCTTATAATAATAATAATAATAATAATAATAATAATAATAATAATAATGAATTAGTATAGAGAAGAAAGCGTTTCAGGCTAGAACAAACATAATTCGGAATGAAAATGGGGATATGATTGCAGATTCTAAGAGTATATTAAATAGATGGAAAAGTTACTTTAATCAGCTATTAAATGTACATACAGAACAAGACATTGAGGAGGATAAGTTACAGACAGCAGAAATGCTAGTCGCAGAGCCAAGTGCATTAGAGGTTGAAATGGCAATTGAAACATTGAAGATTGATGGGCAAGATACGCTGGTTGCTTAGTATGATTTGGGAAACAGAAGCTCTTCCAGATGAATGGAAGGAATAAAATTATCTTACCAATTTATAAGAAAGGAGATAAAACTGATTGCAACAACTACAGGGGCATCTCATTACTTTCAACTTCATACAAAATTCTAACAAATATATTAGTAAGCAGACTTACTCCCTATATTGATGACATTCTAGGAGATCATCAATGTGCATTTAGAAGAAACAGGTCTACAACAGATCAGATTTTTAGTATAAGACAGATTTTAGAAAAGAAATGGGAATATAATGGTACTGTACATCAACTATATGTAGACTTCAAAAAAGCATATGATTCAATTAAGAGGGAGAAGTTATATAGCATCCTGCTGGAGTTCGGAATTCCTAAAAAGTTAGTTAGACTTATACGAATGTGTCTAAATGGCTCAAAGAGTAGGGTACGTGTAGGCAAACAGTTTTCAGACACTTTTGAAATCCAGAATGGGTTGAAAGCAAGGAGATGCACTATCTCCTCTACTATTTAATTTTGTACTAGAGCATGCAATTAAATCTTTAGAGAATGAGGAAGACTTACAACTGAATGGTATTAATAAGCTGTTAGTTTATGCTGATGATGTAGTACTACTGGCCGATAGCGAGGAGATACTAAAGGCCAACACGCACACACTATTGAGTAACACTAAGAAATTGGGACTGGAAGTAAATATCAGTAAAACTAAATATATGGTTACACGTAGAAATTCAGTATATAATGGAAATGGACATCTAAGGACAAATGAGGGAAATTTTGGAAGTGGCTGAATTCAAATACCTAAGAACAATAATCGCAAATAGGAATGAGATGCAGAAAGAAATTAAACATAGGCTCAATTCTGCAAATGCGTGCTATTATGCATTGCAGAGACTTTTGATGTCCCAACTCCGTTCAAAAAACGTTAAACTGAAAATATATAAAACTATTATTCTACCAGTTATATTATATGGGTGCGAAACATGGACTCTTACTTTAAGGGAGGAAAGGAGATTACGAGTATTTGAGAATCAAGTTCTTAGGAAAATTTTTGGACCAAAGAGAGATGAACAGACAGGTGAATGGAGAAGACTACATAACAATGAACTACATGGTCTTTATAGGAAGCCAGATATAATAAGAACAGCTAAGTCTCGTAGACTGCGATGGGCAGGACATGTTGCGCGTATGGGGAATGAAAGACGTGCATGGAAACTTCTTGTAGGAAAGCCAGAGGGAAAACGCCCAGTTGGTAGACCAAGAATGAGGTGGGAGAATAACATTAACTATGATTTGAGGGAAGTAGATTATACAGGGAATGATTGGAAAGCATTAGCTCAGGATAGGGATGTATGGAGAGCTTATGTCCGTGCGGCCATAAACCTACGGGTTCGATAGTGCCAGTGAGTAAGTAAGAGTAAGTAAGTAATAATAATAATAATAATAATAATAATAATAATAATAATAATAATGATAATAATGATAATAATAATGATAATAATGATAATAATAATAATAATGATAATAATGATAATAATAATAATAATAATAATGATAATAATGATAATAATAATAATGATGATAATAATGATAATAATAATAATAATAATAATAATAATAATAATAATAATAATAATAATAATAATAATAATAATAATAATGATAATAATAATAATAATAATGATAATAATAATAATGATAATAATAATGATAATAATGATAATAATAATAATAATAATGATAATAATGATAATAATAATAATAATGATAATAATGATAATAATAATGATAATAATAATAATGATAATAATGATAATAATAATAATAATAATGATAATAATGATAATAATAATAATTATAATAATGATAATAATAATAATGATAATAATAATAATGATAATAATGATAATAATGATAATAATAATAACAATAATAATAATGATAATAATAATAATAATAATAAATCATGAACGTAATAGAATGACGCGAATCGTAATTTCCGTTCAACACCATAAGACAACATCTAAAGCAGTACGTTCTCCTATCTTTTGGAGAACTAAGTTACTTCTCAAAAATCTAGAAAAGAATCATTTTAGTGTAATTAGCAAGATTTTTTCAACAAAATGAACATTATGCAAAAGGACACACATGTTAGAAGTAAGCGTTCTTCCTTATTCTACATAAATAAAAGCAGAGCAAGAGAGGGCATTGCATAGCATGCATGCTGACCGCTGTATAATTGGTAAAACAGAGCTGTCGGATTCAGGTTTCTCGGAAAAGAAACGGTCAGCTTCTCTATAATTAGGGTCTCCTGAGAGCCCTGCCTGCTTCCACCCGCAAAACCCCCGGTCCTGGAAACTAAGCCCGTAACGTCTGCACTCCAAAAGAATACCGCAGAGCTATGGTCCCGTCTCTCGCATACTAATGCTAGCCACTCAAATAAACTGAGCCTCCACGTCTTGCCCTTCTTTACCTGTACACAGCTTCTCTCCACAAAGGATCTACTCTTAATTGCATCAATTTATTTTTAATTGCATTTTTATTGTACCTACTTTCCTTAATGTATTTGTCACTCCTCAATCATATAAATCGCAACTGGAATTCCCTACCACAATAAAAAAAGGGGTTGCCGGACATTGACATATTTTAAAAGAAATCTAAATTTATTTTTGCTCTAACATCGACTTCATCATTACCCAAGTGTAAAGTGCATATATTAATTGGTGTTTCTCGTATAATTTATCATATTTATACTATAATAACATTGGTCAACATGATTTTTGTCTCATGAGTACCAATAGTTGTACTTAATGCAGTTTTTTTATCGTGTTTTCAAATATGTATTCGGAATTTCTCCATCACACACAGTTTTTTTAATTCAATTTCAATTAATGGATTTAAATAATTATTTTTATAAACTTTTTGTTCGTCTATTTGTCCATTGTAAAATAAAACCAAATGAGCTAACTCAGGAGATTTTAGCTATGGAAAAGAGATATTAAGGCAAATGGAATCCTAATATGCTGGTCGATTATTGTTGGTCCATGAAGAGGGATGCTCCACAGGCGAAATATAGCAGAAAATCGTCATTTCTTACTTTCTAGGCGAGTCCGAATGTTCGAACATTGTGTAGTTACGAATGTAGAAAATATTAAAGTGTTTGAAATTATAAATTCCTATCTCTCGGAAACCTTGCGTGATGGAGAAAAACCGATATCATATTTGAATTCAGGAGAAAAAAATACTATCAGAATCACATATTTTTCTTTCTGAGACAAAACAAAAAAGTTTCTTTTTTGTTGCTCAGTGTTATCTACTATAAAAATAATTAATTCAATTTTATGCTAATTATTATTCATTGTAGCATCGAAAGGGTGAAATTTACTGACACCAGTCATTTATAAAAATCGTTTCTACATATACTAAATTCCATCTACAGTACCGAAAGTCTGCGATAGGTTTTATTAGAAATAAAGTAGGAATTAAACTTCTCTCAAAAAATAAGTAAAAAGTAAAAAATCTTATTCTTCTGAATTTAACTGATCCCCTCTAATCTCATCAGTAATAGTTATAAGATCACTAGTAACACTATACACCTGGTATACACAAACATATCTTGCAGATCATTTGACTAATATTGGTCCAGATTTTGTAAAATTTTATTTTATTATTTTGAAAAATCATTCCCTGTATAACACTAGTTTGAAATATCCTTACCAGACTCTACAGAAGGTTACTGCAAGTTTTTTTTATCTATAAATAATTAAAATTTATAACCAAATGTTTAATGTGTTATGAATTATATAGCCGTTCACAAGGACTCAATTAGGAAAAGGTATTAGGTGCTGGGTTGAAGAATAAGATAAAACATATAATAAAAATACATTTGTTTTTAAATAAATTCAGAAAGATTTATTAATTTCGAAAGTGTATGCCAATTCAGTGGATGTAGATGGTGAAAATCACAAAGAAGACAGCTTTCAAAATCTGTAAAAAAAAAAAAAAGAAAGTTTCCATTTATTTGTCATTTATGTTTAAAAGATTATCTAATTTATAAAAATGTGTTTTTAATTTATATTAAGTGCATATAAAATATTATTCTGTAAGTTCTCCTCCGCTAATCATACCTCAGATAGCAGTTCCATGCATCTGTGATGCTATGGACTTGTCTATTGTACATTGAGAAACATTAAAGTTTATTTGTACAGTATCTGGAATAACTGATTTCTTGTAGACACAATAAAGAAGACAGATATTTAAACAGATAGGACTGGGTGCCTAATTAATATAATCTAGTCCGTTATTTAGTTCATGACAAGCGTACGATACGAACGCCGTCGCCATAAAGTGAATACTCAATTTATCCGATCACGTTATTCAACAATGGACTCCGCCTGTCCTATGTTTTTACCAAGAGCTCAATGTAAATGCATACCAACAATTATAGCAGAAACCATAAATGTAAATAGCAATGCTTCCAATGTATGAATCACCCATTTCTGTTTATTTCTGTTATTTTGAATGTCTCTCAATGCACTATTTTTTTTTCCAATGCCACCGGGTTGTCTTATATGACATTTCTGGCTTTATTCTCTGACATTGGCGGAACTGAAATCCATTTCTTAGGTTGGGACATCTGGAAAGCGGAGTTACCCAGATTATATGATGGGTGATAAATAAAGCGCCAGGAGAGTACTTATCCTAAACTTAACCTAAATTCCAGACCATGGACAACCACAGGAATAATTCGCTTTAAAGAAAAATTCCTGTGGTCTTACCGGGAATCGAACTCGAGACCTCATGAATTGTAGTCAGAAACGCCTGAATGTACTGTAGGCCCTATTATATAATTAAATAGTATAAGATACTAGGACCCAATTTCGCCACATCATGCAAATTCGTCACAATCTAGCGTCGATGCAACTGACAATCACACACCGACAGATTGCAATTCTACTCCATTTCTTCATCCAAAATAAAGTTTGGAGTGATATCACTCTTTTTTTTCTTCAGAAAATGTATGGATTACCAAAGATAGTCTACTGTATTGAACAAGTTGTTAATTTACACCGCTGAATATTTAATTATTATAGTTAAGTCTATAGGCCACGGTTATCTATGGGGTTCAGTTCCTTGTTCTGGTCCTGAGAGTCGTAGGTTCATACCCAACAGGGGTCGATTAATATTTTAGGATGGAAAAATCCAAAGGAAAATTCCTCCTGAAGGGACTTTAAGCAGTGGGTCAGGTGATTTTCAGGCTCGTAAAAGAACCTCAAGCCTAAATTATTCATCTGGACAAAATTTAATCGGTATTTCACACCAAATAGTACCTTAGTTGTTTACTTGATTTCTCTTTAAGGCGATGTGCTAACCATATGCCACCAGCTAATATATGGAATAAGCATAACTACATTGGCTTAGTTAGAAACCTCCCGCCAGGGAGCACCCTTGCCCCGCTTAGGGATATATGGGAATACACAACTCTATAGTTTAATATAGTAAGTACATACAGTATAATATGTAATTTAAAAACTTAATTCACTCCTAATGTTATTACAATTGTTTGGTATTCAAAATTCTGAACTTAAGTTGATAAATTGAAAACCAGTGTTCGTTAATATAGCCACTTGACATCTCTTTTGTTTTTCTTTTTTTATGAATAAGTTATTGTGGATTTTAAATAAACTTTTTCAGTTAATAGGTAAGTAGTACCTTCATTTAATATGTAGTAATTTTAAATTAGAAATTATTTAAATTATATATACTTACGTTTTAACGACCGTAGTAGGGGTAGCCAAGACCGGAGTAGGCATAGGGATGGGCATAACCACCATATCCATAGCCACCATAGTATCCGGTACCATAGAGACCTCCATAGGAGAGGACCTGGGCGGAGGCCACGGCGATAAGGGCGAGGACGAGAAGGACCTGAAAGCAGATATTTCAATCGTGCATTAAAAATTGGAGAAGATGAGAAATGGATGAAGATCTGCATATTGCATGCAGGAGAGTTTATTTAATTTATACAATGGAAACATGGCACAAGATTTGTGTTTCTCCAGGCATTGAAACGTTATGCATGACATCTTTTTAATAAAAACGAAGATGCATGACCTCCTTTCATATCTGTTCACGAGATTCGAGTACAAATGAATATAATATCATTTCTATAGTCGTCCTTGGCCTATCAACTTTTGGCGAATTCTTAAGGGAATCAAGCAGCAGTAGTAGTAGGACATTATTAATTTAAAAGTAAGATACATACAATGTTATTTACAAATATGGGTCGCATGGGCAGTAAGCCGTACGTGCTGTTGACAGTCCGTTACAATAAAATAATGTTTGGTAATAATATAAAGTAAAACAAAACAAAAACACAATAATATTACAATTATATAATAATACAATTACTTACTTACTTACTCACTGGCACTATCGAACCCGTAGGTTCATGGCCGCACGGACATAAGCTCTCCATACATCCCTATCCTGAGCTAATACTTTCCAATCATTCCCTGTATAATCTACTTCCCTCAAATCATAGTTAATGTTGTTCTCCCACCTCATTCTTGGTCTACCAACTGGGCGTTTTCCTTCTGGCTTTCCTACAAGAAGTTTCCATGCACGTCTTTCATTCCTGAGAGCTATGCCGGCGGTAGTATTGCTGCCGATAGGGTTACCCATGCCGGACTGGTCGAAGGTGATAAGCCAGACGAAATAAGTACCTTGGTCGAAAGAGTGACGATCTTTCACCGTAAAAATACAACCGTCAAGAAATGCGGACATGGGTTCTACTGGGGTATAATAATACAATTAGATACATTAATTAGGTTATGTAGAATAATTGAGAATTAATTATATTAAATTTTTGCTAACGTATTTATTTATTTATTCACGAATAAGTGTTGTTCTTATTTTCCGCATTTTCTCCAGAAATGTACGTAAGTTTATACAATTTTCTGGATTTACCATTTTAAATAAAAAGGGAAATCAAATTATTGAGAATGTTCTAATGAAAACATTATTGAAAATTGTTTACAGATCTTCAGCGATCCTATATAGTAGACACCGAAAAAAAAAAAATATATATATATATATATATGTGTGTGTGTGTGTATGTATGTGTGTGTGTACGTGTGTGTGTGTGTGTGTGTGTGTGTCCGTCCGTTAAAGCTCTACCGGCCTTTTTGTTTCACGGAAATCAAACTTAGCATATAGAAACGTATTAAAAAGGTAAGGTTGAGTTCATTAACGAACAAAATCGGACCATTCGGTGTAGGAGTTCACCTGAAACGAAATATTTAAAATCGCTTTAGCGGTCACAATGTTTGATGATTCACAACGAAAACTCTGCATATGGTATTAAAATAAAACGAGGAAGATATTCTCCAAAACATCAGCGAAATCAGACTGGTTTCGAGATAATGGCGTTGCCTCAAGCGCAGCGTCCCCGGGTTTCATCCCGGTAGGGTCAAGTTTCGTGAGTTAGATTTATTCAGGGATTTTCTTCATCTGTAAATATAATGTCGGATTTTTTTTTTGGACCAAATAATTCCCGAATATTTGGCCATCATACTCATGCTGCTATATTCCCTTTATTTAGTATGGATGTATAAGCGAATTTTTTTTTGTCTTGAAACGTTCGTACTATTATACAGGTGTCTCTACTCTGAGCTGATCCCTCATTCAGGGAGGCGCTCTATTCCTTGCGGTCAAAAGTGTATAGGCTATGTAATCCTCTCCCGACTGGTCGAGTTACTGGAAGACCCGAGTGGGATGGGACACGTAAAAGTACCTAAAAAGTGGAGGGAGGTTAAACTAAGAATAAGAAGTAAAATAATACGATTGTCAAATATTAATTTCCGATCTAAAAAAATCGGTATTCTAGTATTATCATAATATGACGGAATTATTTTTTAATTCACTCTTTCATATGTAAATTATATTTAGTGAATGCAGATTCTAGAATTAATATTAATTCCATCAACTTTTTTTATTATTAATCTCTTCACGAAATTTCATTTTATGAAATATTATATTAATAATTTATCGGCCACGGTGGATTATTGGTTATGTTCCTTGCCTCTGGTCCCGATGGTCGCGGGTTCAAATCCGTCAGGGGTCGGTGGACTTTTATAGGATGGAAAAATCCAAGGAGCAAATCCTCCAAGAGGGACTTTAAGACGTGGATCCTCAGTCTGAAGATTTTCAGGCTCCTAGAAGTTCCTTAAGCCTGAATAAAGAAGCCTGTAAACAAAATTTACCGATCTCCTCCATCCTAGTATACCTTAGTTGCCTACTAAATTGTCCCATTGGGCTGTTAACGCCATTGCGGATAGATATTATTAATTTATTTGAATACTGTTTTCATTGGAGCAGAGTGGAACGTGACTGTAAATTGCATACTCACCAATTGGTACATGGTTGTAGTTTTTCTGAGCTGCCTTGGTTAAGACTGATAATCTCTGCTTGATACAAGCCGGTTTATATAGCCCGAATTGCCATAACAAATAAAAGAATGGTTACATAAAAAGTACAGTTATATTATGTAAAAAAAATAACGTATGTTGTCTGGTTTCTACCTTGGCCTTGGTCAAGGTGACTTGCTTAAACTTACAGGTAACACATTTAACGTATTATTATAATGTATAGTATTTTATTAGTGCATGCTATATTTTTTTATTCTTCCGCCTTACTGACCGATGTCAAGGCCAGCATTTGCCATTCTTAGCCTTTTGAAAGGCAAGGCTACGTACCACTGAAACTAAATTATTAACACTAGAATAATAAAATGCTACGGTCCATTTATGATTCCCTCTTGTCTCTCTCTCTCTCTCTCTCTCTCTCTCTCTTAGCATAGGCCTAACGTTTCCCTATTTTTTAAACTCATTTATTTCCAGCATGCTCCAATACAATCTTTATAGTACACGCTAAATAACAAAATTAATAAACAATGCATATTTTACACACAATTTATTTTTCTTTTTATTTCGTGACACTTAAGTCACGCTTATAAAATTAACTGTTGCTAAATAATCGATTTTTCTCCAGAACTAAATTTATTCTATTTCAATAATGGAAATGTTTTTCTCATGTTTTCTATCTTGTACATTTTATATTTCATTCGTTAAATCTACAGTAAATCAAAATATATTGTAAATAATAATTGTATTGTAGATATACTATGTAATAATATTGTTTGTTGAAAATTAGATGTAACAGTATTTTTTTTATTTTTTATCTAACCTGATTAAGTGGTAGACAAGACATAAAGACCTTAACACTACCAGGTAAAATAAATAATTTATTATTACAATAAAGCTATTATTATTATTAACATTATTTTATAACATATTGTATTATTGACATAAACTCATCAGTTTCAAGCTATTTGTAGCACAATGAATAGAACATTGAATGATAAAACCCATAAACAAACAGAATTAACATTTTATAAAACAATGGCGGTCCCTGTCCTTATGTATGATCAAATTTTCTACATCCTTCTAGTTGTCTGAGGAACCTCATCTCCGCCGTCTGTATTCTATCTTCTGTTTTTTTTTTGTTTAGAACCCAAGTTTCACATTCATACAATATTGTGGAATTTGCATAACTTTAAACGTTTTTATTCTTGTTTGTTTTTAAATTTTATTTTCGAACATCCTCTGTATTATTTCACATACCGTCTGAAATTTATTTATTTTGGAATCATATGTTTCCATTTTGAAGCTAATATCGCAGCTCACATGTTTGAAACTAGACACCTGTGTATACTTTGATTTTGCAAAATAATTTTGGATCTCACTGAATCTTTTTTTCTAAAAGCCATGAGTTTTGTTTTTCTTACTGGTTGTATAAATAATATGTTGTATTTATGAGTGATGTGGTTTAACTTATGGAGTGCTTATTGGACTTCATTTTTTATTCTCTCTATAGTAAACTGAGCATCAGCTAAAAGTAATGTTGTATAATTTACATTGTTAATAGTAAATACTGTTTAAAGTCGTTAAAAATAAGCTCAAAACATAGTAGACATGCAAACATAACAAAATGATTAATTAAATCATATCCACAGATTGAATTTAAATTGTATAACTGTAGGCTTTCACGGCCGGCGTCTTGATCCCTATTAGGTTCGTCTTCCGGGCATATAGGCCGTGGTCCAGTCGTTCTTCTACTCGACGTTTCGTCTACTGCTGCGGTAGACATCTTCAGGAGATACTGCGTGCTCTCTGTGAACTCCTCAACAGTCGGCTGCAGACTGGCTGGTCGTTGGAAACTCCCTCCCTATTTATAGGCACGCCCCTGGTGGAGAGGCGGTTTTCTGCGCGGTCCGTGTTGCGTGCTGTTTTGTCCAGGCTGTCGCTAGCAGAAGTCATAGGCTTCGTTGTCGTATTGTGCAATGCCGGGATCCAGATTTTGTTTATCTTCATGGTTTCTTCTTTTTTGTTAAAAAAGAAGAAACCATGAAGATAAACAAAATCTGGATCCCGGCATTGCACAATTAAAAAAGAAGAAACCATGAAGATAAACAAAATCTGGATCCCGGCATTGCACAATACGACAACGAAGCCTATGACTTCTGCTAGCGACAGCCTGGACAAAACAGCACGCAACACGGACCGCGCAGAAAACCGCCTCTCCACCAGGGGCGTGCCTATAAATAGGGAGGGAGTTTCCAACGACCAGCCAGTCTGCAGCCGACTGTTGAGGAGTTCACAGAGAGCACGCAGTATCTCCTGAAGATGTCTACCGCAGCAGTAGACGAAACGTCGAGTAGAAGAACGACTGGACCACGGCCTATATGCCCGGAAGACGAACCTAATAGGGATGAATTTAAATTGTTTACTGAAGAAGGTATTCCATAATCAATGTAAAATAGAAAGTTACAAAGTTATCCCAAAATGTATTATGCATTTAATAAGGAAGTATCTAGCAAGTGAATAATTAGTTTGTCTAAAAACGAAGTTTTATAATTTAATAGTTGAGCAAACACTGGGTGTTATTCAGGGTCAGTTATTATTTACAAAATACTTCAAAGAAAGTTACCTTTAATTTAATTAACAAAGATAAATTACAGTATCCAAATTATCTACCACTTTTTTTCCGTCTTAATTAATCAATCTACCTTCCAAAATACCGAAAGGGTAAAAAAATAATTTAAGAATATTGGAAAAGATCAAGGGCTACGAGTTAGATAAGTTTGGTTTTTATATTTGACTTTTATAAATTTATGATTCAGAGAACAAGGACACGATACAAGTTTTCTTTGTCAAAAGCACCTTGTATGTTGTGTTCGATTTACATGATCACAATGTGCTGTGCTTATCCTTTCTGTTTAGTATGTCCATTGTTTTGAAAAGGAGAAATATAGGAGACTTCATAATGTTATTTCCTGCACGAGTATCTGGAGGTGTGTAATGGTTTGTTTATTAAAGTGTTAGTGAGTATACCTCATTCCCTCATTTGTCATTAACTGTCCATTTACATTATATAAAGTACTTCTATGTGTGGATATACATCCAATATATAAATAAATAATACTTTAAAAAAACGAAAAGAACACGCTTTATTAGAAAACTAAAAAATGAAAAACAATTTTAATTTCCAATACGCTTGGGATAAAATAAAGTGGTCAACAAAAAAATCATCTCCAACACATATAGAATAAAATTAGAGTTATCAACAAAAAGAAAATAATTTTACCATCAAAAGCGTGGGGTGCTCTATATCAATTAATATATTTGATAATAAACAGATATTGGTAAAAGTAAGCTCTCTAAGAAGTAAATGTAAAAATCATAAAAAGCACCCCACGCTTTTGATGGTAAAATTATTTTCTTTTTGTTGATAACACTAATTTTATTCTATATGTGTTGGAGATGATTTTTTTGTTGACCACTTTATTTTATACCAAGCGTATTGGAAATTAAAATTATTTTTCATTTTTTAGTTTTCTAATAAAGCGTGTTCTTTTAGTTTTTTAAAACTATTATTTATTTTTTATTTTTTAGTTTTAATATTTTACAAAATAAGATAAAAATGTAAATATCTTTAAATTCGATACTATTGTAGTATGAGCTAAAAGTAATACTCTTCTATGAAAAAACCCTCCCAGCCGGATTTGAACCACCGACGTATGGATCACTGAAATTACATACCACTAAGAGTTCACTGCTCTATCAACTGAGCTCTTATAACGATTGACTAAAAACTCGACAAGTCCGCAACCTATTATACCAGTTTTCATTTTTTTTATTTTCGGATGATTCTGGCCAGGATTTTAGAAACAAAATATGAAATTATTGTATTGTCACGGGTCTTCTACACGTATACAAAGTTTCAAGTCGATCCAATGTTTGTAAGTGGGTGAAAATCGCGTTGAAAGGTTCCGTTACATTGATACAAAAACACTTTTTTTTTATTTTCTGATGATTATGGCCAGGATTTTAGAAAATAAATATGAAATTATTGTATTGTCACGGGTCCTCTACAAGTATACAAAGTTTCAAGTCGATCCGATGATTTTAAGTGGGTGAAAATCGCGTTGAAAGATTCCGTTACATAGATAGATAGATACAGGTCAAGCTAATATAAAGCGTGTAAAAATGAATGTTAGTTAGTTTGTTTGTTTGTTCGTACTTTATGCGCGGCTATACCATTGATCCGATTGCAACGGGGCTTTTTGTAAAAATATTCAGGAGATTCCCGGGATGAACATAGGCTATAAGACAGTGATACTCAACTTCTACACCCTTAAAGATCGCCCTTTGTAGTGGAAAACGTGATAAAAGTAGCTCTTTGGACTCTTAAATGGCTTACACTGAGTAAACCGTAATAAATACACAAAATTAATGTACACAGAATTGAATATCTCAAATCGCTCTACTAAAAAGTCCGCGACAGCACATGTTTATCAGGCTTCGTTACCCGTATATAAATATATTTGTATATAGGCCTACAGGGAAATAAATTAATTAAAGGAAACAGCTCATATATATATATATATATATATATATATATATATATATATATATAATGAATAACGATTATAACATAATAATAATAATAATAATAATAGCTTTATTTTACCTGGCAGAGTTAAGGCCTTAAGGCCTTGTCTACCACTCAACCAGGTTTAAAAAAAATACAAAAAAAAATAGTCTTAAATCTAAATTACAATATATATATATATATATTATATATATATATATATATATATATATATATAAACGATTACAAGTTATGAATACAATACAATTAATATTTATAATGTATTTTGATTTACTCTAAATTTAACGAATTAAATATATAATATGTACAATATATATAAAAAAACGAGGAAAAGATTAATGACATAGTATAAAATTATATAAATAGAGAAAAATTAATTATTAGACAACAGGTAACTGTATAAGCGTGACTTAAAGGTTCCAAGTGTGCGGCAACCCCTGATATCTTGAGGAAGGAGATTCCAGGAGCGGGCAGAGGCTACTGTGAAAGAAGTAGAATAGGAGGAAGTGCTATGAAGAGGAATTGTTAGCAGACTGCTATCTTGTGATCTAGTGTCAATATTGTGGTAAGAGGATAACTTCTCAAATCTGGACGCCAGGTAAGTAGGGATGTAGGAATTCAGAAGCTTGAAAAGTAGTGAAAGGGAGTGCAATTTACGTCTGTCAGTAAGACGGAGCCAAGAGAGGTTATTAAAGTGTTCGGAAATATGGTCATAACGGCGGATATTAAAAATGAATCGAACGCAAGCATTATGAACACGCTGCAGTCTCTGCGACAAGTCATAGTTTAGATCATTATATATAATGTCACAATAATCGAAGTGTGGTAACACAAGATTCTGCACAAGGATTTGTTTTAAACGAAACTGGGAGAAAATTCTTTAAAACGTCTAAGATAATGTAAGATGGAGAAAGTCTTTTTACATATGTGTTTCACTTGTGTTTGCCAGGTTAAATTTGCGTCTAGATGTAGTCCAAGATCTATTACTGAAGAAGAATAAGGGATAATTATATTATTTATAGTAATGTTTGGAAGTGTAGATATGTCAAAGGTTGTAAGCAGTCTTTGTTGTCCCATTAGAATTACTTGTGACTTGTTAGGATTTAGATTTAGACCGATACTTGACGTCTCATTACTTTGTTTACAAAACACAAGGCATGACACAATTATCTATTTCCACTACTAATACAAAACGCGTTTGATTAATTAAAAATAAGCGAAGATAATATCTAATTTCATTATTCAAGTAAGTCCTGGAGTATTGCATCGCTTCATGCAGGCAATTCCTAGCAGGGATGGTTGTGGTCTAGTGGAGTGAGCTTCTGTTTTCCGTATATAAGGTCGCGTGTTCGATCCCGCTGTCATTCTTTCTCTCTCTCTCTCTCTCTCTCTCTCTCTCTCTCTCTCTCTCTCTCGTCCTTATTTTAATTTATTTTCTTTCTTTTATTTCATTTGTTTTGCTTTGTTTTATTTTCAGTATTTACCGCACTACTTATTTACGCGAAATTATTTTCCATTGCACGACACACAACGAAATAAAATGGTTTTAGTTTCTCAAATAAACGTATACTTGTGAACCAAATAGCTGATCTCTGATCATTCGCAGTGGCTTCGTTCGGAGACTAGAAAATTAAGTGTGCGCAATCAATTATTTCGAAGGCTGTGCCTATAATATGATTTGTTAATAGAATGATGTGGTAAGAAACTTTTTTAACATAGTTATTTTCACATTCCAATCACTTTTATGATGAACATCATGAATAACACAATCATTATTAAACAAAATAAAAGCTCATTTTACTGCGCAGGCTTGAATGAACACAAACTGCACACTAATTAAAATTGTTTTATTTATGGTTTTCCAATTTATTAATTTCAATTGTGCAGATGAAATTACATTAGCTTATAAATAATGTTATTGCAGGAAATTAGGCTGTTCGTAATAATAATTGATCGCCTCTGTGGTCTCGGGGTAGCGTCCCAGCCTTTTATGTAGGTGGCCTGGAACCGATTATGGATGCCTTTTTTTTTCAATTGTTTTCCTCACTTGTAAGACAAATGCCAGGAAATTTAGGTCCAAAGGGTCTCCGCATATCATATACTTACTCACGGGCACAATCGAACCCATAGGTTCATGGCCGCGCGGACATAATCTCTCCATACATTCCTATCCCGAGCTAATGCTTTCCAATCATTCCCTGTATAATCTACTTCCCTCAAATCATAGTTAATGTTATTCTCCCACCTCATTCTTGGTCTACCAACTGGGCGTTTTCCTTCAGGTTTTCCTACAAGAAGCTTCCATGCAACTCTTTCATGCACCATACGTGCCACATGCCCTGCCCATCGCAGCCTACGAGACTTAACTGTTCTTATTATATCTGACTTCTTATAAAGACCATGTAGTTCACTGTTATTTAGTATTCTCCATTCACCTGTCTCTTCATCTCTCTTTGGTCCAAATATTTTCCTAAGTACTACGTTCCTCCCTTTGAGTAGGCCTAAGAGTCCATGTTTCGCATCCATTTAATATAACTGGTAGAACAATAGTTTTATATATTTTCAGTTTAACGTTTTTTGAAAGGAGTTGGGACATCAAAAGTCTCTATAATGCATAATAGCACGCATTTCCAGAATTGAGCCTATGTTTAATTTCTTTGTGCATCTGATTCCTAATTGTGATTATTGTTCCTAGGTATTTGAATTCAGCCACTTCCTCAAAATTTCCCTCATTTGTCATTAGCTTTCCATTTCCATGTTATATAATGTATTTCTATGTGTGACCATATACCGCATATCATATGACCATTATAATTATATCCACCATGTATAGTATGAATGTGTGAATTCTGTTTAAATGTTCGTGTTGTCTTGGAGGAGGCTCTGGATTGAGCTAATGACTCATTCGAAGAGCCTTCCATGTCCTCGTGTGGTCAAATAAAGGATCAGTGTGATACAAAGATTAAAATCCCTCTCCCGACAGGTCTATGACTGTAAGGTCTTCTGACGTTGGGCATGTAAAAGTATCTGTAAGGTGAAATGTTGAATAGGATAGAGAAGAAAATAATTAAAATTACAAAATTGTCCTAAAATGTATTAAGTGTTTTGCTGCTATTGCTGAATAGTTTACAATTCTCTGTTGTATGCTAATGATCTCTTAGTATTATTTTAAATATTGTTAAAACTGTCGTTTTTCTGTTAGCAATTTCCATTTTATATCAGTAAATCAACACTTTTCTTCCAGTTACCTTCCTTTATAATTTCTTGAATATAATTTTTCCAACTACGTTTAGGTCGCCCCATCTCTTCCTCTCTGGTGGTATCCATTCTAAGATCTTGTTTATTTGTATCCATATCACTATAACTTTCACTTATGTTTTTCATAAATTTATTTTCTCTCTCTCTCTCCCTCTCTCTCTCTCTCTCTCTCTCTCTCTCTCTCTCTCTCTCTCTCATATACAATTATTTCTATGTTTTGTATTTGGTCTAATCTTAGTTTTCTACGTCGTCTTAAAGAATCAATGACTCTTCCCAGAAGTGCCTTACATATCTTTCACATTTATATAAGTGAAAATAATAAAAATATTTTTAAATGTTTGAGAAACCGCGCAGAAATTATTATATGAACGTTATACACATTTAGAATAGATTTTTAGAATTTAGATTTTTAGAATAGATTTATTTAGCCTGGTGGAGTTAAGGCAATGTGGCCTTCTCTTCCACTCACCAGAACAAGCATATGTTACATATGAATGCAAAAAAAAAACAATAATAGTCATATTAAACAGGACAAACATATGTTACACATGAATACAAAAAAATTAAAATAATAGTCATATTAAACAAGACAAAATAATAGTCATATTAAACAGGACAAACATATGTTACACATGAATACAAAAAAATTACAATAATAGTCATATTAAACAGGACAAACATATGTTACATATGAATACAAAAAAAAGTTACAATAATAGTCATTGAACAATTAATTATCTGTCATATTGAATAATAATGAAATTAATGTCTAATAATAGAATGAAACTAAATACAATTAAAATTAAATTAATGATACAATGAATAAAAAAAAAGGAATAACAGCTCGAATCTACTATACATAAAAAGAAAAGAAAAAAAATACAAAGAAAGTAATAAACTACAATGAATTAATCTACGCTTTTTATACAAGGCATTAGGTAAATATATTAACAAATCCTAAGTCTATTTTGATTAAATAATGCAAAAACGCATTATTAATTCTTAAAAAGTAGTATTAGTGAGTTGTTTCTGTTAGTGATTTTATTTTCAATTTATTTCTGAAAGATGGTAAAGTTTGGCAGTCTCTGACATAGGGTGGAAGTGAATTCCATGTTCTAGCCAGAGAAACTGTAAAAGATTTCGAATAATAGGTAGTATGATGAGGATATATCTGAAAAAATATACCTTGTGTTATTCATATTTTCGACATGTTAATAGGTGTTGGGCATATCATACACCGTCATAATGTCAATCTGTTATTGAAGAGAATTCGTTAAGGATTACAACATTTAAAAGATGCAGAAAATACATTATTCCGAATCACCATTACATTTTCTATAATGAATTTGAGACCTAGTTTCCTTGCTATATTTTCCCTACTATATAATATTTATAATACAATTTCATGAGGTTATGTTTCTATAATACTAATTATCGATCTTCAGGTTTTTCAAATAATCCCAAGGATCAAATCTGAATTTAATACAATTGTATCTATCAAATTATCTACTATTCAATATGAATATGTTTGAACTGTTTCATACTTAACGAAATTTGAAATATTCACACTAGTAAAATGCATGATGGAACTGCGCAAATTGAGCGAGTTGCTCGACAGATCTAATTATTGTTAGATTTTGCTGATTTACGGAATGAATATCTCTCTTGTCAAATTGAAGAAACTCTTCTTTTGCTTTTGGTGACGGCAACAATGCGCCCTCCAGTGTGCCAATTCTGAGGTACCTGTACCTCTTGACGGCTAATTTATTTGTTTTATAACTGTAATGGGTTCATACGGCTGTGTAAGTGGGAAATTAAAATGTGATGACGCAGTTTGGTGTAGCGGTAGTGGGGTCACCCAGCGGAAAGGGACATCGTAAACTTCACTGCCGATGAGCCGAGAGTCGGAAAGCTGACAGCGAGGAATAGGCAACACCTTTCGGCGCAGCGAAACACAGTATACCACCATAAGGCCGTTCCCCGATAAATATGGTATCCTTAATACTATTTTAAAATGTTTTGGTGTATAGCACGCTGTTGAGGTGGACAAACTCAATTTCTGATGCTAGTTACAATTTAAAAGTGTCGGTACGCAATGTAAACAACCCCTGCATAACCATATTGCTTATTGTTTATAATTTTGACACAAATTTAAATAATTTATACTGATAAATTTTTCCATTAGTTTATTAAGGATATTAAATAGTAATATTCAGCAGCCTTTAATAACTCACTGGCTCTATCGAACCCATAGGTTCATGGTCGCGCGGACATAAGCTCTCCATGTATCCCTATCCTGAGCCAATGTTTTCCAATCATCCCCTGTATAATCTACTTCCCCCAAATCATAGTTAATGTTATTCTCTCACCTCATTCTTGGTCTACCAACTGGGCGCTTACCCTCTGGTTTTCCTACAAGAAGCTTCCATGCACGTCTTTCATTCCCCATTCGTGCCACATGACCTACCCATCGCAGTCTACTGGACTTAACTGTTCCTATTATTTCTGGATTTCTATACATACAAAGTAGCTAACTATTACGTTGTTTTTTTCCGTTCACCTTTCCATTCATCTCTTTTGGCCCAAACATTTTCCTAAGAACTTTATTCTTAAATACTCGTAATCTTGTTTCCTCCCTTAAAATAAGAGTCCATGTTTCGCATCCATATAATATAACTGGGAGATTAAGAGTTTTGTGTATTTTCAGTTTAACATTTTTTTGAAAGAAGTTGGGATGACAAGAGTCCCTGTAATGCATAATAGCACGTATTTCCAGAATTGAGTATATATTGTTTCTTTGTGTATTTCTTTCCTATTTGTAATTATTATTGTTCCTCGGTATTTGAATCAAGCCACTTCTTCATAATTTCCCTCATTTGTCATTAGTTGTCCATTTCCATTATATAGGTTTATGCATTTCTATGTGTGAACATATGTCTAGTTTTATTGATGTTTACTTCCAGTCCCAATTTCTTAGTGTTACTCAATAGAGTGTGTGCGTTAGCCCTTTTATCTCCTCGCTATCGCTCAATAATATATAATCAGAATAAACTAACAGCCTATTAATACCATCTAGTTGCAGGCCTTCTTAATTCTTCAAACATTTGATGGCATGCTCTAGTACAAAATTGAATAGTAGAGGAGATAATGCATCTATTTGCTTGAACCCATTATGGATTTCAAAAGTATCCGAAAACTGTTTGCCTACACAACTCATTAAGCTATTAAAATATATTGATCTAACAATAAGAAGTCTTGTATTTCTTTATGAACATTTTCTTTTGATTAAATAATAGATTATTAGGAGTTCCTATTTGAGGAACAAGGACTCAAGATAATTGAAAATAATATTTTAATACAAATTAATGTCAAACATAAAATTTATTATTCATAAAATTGACCAAATCGATATAACACATATATATGACGCCTTCTGGGTGGAAGTCAGAAGTGCTGACGTCACGACCTGAAACAAGGAAAATAAAAATGATTATTTTAAAGTAATAATAAATAGAGATAAAGCAATTATGAAATGAAATAACAATATTGACAATGCTATTTATTATAAATGTATGATAAAAAAATACTAATTTAACATAGTTATGTGGATTCTAGTTTTATTCACTATCACATTATAGTCCACGTCACATAATTTGATCAATTCATCTTTTTTGCCAGGTGTTTATCCAATTGAACTGTAATGACCTTGTTTTCTATCCATTTTTTTTGTGCTCTCTCAGTGAATTTCTTTCCTTTTGGTCGATGCGTTAAGATTACTTTTGGAAATCTACTGGTGCTAATTTTGTTAACGCGATTTTTGCAGTTTTCTTGTTGCCGTCTTATTTGTTCCATCACAACATATTGAACCTTGAGTTTTTCTGTAACTTCGTCATTTCGTTTATGGTTGAATTTTTACACCCAGAAATCTACTCATGAATATTATCTCTACATCTCGGATTTTAAGCTATAAAATATGTAGATTTAGGTTCAAAAAATGAGATTTAAAAACCGTAAAATTGATTCTAATTATACTACTTTAGATTTTTAAAAATGTGCATGGCAAGGCTACCTATGGCAAGGCTACCTGATATCACTAGCATCAAAATTTATATAATAATTATCAAATTAAAAGTAGATAAAATTAATCAGCTATGATAATCAAGATATTGACCACAAAATAATTATTTGATGAGGAGACAAGAGAAAAATGGACAACTATAGGGGAATCAGTTTGTTAAACACATGCTACAAAATTTATGCAGACATTTTAAATGGAAAATTGAAAAGTTTCAGTGAAAAATTCCTTATGGAATGTCAAAATGGATTTAGGAAAGGACGATCTTGTATTGATTCAGCATTTTCTGTTAAACTATTGCTTGAAAAAAGAAGAGAATTCAACTTAGAAACACATTTTGCTTTCATAGATTTTGAAAAAGCATTCGACACAGTCAAGAGATCAAAACTCTTAAATATATTGGAAGACAGAAATATACCAAATTTACTTCGGCAGAACATACAAAATATTTACAAAGACAACACCATAAAGATTAAATTAAATAACAGATTTTCTGAAGAAGGAATTATAAATCGTGGTTTGAGACAAGGCTGCCCCCTATCCCCAACACTTTTTGCAATTTATATCAATGAAGTATATATGTTTGCTGGAACAAAACATATAAATTTGGAATAAGAATATCAGAAATATAGAAAATTAAAACACCATATTGTTTGCAGATGACCAAATAATAATAGCAAATTCCGAAGATAATCTACAGAAAGGTCTGTATGAACTTAACAAAATTACAGAAGAATATGGATTAAAGATATCTACAGAAAAAACAAAAATTATGACATTTCAAGGTGTAGATCCTGTCAGAAGTAAAATTGTACTGGACAATAAAATTTTGGAGCAGGTGAATAATTTTACATATCTAGGATGCAATATCTCATATGAAGAAGAAAAGGATGTAAATGCAAAAATATCTAAATTTTTAAGAATTTTAGGGTTAATAAATTCTATCTTCAAGCCACAATTAGTCTAAAAGCATTCAAGACTGAAAGTGTATAAAACACTGGCTCTTCCAACTCTTTTGTATGGTAGCGAAGTATGGACGTTGAAACAGAAGGATATACAGAGACTTAGATCTGCTGAAATGAGATATCTTCGGAGGACTGCAGGATACACACTACTAGATCACAAAAAAAAATGAAGACATCTTAGAAGAATTACACATGGAATCTTTAGAAAACAAAATTTCTGATTATAAGTCAAGATGGATGCAACATGTTCATCGAATGGAAGATCACAGAATACCCAAACAAATGTTAAGATATCAACCTGCAGGAAGAAGAAGACCAGGACGTCCACTCAAAAGACTTCTGGATGGTGTTTCTCTTGAGGCCGAAACAGGTCAACAAATGGCCTAAATTCGTGAATGTACTATGATGATGATGATGATGATGAAAATAATTATTTGTTATGATAATATTTCTATGTTCAGATAGAATTTCGAATATCCCAGAAAATATGAAATCTGGCAACTCTGAACTCGGGGAAATTATTTAAATTAATTAAAAAAGGCAATTGTAAGCTAAATGACAAAATATGACTACGGATAGTATATACACTGGTAAAAGAATAGGGGATATTGTGAAGTAACCTAAGAATACTGGAAGTATCCCTTAACTTTTTTATTAATTTTTATAATTTTAGGCAAAGTTAAACTTTTCAGATAGTTAACTATTCATAAAACGTGTACTTATATCACCAACAGATTCACTGAGACGACCAGCTCATCTCTGAGTCTTGGCCTCCTCAAGGAGATTTTTCCAATTAACACAATGTAATGCCTCTTTCCACCAATTTCTTTACCCCAGTTCTTCAGCGTATTCGTCCATCTCATTCTTCCGACGATGTCTTGGATCACTACCTGCTTCTTTAGATTTGTGTAGATCATATACTCTTACAAAATTTAAAAAATCCCCCTTTCTTCTTATATTTTCTGCCCATTGAAATTTGATTAACTCAATAAATCTACCGACTTCCACATATTTAAATATAGCATACAACTCCTGATTATATTTTTTGTAGACAGCATTGTCACATGGGACCATAAACTCTTCTTAATATTTTCCTTTGAAAACGTTGTAGGTAAAAATGAGCGTAATACCTAGAACACCCTGTATACATCTCGAATGCTATTATTTTGCTAATATCAATATGTTTAAGATTCATACCTTGCTTCCATAAGACAATGTAGTTCTAGCAAGATTATTATTGTAAACGAATATGTTATTTTAAACAATTTATAACTATTAAATAAAATATCTTGATTCGATTAATATTATTTAAATGAACATACCTCTTAACGGCCGTAGTAGGGGTAGCCAAGGGAAGAATAGGCATAGGGGTTATGGGCATAGCCACCATAGCCATAACCACCATAATATCCGCTACCGTAGAGTCCTCCATAGTAAGGAAGGACCTGGGCGGAAGCCACGGCGATGAGGGCCAAGACAAGAAGAACCTATAAAAGAATAATTATTAATTTGCAGATATTTTTAATCAGATGGGCCTTATATAATGTCTGGATTAATTGATGTGATATTTGCCATCTGAGCAGGCAAGAATTATATTATTTCAATGATGCTTATTTGTAACACACAAGGTTTTCGCATGCACACAAAGTAGTGAAGTATGTGTGTTTTGTCTGTCGTAATGTTAACAACTCTTCAATGTAGAGATTACCAGGTTCTGTGGTCTTGAACTATCTTTCAGCAAGGTTTATTATCACGGAACGGTGGTAGTCTCTAGTTTTTGTTGCGAAGAATTCGTTCAGACCCAGTTCTACAGCTTCAATGTTTTCGAAATATATGGTAATTTGAAGGCGCAAATGAGGCATATATATATGCTATATTTATTTATCTATTTGTTTATGCATTTATTTAATTAGAGTTAAGACCTTTTATTTTATATAATCAGTGAAAAAGTTGTAAATTGTACAAAAATACATAACAATCGTAACGTGTAGTATTATTATATAATGTTCTACCCTACCGCAGATCTTTCACTGCAATCATAGCATTTTCAATGATATGCTTTGCAGCTTTTATAGGGAATTATAGGTGTGGTACCTTCCCCTTGCTTTCCACATCGGTGAAGGATGATAATGATAAGGATGATAGTGATGGCCGGATGATTTTCGGGGACCGTTGGGCCCTAAGCGTTCTGACATTTGTCTTACAGGTGAGGAAAAACCCCGAAACAAAACCTCACCCAGGAGCCTGTCCCGACCGGGAATCGAACCCGGGCCCGCTGCGTGACAAGGCAGCACACTACCTCGAGACCACAGCGGTAGACTTATATGTATAGAATACAACAAAAAATACTTAATTGCAAATGCTTCACATAGGTACACTAAAATAGATGCCAAACAAGCATAGACCATAATAATTAAGTTATTTTATTAAAACATAATTATTTTTCTAAAAATAAAATATTAATATAAATTAATGAGGCGTTAAATGTAACCGAGTTTCCAAATATTATATTATAACTCGTTACATAATGGTGCTATCTTGCTAATATAATTCTTGTTATTTATTTTTGCGTTTACAATAAAAATAATAAATTTCATTAAATCAATTTAAAATATTTTACAATAATACGAAAATCGCACAGAATTAAAAGTTAAAGGAAGTTTCAATCCGTGAAAGTCACAGATTAAAATGTTTTTGTTTACAAATGGCGGGTATTTAATATCAAGTATATTAACCCAAATTACAAACACTTAGAAAAATATGTTCAATTTTTGCTAATTAAAATATAGCATTTTAGAATTACTCCCAAGGCATTACAAGTGTTGACTGGAAAATCGAAAATATATAGGCTAATAATGGTAATAATAATAATAATAATAATAATAATAATAATAATAATAATGATAATAATAATATACAATAATAGTAAAATTAAATATAATGCTATAAAACGATAACTTTTCTAGTTATATGGATTAGAAACTCGGTTTCTTATGATGAGAGAAGATTACAAATGATTGAGAATAAAATGCTTGCGAAAATGTTTCGATCCAAGAGAGAAGAACAGACAAGTGAATAGAGAAAACTACATAACAATGATCTATATGATCTTTATGGAATACTAGTTCAAAAATAGCAGTTTAGCCTTGTAGATGCGATGGGCATATGACACTAATAGAAAATTAGAGGGACGCGTAAACGTTTTGTATTAAAATTAGAGGAAAATGGTCAGATTAAGAATGAGGTAGCATAATAAGATTAACCATGCCAATTTCACAGGAAATAATTGAAAAATATTAACTCAGAGTGGATGTATCGAGAACTCATGTCAGTGGGAATCTCTAGATTCGATACTCTCATAGCCATCATTATAAATACAGTATGTATTATTAGTAATATTGACATATATTTGTTTACTATGAAATGTTTAACAAATTATTGCATTTTTAATTCAAGTTGCATTATGCAAAAACAAGAAACATATATTCTGTAAATTCGAAGACAATATCATGCAGAAATGAAATAATTTCTGCTTTAAATGTAATATATGATTTTCCATAAACTAATATGCCTATAGCTAATGGAAAAAAATAACCATTTGGTAATTGTAGCTTATGAAACAATCCTCGTTTTAAAATACGAGAAACTATATAAAAATAATTTTTCCTAATTTCATTTAGCCTTTGTACTTATTCAGCAGATAATGGTTTTATTAGGTTAATATATTTCGCTTTTTATACTTTTTTTTCATCTTCTTGTTGATTACTATTTTCCTAACTAATCTTATGGTTGGATCAAGAATAATTTTTTTTATTATATTCAACTTTCCTCATTAGAGGATTGCTTCAAGGACAAAGTGATACAGACAATTAATTTTCGAAATTGTTGAAATACATTTTATAAATACATTCAGAAGAAGCGTCTTTTTATAACCTACCATGATGAGTGCGACGATGAATATTTCGGCCTAAGGCCTCGTTTTACAAACTCCCTTCTTGTAAAATGAAATTACCCTTTTAAAACTTCTATTATTATATACTATTATATGAAATAATATAATTTGAAGCACAATTAAATTTGTACTTACGATTTGGTACATGTTTAAAGTTGTTTTGAGCTGTCTTGGTAGAAGACTGATGCCGAATTGTGATTTTTAATGCGTTTATATACCTAAAGAAACTCGCACTTGCGTAACGAAAACATATAAATTATCGAGAAAAAGTGGCATAGGCTGTGTAGTACACCAGTTTACAGCCTTGGTATTTGGTCAAGGTATTCGCATTGAACTTCTGGTATAAAATACACGGATATTGTTGTTAAATCTTTGTCAAGCACCTGTTTTAATGCCTCTAGCAACATTATTTGTCCACTAAAATTAATGGTTTTGTTTTTTTTATAAGGAAAGAATTTATGTGAAAATCGTGACAATTCTGTACCAAGAACGGATAAAAACATATGTGTTTAGTGAGTAATGTAAACATAACATTAATCGGGTGATTATAGAATTCAGATTACCGTGTTAATAAAAACTTCGGACTTTAATGAGATAAAGGCTTGATGTTGTGATGAAGTATCGCTATGCATAACAATTGATTTGATTCCAGGAAGCGCACATTTCCTGGTTTGAAATTGTTTCCTGTTGCGTTTTAATTATACGAATAATCCTATGGTGATTCCAGGAATAATCTGTCGTCCAGATTTGAGAAGTTATCATCTTACCACAATATTGACACTAGGTCACAAGATAACAGTCTGCTAACAATTCATCTTCATAACACTTCCTCTTATTCTACTTCCTTCACAGTAGCCTCTGCCCGCTCCTGGAATTACCTTCCTCAAGAACACTTGACACCTTTAAGTCAAGCTTAATCAGTTACCTGTTGTCTAATAATTAATTTTTCTATATTTATTTAAATTTATACTATGTCATTAATAATTTTTTCTCGTTTTTTATATATCTTGTACATATTATAAATTTAGTTTTTTATATATCTTGTACATATTATAAATTTAGTTTTTTATATATCTTGTACATATTATAAATTTAGTTCGTTAAATCTAGAGTAAATCAAAATACATTATAAATACTTACTTACTTACTCACTGGCACTATCGAACCCGTAGGTTAATGGCCGCGCGGACATAAGCTCTCCATATATCCCTATCCTGAGCTAATGCTTTCCAATCATTTCCTGTATAATCTACTTCCCTCAAATCATAGTTAATGTTGTTCTCCCACCTCATTCTTGGTCTACCAACTGGGCGTTTTCCTTCTGGCTTTCCTACAAGAAGTTTCCATGCACGTCTTTCATTCCCCATACGCGCAACATGTCCTGCCCATCGCAGTCTACGGGACTTAACTGTTCTTATTATATCTGGCTTCCTATAAAGACCATGTAGTTCATTGTTATGTAGTCTTCTCCATTCACCTGTCTGTTCATCTCTCTTTGGTCCAAAAATTTTCCTAAGAACTTTATTCTCAAATACTCCTAATCTCCTTTCCTCCCTTAAAGTAAGAGTCCATGTTTCGCACCCATATAATATAACTGGTAGAATAATAGTTTTATATATTTTCAGTTTAACGTTTTTTGAAAGGAGTTGGGACATCAAAAGTCTCTGCAATGCATAATAGCATGCATTTCCAGAATTGAGCCTATGTTTAATTTCTTTGTGCATCTCATTCCTATTTGTGATTATTGTTCCTAGGTATTTGAATTCAGCCAATTCCTCAAAATTTCCCTCATTTGTCATTAGCTGTCCATTTCCATTATATAATATATTTCTACGTGTGACCATATATTTAGTTTTACTGATATTTACTTCCAGTCCTAATTTCTTAGTGTTACTCAATAGTGTGTGCGTGTTGGCCTTTAGTATCTCCTTGCTATCGGCCAGTAGTACCACATCATCAGCATAAACTAACAGCTTATTAATACCATTCAGTTGTAAGCCTTCCTTATACTCTAAAGATTTAATGGCATGCTCTAGTACAAAATTAAATAGCAGAGGAGATAGTGCATCTCCTTGCTTCAACCCATTCTGGATTTCAAACGTGTCTGAAAACTGTTTGCCTACACGCACCCTACTCGTTGAGCCATTTAGACACATTCGTATAAGTCTAACTAACTTTTTGGGAATTCCGAACTCCAGCAGGATACTATATAACTTCTCCCTCTTAATTGAATCATATGCTTTTTTGAAGTCTACATATAGTTGATGTACAGTACCATTATATTCCCATTTCTTTTCTAAAATCTGTCTTATACTAAAAATCTGATCTGTTGTAGACCTGTTTCTTCTAAATGCACATTGATGATCTCCTAGAATGTCATCAATATAGGGAGTAAGTCTGCTTACTAATATATTTGTTAGAATTTTGTACGAAGTTGAAAGTAATGAGATGCCCCTATAGTTGTTGCAATCAGTTTTATCTCCTTTCTTATAAATTGGTACGATAATTGATTCCTTCCATTCATCTGGAAGAGCTTCTTTTTCCCAAATCATACTAAGGAACCAGCGTATCTTGTCCATCAATTTTTTCTCCCCCTGATTTTATCAGTTCTGCTGGGATCTCATCTGAACCTGATGCTTTATACATCTCGTCAATTTTCAAATTGCCATTTCAACCTTCTAATGCACTTGGCTCTGCGACTAGCATTTCTGTTTGTCTGTAACTTCTTCCTCCTCAATGTCCTGTTTCGTATGTATATTTAATAGCTGATTAAAATAGACTTTTCCCTCTATTTTTAGAGTATACTCTTGGAATCTTCAATCATATATCCATTTTCATTCGAAATTATGTTTGTTTCTAGCCTGAAACCCTTTCTTCTCTACTCTAATTCCCTGATATACTTCTCTAATGTTCCTATTTTTTGCATTCATTTCAAGATCATTAATCTTCTCTCTGAAATATTCCCTCTTTTACTCTTTAGTAACTTGGTGGTTTCCCGTCTAACACTACCCATTTGCTCTAAATTTACCTCATTTTGCTCGTGTAACCATTTCATTTTTGCTAGCTTTCTTTTCTTTACAATGTCGGCACATTCCTCATCAAACCATTTCTTGTTTTGCCTCTTTTTTAAACAACCAATGCTTCTGATGCTGACAATTTAATAGTATCTCTTATAGCCTCCCATTCTTTATTTATATCAGTTTTTCTTCTTCGTTTGCCACATTGTCATCTGAGATTCCAGTACTTCAAATCTATTAGCAATTTTGATTTGGTATTCTTGCCGCATTTCATCATTTTTCAAGTTTTTTAATTCATATTTTACTGAATCATCTTTAGCGTTTGTTCCTCTCATAAGCGATAGCCGTTGTCTGATTTTCACCCTGACCAGATGATGATCTGAATTGCAGTCTGTCCCTCTAACTGATCTAACATCAATGATGCTACTGTGCCAGCGTTTATCCACTAATACATGATCTATCTGGTTCCGAGTTTCTCCATCTGGGGACGTCCAGGTGTATTTATGAATATCCTTATGCTGAAATGTTGTGCTCTTAACAATGAGATTCTTTGATGTGGCAAATGTGACTAATCTAACCCCGTTGTCGTTACTATCTTCATGAAGACTGAATTTGCCTATTGTTGGTTTGAATATATCTTCCTGCCCCACTTTTGCTTTAAAATCTCCTAAGACAATTTTCATATGATATCGTGAAAGGCTATCAAATAAGTATTCTAATTCTTCATAGAACTCATCCTTGATATTGTCATCTTTATCTTCTGTGGGGGCATGTACATTTACAATTATAAAATCATGTCGTTTACCCTTTAGAATTATGTATGATATCCTATCACTAACAAACTTAATATCTCGGATAGCGGATAGGATCCTCCTTCTGACTAAAAAAAAAAACCCGTTCCAAATGCAGGTCTTTCTGCACCCCCATAGTATAATGCAAAGCTTCCTGATTCCTGACTACCTTCTCCTGGCCACCTAACTTCCTGTAAAGCGACTATATCCAAGGGCGATTTATCCAATTCCCGCGTTAATATCTCTACTGCCCCGCTATTGTATAAAGTCCTAACATTCCATGTTCCTAGGAACATGTCCCTGTGTTTGAGCCTTTGGCATGGGTTCCCTGAAGTAGTCCCCGCCCGGAGAACCGAATGGGGGACTATTTGACCTCCGGAAAATTTTACCCCAGTAGAACCCATGTCCGCATTTCTTGACGGTTGTATTTTTACGGTGAAAGATACATTATAAATATTAATTGTATTGTATTTATAACATGTAATCGTTTATGTTTATTGTAATTTAGATATAAGACTTTTTGTATTTTTTAAAACCTGGTTGAGTGGTAGACAAGGCCTTAAGGCCTTAACTTTACCAGGTAAAATAAAGGTATTATTATTATTATTATTATTATTATTATTATTATTATTATTGTTATTAAATGTTTCCCTTAAAAGTCAATGATATCTTCATTTTTTTTGTTTCTCCTTTGTTGTAATGTAGTTACAAAGTATCGTAGATATTTAATCTTTATATATAAAAATGAACGTCTGTGAATCTGTTCGTTATGGACTCAAAAACAACTTGACCGAATTGAACGGGGTTTTCACAATCAGTTAGAAAAACGTTTTGAGACAGTTGACGTATATAACATATTACTGTACGTACTAAACGGTCGAGAATAAAAAAAAAGTGCATCGGTGCACTGAAAAAAGTAGTTTTATAGACGCTTAAATGGTTACACTGCCAAAACCATAACAAATATACCAAATTCTTCTTCTTGCAAGGATTAAACCTTCTTGATTCGTTCCGGCTCCAAGTATGCTAATGTCCACCCGGTCGGCACAGTTTTTCTGTGTGAGGTTTTTATCGGGTTTTTTCCTCACCTATAAGTTAAATATCAGGAAAACTTTAAGGCCCAAACGGTCCCCGAAATCTTATGTCCATCGCAATCATCATCATTCATATTCATCTTAGATTATGCTTAGGATTAGGAACTCTCCTGGCGCACCACTATCATCATCACCCATCATATGATCGGGGCAACGTAACCCCCCCCCTTTCAGGCGCCCCAACCTCAGAAGTGGGTTACAAGTATAACCTGGGGCATTTGAAAAAAAAATTATTATAGCTGTTTTGTCCATCTCTTTCATGGGCGTCCCCGATCTCTTTTTCCTCTTCTTGGTTGATATAAATTATATTACATAAATTAGGTCTCGAGGTAGCGTGCTGCCTTGTCACGCTGGGTTCGATTTCCGATCGGGATAGGCTCCTGGGTGAGGTTCTTTCGGGGTTTTTCCTCACCTGTAAGACAAATGTCAGGACGCGTAGGGTCCAACGGTCCCCGAAAATTATCCGGTCATCATCATCATCATCAACCTTCAGCGGTGTGGAAAGCAGGGAGAAGCTACCACACCAATAATTCCCTAGTAAAGCTGTAAAGCATAACATGAAAATGCTGTGATTGCAGTGAAAGACCTGCCCTCGGGCAGAATTACTATGGATGGATGGATAATATATATATATATATATATATATATATATATATATATATATATATATATATATGTATTTAATGTTTGTTTGGTGATTGGATTTTATTGTTAATGTTTGTAACATAATTTATCGTCACCAAGATATTAATATAGTATAATATATATTGTTATAAATGTAAGATGTAAATCGATACTAGTAAAATGTAAAGCATAATAATCATGTGATAGTGAAGATCATTATTTGAACTAGATAAAGAAAATTGGAAAAATTTCTGTTAAATCGGTGTGAAGTTATTAAATAAATTCTACCTGTTCCAACGTCATTGCTTCCTGCGGCAGTACGATTACCCTATACAGAGCGTAAATGCATTAAGCTGAAGAAATTTGCTGGTTATAAAGGAGTAGCAAACAATTTAATATAAGGAAACCGGGGTATCATATAAAACATAAGTGACTTACTTAACACAGAATGGTCTTATTCATAGTGATACAGTGTTAGAAGGACTAATGTCATTCCAAATTCTACTAAAAATATTACACAAAGATGTATAAACGGCGAATCTTCCAGTTATATAACAGTTACATAGATGTGACATTTGTTGCATATTTCGAGATGGGAGAAAATGTTACGATTATTCGAGAACTAAATTCATTAATTTTGAGAATTTTCCTCATCATTAAGAGGTTTCTCCAACCAATCCTCGTAATTAAAACGAGTTTTAAAAAATACATAAATGACTACGGACTTATAGACTATCAGTCTGTAACAAAACTCACAAGTTTCCCTTAATTCAAGTTCTCCAGCGTTCTCTGTCCTCTGTGTCTTTATCCGTTACACCAAATTTCCTCAATGAAATCTGAATGTTGTTATTCCAGTTTGTTCTTACCTAGGTAAAATGCGAGACGAACAGAGAGGCGAATGGACAAAATTCCTTAGGAATGATTGATTGATCCTCGTTCGACTCATGTGGGGACTAGCTAATTTAGTTACGCTTGTTTCCCCACATATGTCAGTGAGTGACATGTGGTCAGCACATCGCCTTGAAGAGATATCCGATAATAAACCAAAGTAACTTTTTTACATGGGAGAGGCCGATTAAATATTTTATTTTTCTCAGAGCCATTAGCTTAGGCAGGTGGTTCTTTAAGAAGCACGAACATCTTCAGACTAGGGACCCACGCCTGAAAGTCCTTCACGGTGGATTTGTCTCTTGAATTTTTCCGTCCTAGAAATCTACCGACCACGGCCGGGTGTGAATACGTGACCCTCAGGATAAGAAGTAAGGAACATACTTTTTTAGACAACTGAGTCAATGAGCCACGTGATATTAATTGGAAACCATGTTTAATATGAACAGATAAGTATAATAATAATGATAATAATAATAATAATAATAATAATAATAATAATAATAATAATAATAATAATAATAATAATAATACTTTATTTATTCTGGTAGAGTTAAGGCCATAAGGCCCTCTCTTCCACTCAACCAGCACAAATACAAATAAATATTCGACAAATATAGATATAGGCCTACACTATACTAATTATAAACAGTTAAAGATACAATAAATGTAGCAATGTAAATGTCATGTACAAACAACATTTTATAGGGTAATAACAATAATGATACGATAATAATAATAATAATAATAATAATAATAATATAAATATGATACATTATACGGGAAACACCAATTAATATATATATCTTACACTGGATAATAATTAAGTCGAGTTTAGAGCAAATATAAATTTAGATTTTTCTTTTAAAAGATGCCAATGTCCGGCAGTATTGGGGATGGGCAGATATTTTGCTCGAACTGGGAATGAAAAAGATGCATGAAAAGGTGCATGGAATATTATTGTAGATCAGCCTCATGGGCTAGTGGTCAGCTTTTCTGACTACTGTCCATGAGGTCCCGGGTTCGATTCCCGGTCAAACTATTCCTTACAGGGAATTATTCCTGTGGTTGCCCATGGTCTGGAATTTGGGTTAAGTTAAGGGCAAGAACTCTTCTGGCGCTTCATTATCATTTATCATCGGGGTAACGTAACTTCGCCTTCCAGGCGCCCCTACTTCAGAAGTGGGTTACAATTATGCCAATGCCAGGGGAGAAAACCAGAAATGTCATAAAAGACAATCTGGCGGCATTAGAAAAAAATTTGTATTTCAAGTGCCCTGCATTAAATAAATAATAAATATAGAAAAAATATCTTGTAGAAAAATGAGAGGGAAAGCGCCTAGTAGGTATGCAAGAATGGCGTGGAAATACAGAAGAATAAGTTAGGAAATGGATTGAAAAGGACTGTACATTAATTGTACGAATGTACAAGATACAGTTAACCACTGCATATGGTTGCAAGGAAAACAATCAAATTGGTTGAAACTGGGGTTTGAATATGGGACCTTCAGAATATAATCTCAAACACTACTGCTTAAACAAAAATGGAGGTCACTTTGAACAATTTCGGTAGTTGTTATTTGTATAGATGTTGTAAACTAAAGAAAATAATATATTTGCATTTTCGATTGACTGGCCTATGGTGCACCCTATGTATATTCACGAATATATAACTAATTTTACGTTTTAGACTTTAAGGGAAATGTTTATTATTTAAAAATCGTTGAAGAGTTATTTTACATTGAGTCACATTAAAAATGTTTCATGCCGCAGGCCTATGTTACAATTAATAAATTAATAAAATACGAGTATGTTCGACCCTAAATTAACACAAATTATTCACTCTAATTAAAATTGTTTTAACAATAGCCTTTTCATTTATTAATTTCAATAATGAAATTAAAACACGTTATTGGCCTATATTTGAGTAAGGCACCGTAATTCACTTCTGTAATTACTAGATTTTCACAGGCATGTTTGTTAAAACTTTCGGTTCAGGAATGATTTTGTTCTCTAAATTATATTTAAATGAATTTAAAAAACAATTTGACGTTACAGATAAAAATTAAAATTTTTTCCGTGCTTTTCAAAATAGTTTATGAGTATTAAAAAATATTTTCAAGTCGTACATTCCAAAATATTGTAGAATATGAACAAACTCATACTTAATAAAGGGGCACGCCGTAGCGTAGTGGTTAAGGCTCTGATCTCTAAGCCGGAGGGTCGAGGGTTCAAGTCCCGTTGGGGTCAGGATTTTTAAACTGACCCAAACCCTCTGGCGGCACTATGGCCCTGGGGTCGACTCAGCCTCTAACGGAAATGAGTACCAGACGCCTGTTCTGGGGGTAAAGGCGGCCGTCACGCAGGGCTGACAACCCGGCTGACATCAAGTGCCGATTGTCTAGAAAAAGTGGGAGCCTTAACCTCCTAGTACCCCAAGGGTCTCCTGAGGCCTGTTGTGGGATCACTTTACTTTTACTTTACTTTACATACTTAATAAAAATATATTTTTTAATTAAAACTCTTAAACCATTAAGGAACTTTATTTTGTTATGTCAGTTACATTTATTTTATATAATTGTAAAACTAAATATATGGTCACACGTAGAAATTCGGTGTATAATGGAAATGGACAGCTAATGACATATGAGGGAAATTTTGAGGAAGTAGCTGAATTCAAATAGGCCTACCTAAGAACAATAATCACAAATAGGAATGAGATGCACAAAGAAATTAAACATAGGCTCAATTCTGGAAATACATGCTATTATGCATTGCAGAGACTTTTGATGTCCCAACTCCTTTCAAAAAACGTTAAGCTGAAAATATATAAAACTATTATTCTACCAGTTATATTATATGGGTGCGAAACATGGACTCTTACTTTAAGGGAGGAAAGGATATTAAGAGTATTTGAGAATAAAATTCTTAGGAAAATTTTTGGACCAAAGAGATATGCACAGACAGGTGAATGGAGAAGACTACATAACAATGAACTACATGGTCTTTATAGGAAGTCAGATATAATAAGAACAGTTAAGTCTCGTAGACTGCGATGGGCAGGACATGTTGCGGGTATGGGGAATGAAAAACGTGTATGGAAACTTCTTGTAGGAAAGCCAGAAGGAAAACGCCCAGTTGGTAGACCAAGAATGAGGTGGGAGAACAACATTAACTATGATTTGAGGGAAGTAGATTACACAGGGAATGATTGGAAAGCATTAGCTCAGGATAGGGATGTATGGAGAGCTTATGCCCGCTTGGCCATGAACCTACGGGTTCGATTGTGCCAGTGAGTAAGTAAGTAAGTATTATTATTATTATTATTATTATTATTATTATTATTATTATTATTATTATTATTATTATTATTATTATTATTATTATTATTATTATTCTGATGTGTGGGCTTTAAATGCACAAATGAAAAAAAAAATTGCTCGCCACTGAAATGGACTACTGGAGACGTGCTGCAAGAATATCCAGGAAGGATAAAATCAGAAATTCATATATAAAAAAATGCAGGTACAATATTCAATATTAGATTTTATAAAGAAGAAACAATTAAATTGGTACGGACACATTAGAAGAATGGAAGAAGGAAGACTACCTAAGATAATCATGGATTGGGAACCACAGGGAAGGAAAACGAAGGGTAAACCAACTATTACGTGGATTAGGGAATCAATGAAGCTAAGAGGGAATGGGAAATAGAAGAAGATATATGGATGAACAAACAGGAATGGAAAAATGTGTTGAAACAAATGTGTAGTTAACTGTGAACTTGGGTACCGGAAAAATGTATATTCATTGTAAAATCCGGAATAATAAAAATAATAATAATAATAATATTATTATTCTTATTATTATTATTATTATTATTATTGAATCTCAGTCACTCCATATGAGTTTAGAGGTGGACGAAACGGAGCTTGGGCAGGGTTTTTTTTCGGGGTTCTCCCTTTTTCCGCTGCCACAATTTCATTCCACTAATTCTCCATACTCACCTGATTCATTTCGTTAATCTGCCCCTGTGATGATGCGTCAGTCGGCCGGCACCCTTGTTATCCAGAGATCTGTATATAAAGGGGTTCATTTCTTCACAACCCTCGACACACGTGGATCTGGACACGAGATGAGGATATTATTTTACTCTGTCGTTCTAAAGTTACGTCAGTTACCGATATAAAACCATACATTTTAAGTGCAATTATTAAAGATAGAAACTCCGTGTATTCTGGTAAACAGGTTGAAATCTATACAAAAATATTTTGAAGAGAAATAGTGTCCTACATCTGAATACTAAAAAAAAATGAAAATACTTACTATTTTACTTTGTAGAATTTGTTACGTCACTTACCATGGAATCCATCTTTAAATTAGTTTGAAAAGAGAACGATGCAAAATGAAATTTATGTAAAAATGCTAAAATTTTAAAATTTGCACCAAATATTTCAGTCATCCTCAACTATAACAAATTTCAGTCTAAAAACTTCGTCAAACATTACACATTGTTGTCCTTTCAGAAACGTGTTCCTTCATTAGCATGTAAAATGAGTACCCACATTGTATAATGTTTGACGAAATGTTTGATCTGAAATTTTAAGATTTTATCCTCTTACATGATAATAGTTTAACACGAATTTTAAAAGAATTAAACTAAATTTATACAAATTAAAATTAGTATTAGAAAATTGTAATATGAAAACAGCGAACAGAAGTGCTTTAGAATAATAAATAGGTCTGAACAGAATAAATAAATCTTAACTTCGAATAAAAATAATGATTTTACATTACATCCAAATAAAATAATGAAATGGAGTACCTATCAAATAGTAAGTACTTGATATGTTTAACCCTTAAATTCGAAATGTATCCTTTTGGATACATCAGTTGGTTTAGTTAATTTATTATTTTAAATAAATCAGAAGAAAACGAACAAATGTAAACCACTTAAATATGTATCTAATTATACAATATACCTAATAATAACAGTTTACAAGATTCCGTTTTCACTGCGGTCCGCCACATTCAAATAACTAACAGACAAAATTTGTGTTTTGCCAATTTAAGGGTTAAAAAGGATGCTACATATCATATCACCCATTCGGACTCCTATTTGCCGTTCCAGCACCAGCAGTTGTAAAGACGCTCCAACGAACGGCAAGAAGGATATCTGGTTTTATAGTGAACTAGCTAATACCCGGCATGCGCTGCTAAGCCCAAATAAATGAAAATGAATGTGCTTTTTATGTTTAGTTGAATAAATAAAAGGAAACATAATTATAAATTTATATCGTAATTATTTTAAATATCCCTTGCTGATTGTCCGGCTTGCCCGGGAATCTACTTATCCCGATCTTCTTGGCATAAATGAGCTGAAAGGCGAATATTAATAGGTTTTCATGTTTAGTTGAATAAGTAAAAGGATGAATTTGTATCGTAATTATTTTTATAAATACCCCGTGCTAATTACCCGGCGTTGCCCAGGAATCAACTTATCCTGATCTTCTTGACATAAATAAGCCGAAAGACGACTGTTAATGTGTTTTTATGTTTAGTTGAATAAGTATGAGGAAACATATCGTAATTATTTTTAGATCCGTGCTGATTACCCGACGTTGCGCGGGAATCTGCTTAATACGATTTTTTTTGGCATACATGAGTTGAAAGACGAAAATTAATGTGCTTCTTATGTATAGTTGAATAAGGAAAAGAAAAAATTATATCGTAATTATTTTTATAGATACCCCGTTCTGATTACCCGGCGTTGTCCAGGAACCTACTTATCCCGATCATCTTGGCATAAATGAGTTGAAAGAGAAAATTTGTTATTGTGAGTTATCCGTAAATGAATAGCCGCCGTGCGCTGCTACGCTTGCCCGGGAATTTACTTATCCCGATCTTATTGGCATCAATGAAAGACCAAAATGGTTATTGTGAGTTATCCGTTAAAGATAAATACATGCTGTTCCGGATTTTTTTGTACAGTTTTTTTGAGATATTCAAATCTGTGTACATTAATTCTCTGTATTTTCTATGGTTTAGGTAGCGGTTAAATACGAACAAAAAACACGCATTTTTATATATTAGATTATTTTAATGTGAAACATATATTTAATTATGTTATTGTTTATTAATTTCTAACTTGAATTCGAAACCCTCCCTCATGTGGTGGGCAAATTATACGCCTTATATCTCTACATTTGGGGTTTCTTTCTTTCCTTTACAGCTAGGGTATAAGTCATTAAAATCTTTCGATGGAGGCTGGAACCTCAGGTACAACTATTCCTAATTAAATGGGATGACATAGTAAGAATATCCCGACGAGCAGTATCTGTTTCAAATGATTTATAGCTCATGAAGAAGTGCATTATATCGCCGATAAAGACAGCAGTACTGATATTATGTTATATGCATTAACAAGAAGAAAAGCGAAGGCGAAATCTTAGACACTATAATTATTCCTGTATCTTCCACCATACAATCTGAAGAGGTTAATCAAGAAAGTTGAATATCTAAGAGTCCATAATACAGTATTTTCATAAGTAATGTTACGAGTGATTTCCAAATTATCGATAAATTCACGACTCAAGAAGTGATGAGTGAATTTATCTAGAGAATTTGGAAATCAAGAGTGGCATTTGTTAGGACTATTTAACGAATAAAATTAAGCTGTTTACTCACAAATAATTATTTAACTATAGTTATTTTAAAATATGTATATATTTAATGTAAACGGCGATGTTTGAAAACAAATCAGAAATGTTAGGTTATGTTCATTCTCTGCTGCTTGATCATATTATTTATTGCCAAATAAGATCGCAATATTGTAAGAGTGCACCCAAGTGGAGAAATAATGAAACACATCAAACTATATATCATAATCAACATTACGGGTTATTCATTTATTTTTTAAGTAAACAACTCAGTAAAATCAAGGATTCTTTTCATTGTTTGCTATATTCAATGTATTTGGAGAAAAATAATGCTTTGGCCTGTTCAGAACATTAAAAAGGAAGAGCTTTCTTTATCAGAAAAGCAGGAGCTGATAATGTGAAATCGATAAAGAGCGAGGTGAAACACGACTGTCATTGGTTGTAAAACGACATTCACTGAAACGTAATGGTCATTGACTAGCATTTGTGGCATGAGTTAAATAGTCGAGGAAAATACATCATCAAAATTGCTGTGACCGGTTTTCTCTATGGTGGGAGAAGAACAATAACATTTTTTAATGGTGAGAAACATAAAATAAAAAAAATCAGTAGAGGCAGAAATTGTCAGTGTTATATAAATACTCAGCCGTCGTTTTACGGAATCGTCTATACAGACAATATAGTATTTAACTTTGCAACTAAGGAACTAAGCTTTTAGTGTAGGTCTACGTATTGTAAATTTTATGTTATAATTGCTATTTACGTAATTTATTTATTTTTGTATTCTGTATCATTGGGCAAATCCCAATAGAAACAAGTTTCACAACGTTTCACAACATATTTCTGCGCAAAATTAATCTACTATAATTTCCCTCCACTTCTCTCTGTCATTCCAAATCTCATCGTCGAATCCTTTTTTCCTCATACTGTTCAAAACACCATCAATCAACGATCATTGTTATTTTTGGTCGTCCTCTTCTTATTCTACCAAGTGGCATCCACTCTAGTATTCTTCTTGGGGACTGGTCTTCTGTCATTCTTTTTACGTAATTATTCAATTTTATTTGTTTATATATATATATTTTAATTTATGTGTGTAAATCTCGAACGCTTGAAGAAATTTCAACCAAAAGCGGTACAGCTATATTATGATCCGGAAATGTGGCTATAAGCGGTTAAAACATCACTAGTATCCCTAGGGATTAAGACAGGGTTAAAATGGTAAAATGGATGGCAACGACCTATACGTTTCAGCATAATTCTCGAAAACTTGGATTTATTTCAACCAAACTATGTAATGCTTATAGCTTAATATCTGCAAGAGATACCATGGGGTAATAATCCCCTATCATATTTAATAGGGGTGAGAGGGGGTGAAATCTCAACAAACAATCGAAAACAATAAATATTATTGTCGAATTCATAATTTTGAGGTCGCTAAGCCCATTAGTGACAGTTCCGGTGACAACCAAACTCAACATTGACTCTTGGCACAGTTTAAAGAGTGAGGCGGTAATAAAGGGAGAGAACTGAAATAAAAAGTGATTGAGATTAGTGACGAATTCATAATTTTTGGGGAAGCTAAACTGATTGATCACAATCCAGAAGGAAGGCCTATTTAAGTTCAAGTTTGACCCTAGCACATTTTTAGAGTGAAGGATGGCGAGGAGGTACAAACAAGATATTAAAAGTGGCCGATATTGTAGTCAAATTCATAATTTTCGGAGTCGCTAAGATTATTGGTGAAAGTCCTCATCCCGTTATACTCACTTTGACCCTTGTTCCCTTAAGGTGGGAGAGATGGGGTGGAAAATAAAATGTTAAAAATAATTGAGATTAATGTCGAAACCATGATTTTCGGGCCGCTTATCTGATTGGCGATGGCTTCAATGACGTTTAAGCCCATGTTTGACCTGGAGTACCTGAAATGAAGATGGAATGAGAAAGGATAAAATATAATATTTTCGAATTGACCAAGAATACTATAGAATCCAGAGTTTTTGGATTCAGTAAGCTGATTGATTCTAGGGAGTTTGGGATAAATAAACACCCGAGCTACGTCGGGCAATGAACTCGTTAATAAATAAAATTATGACATTTAAAGGAAAATTAATGTTAAGGGGAAAATTAACTATTGATAACCACGGAGTTGATGAGGTTTACGAGTTTGAATATTTGACAAAGATTATTTATTTTGATGGGTTAAAATATTTACATTACAACATACTGTAATTATAAGATACTTTTCATTTTACAAATATACAGGGTACCCTAAATTCCTCTTACAAACTTCTAAAATTTGTGGAAAGGATTGAGTTGATAATATTTAGAATTGAAAATCATGTTGGGAAGCTTACAGTTTCTGTGCTACAGCCGTTTGAAAACATATTTTCAACGCGACCACTTTTACAAGTAATTTATTCTGAGGCGTTACACAGTACATCACTTGTTTTACAATTCAACGTATTATAATATTATAATGATATTGCGAAAAGAAAAATTAATGTCTGAACCAGGAGTCGAACCGTTCTTTTCACAGTATCATTATAATATTCTGATATGATCCATTATTGGAACTGTGTTAAAAAAACAGTATTGGAAAATGTTAAATATCAACATATTAATAACCAAAGAAACAAAATGGAAACTGAATCATGACTTGCATTAATAATCTCGGATACACCCTCCACAATAAATTTTTGCAGTTTTGAAAATTTCGAAAAAAATTTACATTTTTTGAAAAAAGAAACACCAAACTAGGTAGGGAAATTTTCGATTTAGACGAATCGCGGAGGTATTACTTGTTGAGACACGTGACGTATGTCAGGCAATGTTTGTTTTCAAACGGCTGTGGCATGGAAACGGTAAGTTTCCGGACATGATTTCCAATTCTAAATATTATCAACTCAGTCCCCTCTACAAGTCCTAGAAGTTTGTAAGGGGATTTTAGAGCAAGAAAGCAAATGAATCTACACACATATTGAAAACTATGTAAAATGATCTCAAAATCGATTATTAAATTTAGAAGCGAAAATTGGAATTGGGGAACAATCAATAAAAATACAAATTTAAACGGCAGAAGTAAGAACTCATTTAAAATTAGACATAGGCCTATACGAGGGCTATTCAATAAATATTTTTTTATCATTTTATTACAGTCATGATTTAATACGTAGAAAATTTGTTATTACGATATATATTAGCTTAATGTGTCATTACTAAAGATGAAATATCTCGTTCTAATAAGGCGAGGTTGATTAAGTTTCAACGATAGTCACTCTGAAAAGGAATCAGATGTAAACGAGAACAAGTTTCATACATACAAACTATACTTCGTGAAAAGTAAAAGTTACGCACTGACTGTTCGAAACATTTGGAGTGAAATATAACTAATCTAAAGTGGTTATTCTAGATACTAAACGAAACAGTTCAGCAATGTTGCTGTACAGAAAACTATTCTAAGTTAAACCTCCAATTTTAAAAAGGAATACAAATCCTAGTGATCATAAACAGGGGGCCCTCCCTACCCTCTGGCGTCATGTACAATGATAGAATCAAGACACACTCTGATCTCGTGTTTATGAAGTAATTGTTCCATCTGTAGTCATTACACGTGGGAAATGTATCAAGGTCGTAGATGTAGACTTATTGTACGCAATAGTGCTTGAAGTTATGTTTTCTTGCCTCTGTCATGAGGGTCGCGGGTTCAAACCAGGCCGGCGTCAATAGGTTTTTAGGGTTTAAAAATCTAAGGAACAAATCTTGTGCGAGGAATTTTGATCCACGAGTACCGACTCTGAAGATTTTTGAGCTTGTAAAAGAAACTCAAGCCTAAATTAAAGCATCTGTGCAAAATTTAATCTGTCTTACCCATGTTAGTAATACCTTAGTTGCCTACAAGATACCTCTCTTAGGCGTGAGCTAACCATTTGTCACACGCTGACATGTGTAGATAAATAAGTGTAGCTACGTAGCCTGTAATATTGACCATTGGCTGCAAGCATATCTATTATTAATTAGCTTGGTTAAGTTACTCCTGCAATTGAACATTCTTGCCCCACGCTGGGTTGTAGGGTGTAGAGAGACAGATGAAAGTACTTGAAACTAATATAAGTTACCTCTAAGCAAAATTTGTCGTCCATTTTACGCCCAAATTAAACATGCGTGCTAATAACTCCAGATGTTATAGGAGATACTTAAATAAAAGTTCAGGGTTATTATGGTAGGAGTTGGGAAAATGTTTCATAGGTGTAAAATGAGTCAACATTGTGAAAATTAGATTTAGAAAATTTTATTTATTATGGAGCACAGGTAATTTTGCGAAAACAAATGTGTTGATAGTCACCTCACATGAAGCCAGAAGAAGAGCAGAAGTCAGGATCTGTAACAGAATTATCTTCATTACTACATTGTAATGAGAACAATAGTCTTTAAATTTACTTGCTTTTATAATAATATTGCCGGGCAAACTATGGATTAAAGCTGTTAATCTGTATTTACTTCTGTACTCTAAAAGTAATTGTAACTATATAATAGATAACAAACTTTAAAATTATATTCCAAAATATTTTTATGAAGTTAAATTTAATACGTTTGATTATTTAGCAATGTCGTGGTTTTAACTTATATTAAAGTAGGTATTTCAAACGATTGTAGGTTTGCAGATTAATTTAAAGAAACGATTCATACACTTGTCGACCGTGATTATGCTCCTTGTCTCTGGTTCCGAGGAAACTCGGCCGCAGTCGATGGATTTTTTTAGGATGGAAAAATCCAAGGAGCAAGTCCTCCTGGAGGGACTTTAAGCCGTGGGCCCAGAGTCTGAAGATTTTCAGGCTCTTAAAAATCCTTAAGCCTGAATAAAAAGGTCTCTAAGAAAAATTTACCGGTCTCAAACCTCCTAGTAACAGCTTAGTTGCCTGCTAAATGTATCATTGAGTCGATATGTTGACAGAATGCCACTCATAACTTCTATGGATAAACAAGGTAACTGAATGAATTTCGTCTATTAACTCCTAACAAAGGAAAGACTATAGCTTAACACTGGACTACTCCATTATATATATAATTATACATTATTATGTAATCATATATTATAATGTTATTTCATATAAAATAGACGAATTATGAAAATTAAATTTACTTTCTCTGTATGTCAGTGTGAAAGCAATAACATAACATAATATTGGTGCTGTAATAACATGAGAACCGACCAACCCGGCTAAAATTACTACTCTCTTGTGCTACAGACCTAGAAGGCCTGCTGGTGTTCTCACATTCACGTGTTAATCACAGAGGTAGACGATAATGCAGCCAGTGTAGGGTTGACATGTCGCATGCCGCGTCCCCCAGCTGTAATAATTGGTTTCTCAACCTAAAGCCGTTACTTATTTTAGCTTCCCAAAATCCTCATGATGATAGGTGGACACCGGTCTCATACTGACCGGAATTCCATGAGAACATTTCTTTCCCCATACGGTGTCGAACCAGGGCAAGTCCAGAAGCTCTTCAGCAAAGTACCATGTCTTATATAGTTCGAATGCGACGAGGGAATGGCTAAAATCAATCACTATATTTGTTTATTTTGATTCTAAGTAGTCAATTTAATTTTTGTTAGTCGTTAAAATTAAAACTGGTTCAAAATGTTATTACCATGATTAATTTCATCTTTATTATTTCATTAGAATTAAATTGTCAGTGCCGATGGACTTGTAGTTACCCCACTGGCCGCTGGTTCCGAAGTTCGCAGTGTTTAAATCTAGCCGGAGTCAATGTACATTTTGAATGATTTTAAAATCTTGAAAATGCCTATATTTAAAAGGATATTAAATTTACGACATATAAAAGAACCTCAATCTGATATAAGACCTATTGAGCAATACGTATCTGCCTTTCACGTCCAGATTTCAATTACGAAACTGATAACTCGTTGCAGGTGTATCTTCAGGAGATCAAAAGAGAAGTCAAGATATCAGAGATGAATTACAAATATATAATATAAACGAGAGAATATACCGAAATAAATGTAAATGGTTTGAACATTTACAAAAAATACAAAATAATCGTTTATTAAAACAGATGCTTCATTATAAACCTCAAGGCGGAAGAAATATGTAGGAAGACCAAAAAGAAGTTGGAAGGAAGACCAGCAACAGGCCCATACCTTGAAGATGATGATGATAATCCGATTTATTAAAGAAAGCTCTTACATAAAACATTATACTGCGCCTGATGCTGCTCCAGCTGGTATTAATATTGGGTCTACTATAACTGCTAAAATTTAATTAGTGACTTTCTATGGAAAATACATCACTACACACATCAATATAATTATACAAGCAAAAACATTGTAAATATATAAATTCGGATGTTACAGCGATTATACATTTTAATAAATAATAAAGTTGCAATACTTACATCTTAACGGCCGTAGTAGGGGTAGCCAAGACCGGAATAGGCATAGGGGTGGGAGTAAGCTCCATAGCCGTAACCACCATAGTATCCAGCACCATAGAGACCTCCATAAGTGAGGACCTGGGCGGAAGCCACGGCGATAAGGGCGAGGACAAGAAGAACCTAAAATACAATTAATAACAATGATACATTATTTTGATGATTACTTTATAACAATTTTAAATTGTATAGACCCACAGCCATATTTTGTTTCATTAATTATATATTAGGGTTACCTTCATATAAATTAACACTTAATTTACGTGAAGATTTAATGGTTTGACCTATTATTACATGTGTGTTTTTCTCAGATATGGCACAAAATATAACATTTAGGCCTATTCAAGGTTCATACGTCAATTGCCTCTTGATTATAATAAAATATTAAAGAATGTGCATTATATAAATAACTATATATAGGGATGTGAACCATATATTATTACTAGAAGTCCCGGCCACGCGTTGCTGTGGCTAAGGTATACGTTAAAAATTTAAATCAAGTTGCTGTCTTTCAGCCAGATTACTTAAAACTAATACTTACACACAAAATTAATAATATTAAAAATAAAATAAACAATGAACACACTTAAATTATGAAATAATCAATATTTGCAAATCAATTGAAATTCGCGGTTGCATCAAAAAGCACAGCCATCTGGATCTCTCTTTGTTAAATAATAAACCAATTACCTTACCAAATTACCTTACATCGCCATCTGTTAGAATCATATGGAACTATAAACAAATAATTTGCAATAAAAAATAATGCGACTATAAATTTAGTTATAAACTACCCTAAGTCTCAAGTTAGCTCAAACTGCACACAGTGTGAAAAATTTTATTAAAATTGGTTCAGTAGTTTAGGATTCCATCGCGAACAAACAACGTGACACGAAATTTTTATATATTAAGATATTGGTTGCTAAGCATTTTCATTTAGTTTTCTTTACCGAAGGAATTCAATAGATTTACTGTTTTGTAGTTCTTATTTCTTATAGCTGTAGTTAAACTTGCATTACCATAAAATTAATTATAATTTATGAGATTGTTTGTATATATGTAGTATAGCCTACGTAAACGCGGGTAAAAAAACTATAAAATATATATGTTACACTTTTTCATAATTTTCTTTAAGAAAATCGTTTCATATTTTATCGTTCAATTATTTTGTGTAAGTCTGCTATATTTTTATTTAAAAACAATTAAATTAATATTTCAATTTGCCTAATTATGTCTATCACATAGTTTGAAATATGAAAAGTCCAGTAAAATAGAATTGGCAAACAATTTCATATGCTTGGAACGATTGAGATATTTTACAGATTTGACTACTGCTATTAAGATTATATATATATATATATATATATATATATAATTTTGATTATTGTAATTTAAATGTAACAATAATTTTTGTATTTTTTACTTATCTGATTGAATGGCAGAAAAGGCCCTAAGGCCTCAATTCTCCGGGGTAAAATATAACTATTATTATTATTGTTATTATTATTATTATTATTATTAAAATAAAAATATATTATTATTGTTGATATAATAATTATTATATAAAGTAATAAATATTCGATTTGTTATTTTAATTATAAATTTATAAGTTTTAGGAATTCAGTTACAAGGTTTATAAAAAATGTAAGATCAAAGAAGTAATGAACTTACAAACTGGTACATGGTTGCGGTTTGGAGCTGCCTTGGTGTAAGACTGATACAATCACGGAGGTTTCTCACGCTTATATACACCAAAACAAGCGACAAATTACGCAAGAGGCGTTGTTTTAAACATTTCCCGGTTAGAAATATAGTAGGTACCCACCTGTTACAACCTTGGACTTGATCCTTGTTCTACTACTGTTGGACGCGGATCTCTCGGTAATTTTTTTGTCGTCACCACCTGGTTATATACTCAATTACTAATGATCATTATGTTTCTTATTCCAGCCTAGTGGTTTTCATCTAATTTACAGATTTTTGTATATCTTGTTACAGCTTTTTTTTGTGCTTTGATCAAATGTTAAATGCCACTCTTATTTTTAACAAACAAAATATCTAGGAATAATAATTACAAATAGGAATGAAATACACAAAGAATTTAAACATAGGCACATTTCTGGATATGTATGCTATTATCCGTTAGACACACTTCGTCCTAAGTTCTCTCAAAATGTTAAATTCAAAATAACCATCCATCCATCCACAGCAATTCTGTCCGAGGGCAGGTCTTTCACTGAAATCATGCTATGTTTTGTAGCTTTACTAGGGGATTATAGGTGTGATAGCTTCCCGTTGCTTTCCACACCGGTGAAGGATGATGATGATGATGATGATGATGGCCGGATGATTTTCGGGGACCGTTGAGCCCTGAGCTTCCTGACATTTGTCTTACAGGTGAGGAAAAACCCCGAAACAAAACCTCACCCAGGAGCCTGTCCCGACCGGGAATCGAACCCGGCCCCGCTGCATGACAAGGCAGCACGCTACCACGAGACCACAGCGGTGGACATTCAAAATATATAAAACTGCCATTCTCCCGGTTTTATTATATGGATGCGATACTTGCGACTCTACTTTAAGGGAGCAGGAAAAGATTGGCGGCGAGATGAGAAGTAAGTCCTTCTGAAGTTTTTTGCGGCCAAAGAGAATTGAAAAAGACAGGAGAGATGGAGAAAGGAAAATTTGGGAACAAAGAGAAGTGAAAAAAGACCGAGAATGGAGAAAGGACAATTTTTGGAACAAAGAGAAATGAAAAAGAACAGGAGAATGGGGCTCTTTATACGAAGCCATATATAAATAACAGTTAAATCTCGTTCGACGTAGATTGTGCGATGGGCTGGAAACGTGACACGTGTGAGAATGAATGAAAGAAGGTGGATAGAAAAGCTTCTTATAGGATTAACCAGGAGAATAATCCGCAGTTGGTAGACCAAGAATGAGGTGGGAGGAGACAACATTCTACCATGATTGGGAGGGAATGTAGATTATGCAGGTGATGATTGAAGAAACATTAGCTCAGTATAGGGATGTATTGAGAGGCTGCATTCTCGCGGCTATGAACCCACGGGTTTGATAGAGCGAGTGAGTTAGTTAGTTTGTTAGTTAGCTAGTTGTCTACTTGAAAGGATACGTATATATAATATATATAAAGTTTTCAAAAATATTTTCATGAAAACCCTCAAGTCTTCATTCGTTCTGATTTCCCTAAATTTACGATTGACATAGATCTGTTTTGTCTGCAGTCCGACACGTTTAAAGAATTTTGTATAATCAATTTATTTCATTCAATTTAACAAAACCATGCTACCTTCTGTAAACCTGCAAAATCGGACCAGACCTTCGAATTGCTGAGGAATTCGGTTAGATTCCGCAGTTGCTGCATGACGGATTTTTTTATACTAATTAAGAAATGTAATGTTACTACATCGATATAGATAAATCCCATTATAACCTGAGTGGATTCTGTAATACTATGTGCACATTAGTATATTACGATGAGAGGTTGGGAAAAGTGCGTTGTATATTATTCTTTGCGCGATGGCGTTTTCAAAATAATAAATAATAGTAAAATAATAACATATTTTTTGGAAATATTTTCGTTTATTATAAACAATTGACTGTTAGTTTGGGCAATGTTTATTAGTTGAAACAACAGGAGGCCGTGAGGTCAATATAGTAATAAAATGGCGGCAAGTACGTATTTATTGTTTTATATTGTTTCAAAATAAAGTTCAGTTCATTTACAATGTAGTTATTTATTTTGTATAATGTATATTAACACTACATTTTGGATATTTTTTGTATATATATTGTATGTAGTATGCATAGAGGGACAGTGGTTTTACTTCCCACACGCATGTTTGTATTATGTAGTATTACAGTAGTTATTTTTATTACAGTATAGTTATTTAGGTTCGCAACTCAGGATTTTTAAACTGACCAAAACCTTCTGGCGGCACTATGGTTCTGGGGTCGACTCAGCCTCTAACGGAAATGAGTACCAGACGCATGTTCTGGGGATAAAGGCGGCCGTCACGCAGGGCTGACAACCCGGCTGATGACATCAAGTGCCGATTGTCTAAAAAAGTGGGAGCCTTAACCTCCTACTAACCCAAGGGTCTCCCGAGGCCTGTAGTGGGATTACTTTACCCCGAAATGTAGGAAGTTGAACTTTAAAACATGGTCGCCATTGCTGTAAGTACGACAAAACGCACTATCGCGCAAGAAACTATTTTTTGCACGATAATGCGTTCTGTGGTACTTACAACAATGGCGACCATGATTGAAAGTTCAATTTCCTGAATTTCGGAGATGTCAACATATAAATAACTAAATAACTATACTACAATATTACAAATTATCCACCTAGTACGGGAAGTAAAACCACTGCCCTTTATATATATATATATATATATATATTATGTACAATGTATGCACAAACAATATATCCAAAGGTAGGGTTAGTATATATATATACGAAACAAATCAGTACATTTTAAGAAATTGAGCTTTATTTGAAACAATATAATACAATAAATTCGTACTTTTCGCCATTTTATTACTAATTGGTGTCATGGCATGCTGTAGTCCCAGCTAAATTATTTTCGGCATTTATCTATAAATATTGGCCAGACTACTAACGTTAATCAGTTGTATATAATGAACGCAAATATTTTCAATAAAGATATTATTTTACTATTATTTATTATTTTGGAAACACCACTGTGCTAAAAATAATGTACAACGCACGTTTATGAAGTGTTTTAGAGATTCTCGGAAATAAAAAACCTTATTTCCTGGCCTCTGTAAAAAACCACTTCCCAATCTCACATTGTAATATACTACTGTTTTTTTCTAGACTTCATTTCAAAGTGCGTTTTATTTGTTGACTTCTATTCTTGATTGGTTTATGCAAATGAATTACCTGTATATATATCATCATCCGGTATCATCGCAGCTGCCGCCGTCTTCCGGAAACCAAACGCCATTCCTATCTATCCATCCATTGATCTTCCTCCATTCCTCTGATATTCATAGCTGCTTGTACCCCTTCTATCCAAGTTTTCTTCAGTCTTCCTCTCTTCCTCCTTTCTATTGGGATCCATTCCATAACAATTTTTGGCAATCTTTGCTCTGGCATTCGTTTGACATGACCCATACCACTGCAATCTTTTTCTTTTCTATGATGTAGTTATGATGTCCGGCTCCTCTTGTACACCCATAATTTCCCTTATTTCTTTATTTCGTATTCTATCCATTCTAGATTTTCCAGCTGATCTTCTTAAAACATCCATTTCTGTACTTAAAATTATTTTCATTTCCATGGTAGGAATTTGCCAGACTTCAGGATCATATGTTGAAATGCTCTGAATTATGGTTTGATATATTTGTAATTTTCTAGTTTTTGTAAAATTTTTTCTCCACCAAACAGAGTTTAAAGCATTTATTGCTTGTTTTGTTTGTGCGATTCTATTTTTAATTTCCACTGTGTTATCGCCTGAATGGTCTAATTTTGTTCCTAAATAAGTGCATTCAATACTAGGTTTTAGTTCTTCTCCATTGTTGAAATTTATATTTTCCATTTCTTCTCCTATACAATGTTTATATAAAGTCCCCATTTTTCATATTCTTATTATAGTTTTTTAGCCATATATTCTATGTCATCATGGTCCTGTGCTATTAATACCTGGTCATCTGCAAAATTTAATGAATATACATGTGTATTTTGGATAGGTATGCCCATTTTTTACATTTTTTCCTCCAGTCTCTTAGTACTCTTTCGAGATAAATTTTAAATAGAGTTGGAGATAAACTGCAACCTTGTCTTAGACCTTTTGTAATAGTAAACCCCTTTGTTATATGATTTCCAACTTTTATTTTCGAAATAGTAGATCCTTTGTATAATGCTTTTATAGCTTCTACTAATTTTTGGTAATGTTGGAATACGTCTAAAGTTTCCCATAACATTTTCTGGGGAAATACTATCATATGCTTCGGTTAAATCGACACAAAGCAAATGTAAATCTCTGTTAGTTGCTCTTTTTTGTTTCTATCATTTGTGTTATGCAAAATATATTATCTGTGCATGACTACCACTTCTAAAACCAGATTTGTTCTTCCATTTCGTTATCCTGTTATTCTATATCAACCATTATATATATATATATATATATATATATATATATATATTTACAATTTCATGTACCTATTCTTGAAAATAGGTCAATTAAATAGGCACGAGGACTGAGAATCATTTTTATAAATACATATACATATTTTTATATTAACATACTGCGTTTAGATTTTAGAACTACAAAATAATCTACACTCCAGTATATAAATTATAATTGGCTGAAGGTATTTCAATCTATTAATTAATTGTATTTTATAATTATGAGAGTAGAACTAACAGAAATACCGACATATATTCGAGTGAACTAACTAACTCACTGGCACTATCGAACACGTAGGTTCATGGCCGCGCGGACGTAAGCTCTCCAAACATCCCTATCCTGAGCTATTATTTTCCAATCATTCCCTGTATAATCTACTTACGCGAAATGATAATTAATGTTATTCCCCCACCTCATTCTTGGTCTACCATCTGGGCGTTTTCCCCTCTGATTCTCCTACAAGAAGCTTGCATGCACGTCTTTCATTCCCAATTCGTGCCACATGTCCTGCCCATTGAAGTCTACGAGACTTAACTGTTCTTATTATATCTGGCTTCCTATAAATACCATGTAGCTCACTGTTATTTAGTCTTCTCCATTCACCTGTCTGTTCATCTCTCTTTGGTCCAAACATTTATCTAAGAACTTTATTCTAAAATAAAATACTCGTGTTTGTTTTGCATCCATATAATATAACTGGTATAATAATAATATTTGTATATATTTTATTTAAAGAAATAAAAATAAAACTTAAAATTTTATATGAGTTTCATATTTATTACAATATAAATTTGTAACAGCTGTTTCAGTACTTCTTCAGACCTTCTTTAGACATGATTTTAAATGAATGAATTTTGTTATTATATATAATATTCTTCAGACATGATTACAAATAAATGAATTTTGTTATTTATATTATATTCTTCACACATGATTACAAATGAATGAATTTTGTTATTATATATTACCTTCTTCAGACACGATAATGAATGGAATTTGTTATTATATATTATTATATAATAACAAAATTCATTAATTTGTAATCATGTCTGAAGAAGGTACAAAGTACCGAAACAGCTGTTACCAATTTATATTGTAATAACTATGAAAATCATATGAAACTTTAAGTTTAATTTTCATTTAATAAAATAAACATGGATTTTCAATAAGTAAAGGCCAAATCAATTGATCATCATTTTAACGTTTTTTTTTTAAAATGAGTTGTGACGTCAAGTGTCCTTCTAATGCATAATAGAATAATTCATTATAATGTTTCATTATCAATACAAGCTCAGGAAATGCAATGATTAAGGAATACAAACACGTTGTTTTTTTTTTCATGAATGGAGCCCAGTAATGGAAAATCAGGGTTTAGGCTCTTTGGGTGATGTAAGTTTGTTTCACACTGGACACACCACACACACACATACACACACATATATATTTTATAACACACAAATACATACAATAAAAATATATATATGTAATGTGTGTGTGTATAAAGTGTCTAACGGCAGCAATCCACGCACTTTGGAATCAAATTCGGCATAAAGTATTCAATAAAGTATAGAAAAGTTTAGCTAGCCAATCAACATAGCTGGGGCCAATCCCAACCCAAAATAAAAATAAATATATAAAAAGCCTCCCCGTAGCTTAAAGTTTTGATTTTTCTGAACGAAACTAGTTGAGGCCTTTATTTAACATGTTATTATTCCCTGAGAGTATTTAATAATAATAACAACAATAATTAATAGTTATATGCTGTTGAAATAAACATAAAAATATATTATTAGTCCACCGCTGTGATCTCGAGGTAGCGTGCTGCCTTGTTACGCAGCGGGCCCGAGCTCGATTCCCGGCCGGGACAGGTTCCTGGGTGAGGTTTTTTCGGGGTTTGTCCTCACCTGTAAGATAAATGTTAGGAAGCTTAGAGCCCAACGGTCCCCGAAAATCATCATCACCCTCTTCATTATTATCATCATCCTTCACCGGTGTGGAAAGCAACGGGAAGTTACCACACCTATAATTCCCTAGTAAAGCTGCAAAGCATAGCATGGAAACGCTATGATTGCAGTAAGAGACATGTCATCGGGCAGAATTATTATGGATGGATATATTATTAAAAAATTAGCAAAATCGGAGTCTACATAAAAGTGAGAATTCAAGGATCGCTCGAGTCGCCATTGTAATCTTGTGATCTCACAATGAAGCTGAACACAAGAGGTCCAAACAAGGGAAATACGCATTTTGCAAAACACCAAATTTAACCAACTAAGTAACTCGCCCAGCTAACGGTATTCCAATTCGACGTAGTGTATATGAAAAAAATGCCAATAATACATGTTTAGAATTATAATACTAAATTATACACCTTAATCCCGCCTCCTCAACCGTTGGAACATGAAGTTACAGTAGGCCTTACGGGACTTGTCCCATATTCTGCAGAAATATATATTTACATTATAATTCTAAATTGTGAATAACACCGCAACGGAATTTACAATGATTATTCACACTGATGACTACACCGCCAGTCAGTTTTCAATTACATCTTAATATTTAAACCTAAACGTCACGCTGCATACGGCCATTGCTAATATATATTTTAATAAACAATGCTTAAAACATAATATCACGCCAAATTATTCGAAAATTAAAGTAAAGAACAAAAACTACTTGGCACTTAAAACAGAAAAGCAAGATGAAATAAATATTGGATTAAAAAAGGAAATTAGACACTTATACACGAAAAAGCAAAATAATATACGTACTCATTCAACATGTCGATTTTAAGGCAAACATCTAAAATCGAACCCAAAAATTGTAGTTGAAGATAGATCGTTAAAAGAAAACATTCGCCACCTTAGATATATGGGATATAAAATGGCGACCAAAACTGGCCAATTTGGCACATTCACTGAAGATTTTCTGGTGTAAATTCTGTGATCAAAAACTGAGACTTTTGTACTAAATATATTAACCATTAAATTGGCAAAACACAAATTTCGTCTGTTTGATATTTGAATGTGGCGGACCACAGTGAAAATGGAATCTTGTATAACTGTTATTATTAGCTATATTGTCTAATTAGACACACATTTAAGTGGTTTATTTTTGTTCGTTTTCTTCTGATTTATTTAAAATATTAAATTAACTAAATCAACTGATGTATCTAAAAGGATACATTACGAATTTAAGGCTTAATATAATATTTTAAACATGATAAATAATCAGATAATTAAGAAGTAGTTATGATTAATTTCTCATTATAGAAGATTCATATTATTTTAATAACAATTATTGATCGCTCTGCCATCTGTAGAGAACTCTATGAAACTGCTAGCCAATCCCATAGAATGAAACAATAAGTGAGGAAATCTGCATTCTGTGACATAATTCTCATAATGAACTACTGTTTAGGTCTCCCTACCCTGGGGTTTTGATTTCCGGACCGGCCAAATATCGAATTAATACAAATTTGTAGAACCGGTTAAACATCGAATAAAACCAGTTTACTAAATTTCATGTTATGATGGTATTATTGTTGGCTCGGTTTGCAGTACTGCTTATGGTTGGAGAATTGACTGACGATGTACGAGATCCCGTTGAAACTTGGTATCGTGAAAAACATGACATTTTGAGGTTAGATAAAAAATAAAAAAATAAATAATAAAAATTAAAATATTTAAATATTACTCTGACCATATGTTAAATTTATCATAAACTTACTAATAGTTGTTAGAATTAATAACTGTATGCTACTGTACTGTATCCTTTTAGTATTTACTATGTGTTATGTTTAATTTGTGCAATTCCTACCCATAACATAATTCAAATACTTTCCTTATTGTATTAATTACTTAATTAAAACTTCAATATGGTCGGCTCAGCCTCTAACGGAAATGAGTACCAGACGCTTGTTCTGGGGGTAAAGGCGGCCGTCACGTAGGGTTGATAATCCGGCTGACATCAAATACCGATTGTCCAGAAAAGTGGGAGCCTTAATCTCCTACTATCCCAAGGGCCTCATGAGGCCTGTAGTGGGATTATTTTACACTTTACCTTATGTTTAATCAACTGTGGTTCCGTATCTCGACTGAATTTATTACTTTTAAAATGTATATTATATACCAATGGTCACTCATTGGAAGAAATAAACGTGGCAGATCAAGATGGAAATGGAAACTTAACTCAGAACTATAATGGATGATAGGAATTTGGATGAAGGACATTGGAATGATAGAAATAAATGGAAACTGAAGACGGCAAACCTATAAGTGTGGGGGTGCCGAAGAAGATGAAGATGAAGAAGAAAATAGACCTCTATGAAACCTAATTCGTGACCCCTGTTCTAGGATCTCCTCCGGATTAGTTCACGTAACGTGTAAACGTAAAATAATACGAATAATACTGTGATATAATGCTGCTCCTTATTCTGGAATCGCTCCGTCACTAAATTACTAATTCTGTTCACATATTTGTTTTGTGTTGTATAGAAGAAATAAATTTTATATTTATGGCTGATTAATTTATGAGAAGGATAAAAATTACACGCAGAAATCGCACATACCAAATAATTTCTGAGCAACTAGAATTTGTGGTACAATGTTGCTAGTTGACAGAAAATAAAATTTTCTTCTTCTTCTTCTACTACAAGGTTTAGGCTATGCAGCCTGTTCCGGCGAAGTTACAAGTGGAGTCCATCTTCTACGTGGTCGGCCAACATCTCTTGTTCCTCTGGGATTATACAGGAAGGTTCTTTTTGGTATTCTTTCGTTGTTCATTCTCATTAAGTGTTCTGTCCATTTCTTATTATTTTCGCTGATTTTATCTTCAATTGTATATATATTTAATTCTTCTCGTATAGTTTCATTCCTTATTCTATCCCCTCTTGTGCATCATTTCACATTACGTAAAAACAGCATTTCCGCAGTCTGTATCCAGCTTTTATCCCTTGATTTCATTATCCAATTTTCACTTCCATACAACAACAAAGGAACAGCCATTGTTTTATATAATTTAAGTTTCGTACCTTTCTTTGTTTTCCGACCTAAGGTTCTTTTTATGGTTCCACAAATAGCCTGCAATTTATTTACTAAAAAGCGAAGGAGAAAATAAAATTTTATTAACCAAATCGTAAGTATCCAGTTAAATCACACCGCTTCGTTAGACTGTCTAATATACATACATGGAATTCCCTTCCGCCCTGTCAAACTATAACATCCTTCAAAAACAAATTAAAGAATTATTTAATAACAAACTAACTTATACGCCTCACTGATAGCATTCTTTTAACAATTAATACATTTAATTATCTATGAAAATAATATTAAGATTAACAAATATTTTCTTTTGTTTTGTTTTAAATATTGTACAAACGTAAAATTCTATATCTCATTATTTTTCTTTGTTTTATATATACATTAGACAGGGACAATTTAATATGTCTTGATTGTATACATTTTATTATTAGTTTTAGTCTTAATTTTAACTAACATTAACTAGTTGCATTATAGATCGTAATATAATAGATATTATATTTTTGATCAAATATTTATTTAGTATTTAATATTAGAGTTCATTGTGATTGTTATATTCTGATGTAATATACGTTTGCCCTGGTGAGTGGAAGAGAAGGCCACATAGTCTTAACTCCACCAGGCTAAATAAATAAATCTAAGTAAATTAGGCTCACGATCCCATCAGCACATAGTTATTTATATACATCCTCATTACAAACTTATTGCTATCATACTATCTTTTTTTTAAGTTTCTCTGCTAGAACGTCAATTTCTCTTCAATCCTTTGCCATAGACTGTGCCAAAATATATCATCTTTCAGAAAAAACTGATTTTTTTATTAACTGACATGAACATCTCACTAGAAGTGCTTTTTAAATAATTAATACTTTCTTCCTCTATTTAATGAAAATAATTATTTGAGATAAAGTACTTACGGAAATTTTTGGGCCAAAGAGAGATGAACAGACAGGCGAATGGAGAAGACTACTTAATAATGAACTGCATGGTCTTTATAGGAAGCCAGATATAATAAGAACAGTTAAGTCTCGTAGACTACGATGGGCAGGACATGTTGCACGTATGGGGAATGAAAGACTTGCATGGAAGCTTCTTATAGGAAAGCCAGAGGGAAAACGCCCAGTCGTAGACCAAGAATGAGGTGGGAGAATAACATTTTCTATGATTTGAGGGAAGTAGATTATACAGGGAATGATTGGAAAGCATTAGCTCAGGATAGGGATGTATGGAGAGCTTATGTCCGCGCGGGCATGAACGCTACGGGTTCGATAGTGCCAGTGAGTAAGTAGTAAGTATTATTATTTATCATTATTTTTACCTAATGTCTTATATAGGCTAATATATAAGCGGCTTATTCATTCATCAAATTTTATTGCCTTCTTTGTACATTTCTTCAAGCCTGAAAAGGTAGGCGCCTGAGCAAAAATTAACCGACTTTCTAGTATAGAAGTAATGTCTTGGTTCTCCACTAGATATCTATGGAGGCGACATGCCGACGAAATGTCACTCACGACATATGTTAGTAAATAAATATAACTCAGTCATATTAGTTAAGAAACCTCGAAAGGTGAGGCCAGAACCCGACTTGGGCTATAAGAGCCATAGAATGGATGTATTAAGAGGCCTGGAGTGAGCTGATCACTCATTCAGGGAGGTCCTCAATTGCCTTATGTGGTCAGAAAAGTATGTGTATGATCCAAAGTTTAAAATTCCTCGTCCAATGGTAATGCTGTGTATACCCGGTCGGCGTGGTGCATATAAAAGTAGTTATAATGCAAGAGATCGAACTGGATTGGAGAAAAAGAAGAAGAAATAATTTAAAATAAGAAGACAGCTGGAAATTCAAGCAATAAATGTATTAGTGGATACATGGATCTATATGTGGAATTTACTCATATCTCGAATAGAATCAGACAGGTTGGCTCGTGTATCAGGATACGATCTAGTGTCGGATGGGCGGATATTAACTGGACGGTCAAATATGTTTTGAAAATATTCTTGATTTTTTAACTAAACAGGGTATGGCACATAAAAATACCTACAAGATGAGAAGTGAAATTGAGTTAATGAAATTATTATTATTATTTGTATTATTATTATTATTATTATTATTATTATTATTATTATTATTATTATTATTATACATAACTCAACTAATTAATTTATTACGGCAATTAAAGCCGATAAGATTTCAGACAACGTTAAACTGAAAATATATAAAGCTATTATTCTACCAGTTATTATATGGATGCGAAACATTGACTCTTACTTTAAGGGAGGAAAGAAGATTACAAGTAGGCCTATTTGAGAATAAAGTTTGTCGGAAGATTTTTGGACCAAAGAGAGATGAACATACAGGTGAATCGAGAAGAGTATATATAACAGTGAACTACATGGTCTTTAAAGGAAGCTAGATAAAATAAGAACAGTTCAGTCACGTAGACTGCGATGTACAGGACATGTGGCACGAATGCGAATGAAATACATGCATGGAAGCTTATTGTAGGAAAACCAGAGGGAAAGCGCCAGTTGGAAGACAAAGAATAAGGTGGGAGAATAACATTAACTATGATTTGAGGGAAGTAGATTACACAAGGAATGATTGAAAAACATTAGTTCAGGATAGGGATGTATGGATAGCTTATGTCCGCGTGGCCATGGGTTCGATAGTGCCAGTTAGTTAAATAATACTTAATACAAAATATTCATATTACTTGATATCTCACTGAATGCATAATCCGTAAAGAACCATCTACTAGAAGGATTGGCAAAAAGAACCAATCATGCTTTTACATTTAGAGAAAATGCCCTTCCTAAATTTACTTCAATATTGAATTTGTGGGATAGAGTTGATATCTGGGAAGCAATTGATGTTCTCCCTCAGTAAGAAGGGATCAAAACAAGGTCGTAAAACTTGCCTATTTCAATAAAAATTGAAAATATTTGTTATATTTGCGAATGACATAAATAATGTACACTTCAGTAGATTGTATCAATACATCTCCCCATGGGATCAAGGGTACTCTCTATCGGAAGTTATTTATCCAAGTTAATTTATTTACGCTTATTACCTATAGATGTCAGCGAGTGGAATGTGGTCAGCACATCGTCTCAAAGAGAATTATAGTAGGAAACTAAATTTTCTTTTGATTGGATGTTTGGCTAAATATTGCATAGAGTCTCCAATTTAATCTTTTTCTTTTTCTTCACGGTTTAGCTTTATTTACTAGCCGGGTTCCAGCTCCAAATTGCTGCTCTTTCCATCTTTTCCTTGGTCTTTCCAAACTTTTTCTTCCTCGTGGTGAATAGCTGTATGCTCCTTTTGTTATTCTATTCTCAGTAATCCTTGCCAAGTGTTCTTTCGAGTTGATTCTGTATTTGACTATTGTTGTGTTTAATTACTCTACTTTTCGTTGTCTTTTTTCTGTGTTATGATTTTTGTCTGTTCTTTGATATCCTGCTATTGGTCTGTGGAATTTCATTTCAGCAACTTGTATTCTGTCAGATTGTTGTGTTGTTGTGAAAATCTTCAGATTCGATTCGATTTAAGATTCGATATACAGGCTTAAAGTCCGTCCCAGAGAATTGTCTCTAGGATTATTCCGTCCTAAAGCTCATCGACATTTGGCGAGTTTGAACCCGTGACTATCAGTACTACAGGTAAGGAAAATAGCCTTGGTCTAGGTTAAGAAGAGCTTAGGCTATTAGGAATAATATTTGAAATATTGATGGGAGTCAATGACCAATCATGTTTCAATGAATTTTGATTTATAACCAATCACAGTCGTGTTTCACCTCAATAATTATCGAATTTTGATTACCAAATTAAAGAGAGCTCCTCCTTTTTAATATTCTGAACAGGTCAGAGCATTATTTTGCAGAGACTGGCTCCAACAAATACGTTGAATATAGCAAATAATGAACAGATTCCTTTGTCCTACACATTTGATAATTGTGTGTTCAATAATTGTGTTTTTAAATACTGACTTTACTGAGTTGTTTCCAAAAAATGAATTAATAATCTATAATGCTGGTTATAATATACAGTTTGATGTGTGTCATTTTTTCTCCACTAGGGTGCATTCTTAAAGTATTACGATCCTATTTGGTAATAAATAGTACGATCTAATTGCAGCGTTGAACAAATGAAACATAGCCTAACATTCTCATTTGTTTTCAAACATCGCCGTTTACATTAAATATATAAATATTTTATAATAACTATATTTAAATAATGATTTATGAGTAAACAGCTTAATTTTATTGATTAAATAGTCCTAACAAATACCACTTTTGATTTACAAATCCTCTAGATAAATTGGAAATCACTTGTGGCATTACTTGTGATTATTTTTTATCTTTGTGTATTAACTAACTAACTAACTAACTCACTGGCACTATCGAACCCATAGGTTCATGGCCACACGGACATAAGCTTTCCATACATCCATACCCTGAGCTAATGTTTTCCAATCATCCCCTGTATAATCTACTTCCCTGAAATCATAGTTAATGTTATTCTCACACCATATTCTCGGCCTACCAACTGGGCGTTTTCCCTCTGGTTTTCCGACAAGAAGTTTCCATGCACATCTTTCATTCCCCATTCGAGCCACATGTCCTGTCCATCGCAGTCTAAGAGACTTAACTGTTGTCATTATATCTGGCTTCCTATAAAGATAATGTAATTAATTGTTTATGCAGTATTCTCCATTCACCTGTCTGTTCATCTCTCTTTGGTCCAAACATTTTCCTAAAAACTTTATTCTCAAATATCATAATCTCCTTTCCACCTTTAAAGTAAGAGTCCATATTTCGCATCCATATATTATAACTGGTAGAATAATAGTTTTATATATTTTCAGTTGAACGTTTTTTGAAAGGAGTTGGGACGTCAAGAGTCTCTGTAATGCATAATAGCATGCATTTCCAGAATTGATTCTATGTTTAATTTCCTATGTTCCTATGTTCCTAGGTATTTGATTTGAGCCTCTTCCTTAAAATTTACCTCATTTGTCATTAGCTGTCCATTTCCATTATATAATGTATTTCTATGTGTGACCATATATTTAGTTTTATTGATATTTACTTACAGTCCCAATTTCTTAGTGTTACTCAGTAGTGTGTGCATGTTGGCCTTTAGTATCTCCTCGCTATCGCCCAATAGTACTACATCATCAGCATAAACTAACAGCTTATTAATATCATTGAGTTGTAGGCCTTTTTATTGCTCTAAAGATTTGATGGCAGGCTATAGTACAAAATTAAATAATAGAGGAGATAGTGCATCTCCTTGCTTCAACCGATTTTGGATTTCAAAAGTATCCGAAAACTGTTTGCCTACGCGCACCGTACTCTTTGTGCCATTTAGACACATTAGTAATCTTTGTGTATTACTGATAATAATAATATAATTGAATAATTATTCCAGTTGAGGAAGTATGTAGGTATTTTTAATTGTTTTAAATTATTTAATAGATCTTATTAAGATAGAGGATTAAGATTGTTATAAATAAATTAAATCTCTTTTAATAAATTCAATAATTTGATGCATTCGAAAATAAAGTAAATTGCACAAACGTTTCGAAAATTAGCCCAACAAATCTGCATTTTCAGGACAAGTATAAGTAATCATATAAATATAGATATATAACTAAACCACAGAGCTTGATATATACGATTTAATTAAAAAAAAATACATATTTTGCCGTACTATCTACCCTTTCATAAATTATTTAAAACCTTAATCGGATATTGTTACGCAGCGGTCCCAGGCTCGATTCGCGCTCGGGATAAGCTTCCTGGGTGAGGTTTTTTCGTGGATTTTCCTCGCCTGTAAGACAAATGTCAGGAAGCTTAAAGGCCCAATAGGTCTCCGAGCATCATTATCATCATCATTATTAGCCGGTGTGGAAAGCTACAGGAAGCTATCACATCTATAAATCCCTAGTAAAGCTGCGAGCATAGCATTAGGGCAGAACACTATAGGATAGAATAGGATATCCATCCATCGATCCATCCATCCATCCATCCATCCATTGTAATTCTGCCCGAGGGCAGGTCTTACTGCTATGCTTTGCAGCTTTACTAGGGAATTGTAGATGTGGTAGCTTCCCGTTGCTTTCCACACCGGTGAAGGATGATGATGATGATGATAATGATGATGATGATAGGCATATGATTTCGGGGACAGTTTGGGCCTTAATTTTTTTCTGACATTTGTCTTATACGTGAGGAAAAACCCCGATAAAAACCTCACCCAGAAAAACTGCCCCGACCGGGGATCGAACAGGGCTCGCTGCCTGACAAGGCAGCACGCTACCTCGAGACCACAGCGGTGAACGAATAGGATATAAGAATATTAATGAAGGAAGATCAATTATCTTTATGCAGGAGTGGCTATTTACCCAAAATTTGAAAATTGGTTTTACGGCTGTAAATTCAGTTTTCTCGTAACAAAACTTGATACAAATGTTTAATTAACAAAATAAATATTATTGCGTTAACCATTGAAATCTGACCATAAATTCAAATTGCTGAGGAAGTCGCTTTGTTTACGCAGGATTAGGGATGGTATAAAAATATGAAATAATACACAATTTAGCTTTAAATAAAAACAGAAAGATTTATTTTGTCAAAAAGTTCATGCCAAATAGTTGGAATAAAAAGATGTCAGTTGACGAGATAGAAGTTGAACATCACAACCTGTAACAAAGGAAAGAAACAATATTATTATTTTGTTCAACCATGGGATGTGGAATTGTCGTTTTTAAATATTTTTATAATAATTATTCCATTGGATTAATACTGTATGAACATGACATTTTGAGTTATTTTTGTTACAATATTACTTGTAAGAATCTACAGTAAGGTGCGATTTGAAGATGGACGATGGAGTTTGAGAATCGTATTCGGTGAGTCACGGATTCAAACCCCGCTACCGAACAACTAACTTGAGTTTTTCCTCGTTTTACTCAGCATTCAAGGGAAATTATGAGTTGAAATTATCAGGACTCTTTTAATCATAGCCAACTTTATATAAGATCATCAAAATTAAATCCGTGATCTACACAAAACATGTCATGAAAGCAACAATAGAATTTGACAGCCTATGGTTACAAGGAAACTTTCCAGATGCGAACTTACCTTAAAATTTAAACGTCTATAAATTAGAATTATATAAAAATTGACAGTAGCTTTCCTAATTTTTAGCGAGTACTGAAGTACTAAAACTCCAGTTTTATTGGAAATATAGGCCTACATCAGCCACAATATACAGTGTGTTACATTCAAACCTCCCTCATTTTAATTAATCATAACGAAGTAGTGCAATTTTGAAATGAGGTCTGTATTAAACGAAATTAAAATTAATTAAAATGTGGGAGGTTTGAATGGGACACCATGTAGTTTCATAACATTATATTAGAATTTTAAAAAATGGCTTAATTTAATGTTTTATTAAATTTTACTATATTAAATACTTTTTAAGTGATTCAAAAAGAAGGATGTTAGACTTTGGTATGTATCAGATATATATATATATATATATTATATGTATATATATATATATTGTTATATATTTTTGTATCATTATGTACAATTGACAAAGAAACTATTTTCAACACTGAAATGAATTTTACTACGAATTTATTTAATTATCTTGATGATATATAATAAATCTATTTCTACTTACATCGTATAATTCAAAAATCTATATATCTAATCTGAATTTATGTTAATTAATTTTTGCTTTTTCCTCCATTTGTAATTCAGTATCATTAGTTTGTTAAAGTCAATTTTTAAAGTATTTTTTGCGATATTATTTTTATTATTTAAATTGATAGAACCACGACATTTTGTTATCTAAAAATTAAGTTTTAAAGCTTCGAAAACAAAACCAGCTATACACAGGAAGTCAAGTTTGTGTATATATATATATATATATATATATATATATATAGGCTATATATATATAAAATTGACTTTATATATATATATATATATATTATGTGTGTTGTTACTCTAATTAGGCCTACTTCCTTATGGGGACTACGTACTCCTCTAGAGGGAGTTTCTTGACCTAGCTAATTTAGTTACACTTATTTCCCTACATATGTCTGTGGTCAGCACAACGTTTAAATGAGACATCTAGTAACTTATGCATCTAAGGTGTTACTTGGATGGGGAAGTTGGTTTAAAATTTGCTCAGAGGTACTAATATAAGCTTGTGAATTTTCTCGAGTCCAAAATTTAGAATCGGAAACCACGACTTGAAGTCCCTCCCGGAGGATCTTTTCCATGGATTTTTTCCGTTCTAAAAATCCATTCGACTCCTCTTCGATGTTAACCCATGACCTTCTAATCTAAAGGAAATGAATATAACCAATTGACCGTTGCGGCCAGCAAACTAAAATATAATTACAGTAATCTGTCCAACTGAAAACTAAGGGCAAAATCATCAAATTCACCAGTTTTCATTAATTTATTATTACATTGCAAGATCCTTGTATTTTCTGTGTGTCCATGTGCTATCTTGTGTAATTAAACTCCACATGTAAGATTAGCTTTAACAATTTTTATTGCCGTTTTTTAAACTAACCACTTTTATGTCAATGTTTAAACTAGTATTTTAGAAAAACCTGGTGCGATAATATGTGAAAATGAATATGTAATAACGCATGGGAAGTGATTTTATAACTGCGCTCTACTTACGTTTTAGCGTCCGTAATAGGGGTAGGCATAAGAGGAGTAGGCATAGGGGTGGGCATAAGATCCATAGCCGTAGTAGCCATTGTAGGCGCCGGAGTAGTATGGGTACTGGGCGGCGGCCAGGGCGATGAGGGCCAAGACAAGAAGGATCTGAAAATAAAAATAATACATACACTCTCTGAATAAGAAATTGTTATATTAATCGTTTTCGAAATAATTTAACTAGAAATGAAGAAATAGACACACAAAACACTTAACACATTTCTAACAACACTCTAATACTAGATACTAACAATAAATTTATGTTTTTATTTATTTGGAATTGTTGTTTGTCCACTGCTGTGGTATCGGGGTAGCTTTGCTGCCTCGAATGCCACGGACCCGAGTTCGATATCCGGTAGGGACAAGTTTCCTGGGTGATGCTTTTTTTTTTGGGGAGGTTATCTCACTTGAAATATTGCCAGGAATCTTCAAGGCCCAAACGGACCTCAAACATCATAACGCCATCATAATCATCATTATCATATTTGAATTTGTGTGAGAATGGTGTGTTTCGTTTTAATGTTGTCATGTGTCGGAGAATACCCTGGCATTGAGCTGATCACTCATTGTCCTTATGTGGTAAACAAAACTTGTGTGTGATCCACAGTTTAAAATACCTCTTGTTTACAGTAAAACATACTGTTAACTAAAACAAGCATTGGTTCTCTATATTATAAATTAATATAAAGATTCTAATTGTATACCGTACGTGATTAAACACAAAAAATAAAATCCATGCTAACTCATTGGCTCTATTGAATTCATAGGTTTATATCCGCGCGGATATAAGCTTTCCTTACATCCCGACAATGTAGTATATAACCATATATATTTTATTATTCTTTTATATTTTTCACTTTCTTTACCAAGACAATTATTTAAACAAATTAAAGGTTTTTGGACCAAAGAGAGATGAACAGACAGGTGAATGGAGAAGACTACATAACAATGAACTACATGGTCTTTATAGGAAGCCAGATATAATAAGAACAGTTAAGTCCCGTAGACTGCGATGGGCAGGACATGTTGCGCGTATGGGGAATGAAAGACGTGCATGGAAACTTCTTGTAGGAAAGCCAGAAGGAAAACGCCCAGTTGGTAGACCAAGAATGAGGTGGGAGAACAACATTAACTATGATTTGAGGGAAGTAGATTATACAGGGAATGATTGGAAAGCATTGGCTCAGGATAGGGATGTATGGAGAGCTTATGTCCGCGCGGCCATGAACCTACGGGTTCGATAGTGCCAGTGAGTAAGTAAGTAAGTAAGTAAGTAAAGGTTATTATTATTATTATTATTATTATTATTATTATTATTATTATTATTATTATTATTTATGAATATTCAACAATACAGTATGTCTCCTTCAACCCAAAGTGATTTGTTGCCAGAGGTTCCTGTCTAAAACATCTTCTTCCCTCAAATCTCTAGCTTCCATACTTCTCATTATTATTATTATTATTATTATTATTATTATTATTATTAATATTATTATTATTACTATTATTTTTTTTATTGGAAAGCTAATGGAAAAAGTGGAAGAGGTTGGCCTAGAGAACGATGGATGGATTGATGCATGGAGTGAAAAGAAGTATGGAAACTAGAGATTTGAGGGAAGAAGATGCTTTAGACAGGAACCTCTGGCGACAAATCACTAAATCACTTTGGGTTGAAGGAAAAACACTGTATTATGGAATATTCCTAAATAAAAAATATTATTATTATTATTATTACTCTTTTAATATTATTTGTTCTTTCTTATCATCTGTATTTTCTGTAGCCTATGCCTATTATGTATTTTTAATCAAGTTGTAGAAAATTCGCAATTGTTAATATCTGAATAATTAAATTCTAGTGTAGTGGAAGAGAAGACCTTATTGTCGTATCTCCATGAGGTAAAATAAAAAACGATTATGTTATTATGGGTTGATTAATGTCTTTGACATCGTTACGATTCCTAACTTATCCTGAGCTCATATTTTCCAGTAATCCCCTGTTTAATCTACTTTTCTCAAATCGTCATTAATGTTCATCTCCCTTCTCATTCTTATACTTCGTTCTGGACACTTTTCCTCTGATTTTATTACAAGGAGTTTCATTTATTTGACGAAAATAATGTTCTTTATCCCCTGAATAACACACATATGGTATATAGAAACGGCAAATTAATATTTTTTCGAGTTAAAATTGTAATAATCCGTTAAATTAAAATTGCATTGTAATCCATCGCCACTTAAATGTATTCAATTATATATTAACAGTAAAAAAAACTCCTGGGGCGCCAATTGCCTAGAAGGCCCGCCCACCAGTCAGCTGCTGGCCTCATATCCACACGTGTCAATCACAGAGGGAGATGATCATCCAGCCAGTGTAGGGGTGGCATGTGGTCAGCATGTCAGCCGTTATAGCTGTTTTCCTCAACCTGGAGCCGCTACTTATTGTGGCTACCAAAATACCTCACGATTCTGGATGGGCACCGGTCCCATACTGGCCGAAATTCATGAGAAAATTTCTTCCCCCGTGGAGACTCGAACCAGCGCAAGTTCCGTAGCTCTGCGCCAAGGCTTCCTGCCTTAACCACTCTGCTACGGCGCGGGACTAATTTACAGTAATACACCTCTATTTTGGTTTCAGCTAATTTAAAATTAGGGTAAATTAATACCAAACGATTAGGTCAAAACTAATTACAAATAAACTGTTATTGATATTTTTAAAACAATAAATTAATTAGTTTGATAGCTCCAAGAAATTCGAGATTATTATAAAAAAATAGATATTAATTAACCCTGTTGCAATTCTACTTCAGAGTGCTGAAGCCGGCTGAAATGAGCGTTGCCATTGCTGTTAGATGACATTTTAAATGAAATTGCCATTGCTATTACAACAATTCGCGTTGTTAGCGTGACGGAATCTCTAAACCTTTATTTGTTTTTTAATGGGATTTCGCTACTTTTGATATCAAGTAGAATCTCAGAATCTCAAGTTTTGAATAACCTTGATGAGATTCTATACACAAAGAAAATTTATATGACGTAGTCGGTAATCGAACTGGGAATATTTGGGATACTAATCAGTCATACCTGTAGTTATCACAATTTTCCATTATCGTTAGAAATAAGTAAACACGATATTAATTTAGATTTTAAGCGTTATTAAGACAATAAGAATTGAATAAAAAACATAGTTGTCATTAAGAAATCGTTTTTTAATTGACATTTATGCATTTTCTGATTTCAATAACTATCGTGAAAACAATAAAACATTTTATAAAACTGAGAGTAAGGTAGAATTTTGCACTTTACGAAGACTTTACCACTTTGTTAATAAGCTAGACATTGAAAATTAACGAATTGAATTTAAAAAAAATACAAGAAAAACGTTTGAAATGGTATGGACACCTCATAAGAATGGAAGAAGAGACAAAAAAAATCTATATTTGGAAAGCATATGGAAGAAGTGGAAAAGACAGGCCTAGACAACGTTGGATGGATGGAGTGAAGATAAGTATGGAAACTAGAGATTTGAGGGAAGAAGATGTTTTACACTGGAACCTCTGGCGACAAATCACTTTGGGTTGAAGGAGAAACACTGTATTGTGGAATATTCCTAAATAAAAAAAGATTATAGAAACAATCATTGTCGACTATCGCTGAAATATTACCAAATTTAAATTGTTAGATTTACTTACTGGCTCTATCAAACCAGGAAGTTCATGGTCTCCCAAATATTGGCTCTCCATACATCCCTATCCTGAGAAAAAAATTCTAGTCATCCCTTGTGTAATTCACTTCCCTCAAATCATAGTGAAATTTATTCTCCGCCTCTTTCTTGTGTCTTTACTATTGGGTGCTTTTTCTCTGGTATTCCATCGAGAAATGTCTGTGCCCCTCTTTCATACCCAATTTGTGCCACATATCGTGCCCATAGCAATATACGATACATATTTGTTCTTATTATTCTGATTTTCCTAAAGATCATGTAACTTACTGTTAAGAAGTTTTCTCCATTCACCTGTCAGTTAATTTTCTTTCGTTAAAAAAAATCCTAAGAACTTTATTCTCAAATATTAGTAAACTTTTCTCCTCCCTTAAAGTAAGAGAACATGTTTCGTATCCATGAAATTGTTAGATTATTGATTGTAACATGTCCAACCTGAATTCTAAATGTTTTTGATTAGTAAGTTTCAGAACACAGAATATCATTTTATGAAAATGTTGTTACACAGTAAATCCAATTTAATATCATGAAATACGTAACTTATTTTAATATTATTTATTAAAACAACTTTTATTTAATAAAATAGACGACACAAAAATTAGGGACAAATGTCATATTCAAAGCATAACCAAATTTATTATAGATAGACGAAAATATTGGAGGGCTCGTATAGAAAGAATGGAAGACAACCGATTTGCAAAAAGAGCTAAAGAAGATGGACCAAACGATGGGAGAAGAAGAGAAGAACAAGGGGAAGATTAGCCAAGAGGTGGATAGACAGCGAATGCACATCCAATACGTTTTCCTCCGAGGAGTGATTTTGGAAGTAAACTGGATGAAAATCCTACAAATTATGATTAAGAAGAAAAAGAAAAAGAAGAAGAAGAAAAATATATTCCACTAAATAGTTTTTTAAAATGTCACGCGAGATTTAATGTCTTTCATCCATATGGTGAAAACTCTTGTGGTTTTGTCCTTGATTTTTTCTGAACGAAATGACAATCTATAACTCCAGAGTAAAGAAAAAAACTTTCTCGACTCTTCTTCTGAATCTATGGTTGACATTCCGGGCATTACTTTCTCTGAAATTCACTCCTTAGCTTTTGTTAGATATGAAATCTTTTAAGCGATAGCGAAAAAGTCAATATCGAAAAAAAATAATCTCCTGAAGATGTCTCCCTTAACTGTTGAAGAAACATAGGGAAACTCTTCATCTCCTTAAATAAGGTTGATATAATACTTTTAAGAAAGTATAAAAATTATAGTCTTGTATATGTTTTAAAAAAAAGTGTAAAAAATAAGATAAAATTGAAAACTTACAATTTGATACATGATTGTTCAATTGAGCTGTCCTGCTGCTGAAGACTGATACCCAGGCTGGATACTCTTAGCGCTTTTATAGTTCGTCAGACGAATCTGAAGAAGTGCCAGGATTCGTTAATAATAATAGTTATTCAAAAAATAAAATAGCTAAAATCTTCTGTTGACCTTGGCCTTGATAAAAACACGTAGAGCGAAGCTACTCTAGAAGCTTAGAAAGAGATGGAAGTAAACCTTGTGAATTTTAATGTGTGGTCCACGCCCAACATAAGATCGCCTTTTTTTCCCTCTGCATATCCGAAACTGGTAAAGATTACGTTGTCAAACGGTATATCCGCCCCGATGAAATATACCAACAGGTGTTATAAGTTTCCTTTGTGATATTCCAGCGCTCTTATGTAAGCGATTGCGTACATTATAAGTTACCTTGTTAGGATATATTGTATTGATTGTACTGGATTTTCCTTAAAGAGTGCCAAAAATAAAATTCGTACAAAGTACAAGAAAAAAGTTGAAATGTAATACTTTTTCTGAAATTCAACTTTTGTAATAGTGGTATGATCCATCCATCCATAGTAATTCTGCCCGAAGGCAGGTCCTTCACTGCAATCATAGCATTTTCATGCTATGCTTGCAGCTTTACTAGGGAACTGTGTAGGTGTGGTAGCTTCCCGTTGCTTTCCACACCGGTAAAGGATGATGATAATGATAAGGATGATGGCCATATGATTTCGGGGACCGTTTGGCCTTAAAGTTTTCCTGACGTTTGTCTTACAGGTGAGGAAAAACCCGATAAAAACCTCACCCAGAAAAACTGCCCCGACCGGGGATCGAACCCGGGCCCGCTGCCTGACAAGGCAGCACGCTACCTCGAGACCACAGCGGTGGACAGTGGTATGATAAACCTGCACAATTGCATGATACAAGCTACACAGTGTGACAAAGACATTCTTTGAATTATGAATAGTAGAAGTCATGTATTACGAACTCTTGTCATCAAAACTTCTCTCAAAGAATGTTGAACTAAAAAATGTATATATAAATAAGCTAAGACAACACAGTTAAGTACCATTTCCTCCTCTATTTGTCAACAATTTTTTGTTTGTTTGTTTAGTAGCGATTATCAATAAAAATTTGGAAATAGTTCTGCCGTTTTTAACTGCAAGGCAGTGTGTATGGAAAATCTCCATTGTACAAGAGTTAAAAATCTTACAGAGAAACATGGCACAAAGACCATATCCAAAAAAAAAAAGTTATCTGCCTTTTTAATTACAAGGCACTAAATTCCAGCGTCAAAGCGCCCATTTAAATTATAGGGAAGTAATACATATACATAACAATTAAGTACTTGTTTCCTCTGGAATGCAGGCTTTCACGGCCGGTAATCATGGTAATAAAAGATTCCGGGCTATGTGGCCGTGGTCTATAACTGGCGTTTCTTCCAGTTATAGACCACGGCCACATAGCCCGGAATCTTTTATTACTTTTTTCCTCTGTTTAACATATTTTTTTAGTAGCTATTGTCGAACTATAGTTTTATCAATAACTTTTTTGGAAAGTTAGTTCTGTCGTTTTTATCTGCAAGGCAGTGTTTATGAAAAATATACATGATGCAATAGTACAATTACTTCCAGATATTGTCGAACTATAGTTTTATCAATAACTTTTTTGGAAAGTTAGTTCTGTCGTTTTTATCTGCAAGGCAGTGTTTATGAAAAATATCCATGATGCAATAGTACAATTACTTCCAGATATTGTCGAACTATAGTTTTATCAATAACTTTTTTGGAAAGTTAGTTCTGTCGTTTTTATCTGCAAGGCAGTGTTTATGAAAAATATCCATGATGCAATAGTACAATTACTTCCAGATATTGTCGAACTATAGTTTTATCAACAACTTTTTTGGAAGTTAGTTCTGTCGTTTTTATCTGCAAGGCAGTGTTTATGAAAAATATCCATGATGCAATAGTACAATTACTTCCAGATATTGTCGAACTATAGTTTTATCAATAACTTTTTTGGAAAGTTAGTTCTGTCGTTTTTATCTGCAAGGCAGTGTTTATGAAAAATATCCATGATGCAATAGTACAATTACTTCCAGATATTGTCGAACTATAGTTTTATCAATAACTTTTTTGGAAAGTTAGTTCTGTCGTTTTTATCTGCAAGGCAGTGTTTATGAAACATATCCATGATGCAATAGTACAATTACTTCCAGATATTGTCGAACTATAGTTTTATCAATAACTTTTTTGGAAAGTTAGTTCTGTCGTTTTTATCTCCAAGGCAGTGTTTATGAAACATATCCATGATGCAATAGTACAATTTCTTTCATAGAAGTAAGTGATGTACAAAGGTCATGACCAAAAAATTATCTGTCGGTTTTAACTGCAAGGCACCGAAATCCAGCGCCATAGCTCCCATTTAAACTGTAGGGAAGTAATACATGTACATGAGTTAATCACAGAGGTAGACGATCATTTTACCGGTGTAGGGATGACATGTGGTCAGCATGTCGGGTCCAGCCGTTATATCTGGTTTTCTCAACGTAGAGCCGCTACTTATTGTAGCTATCCAAATTCCTCACGATTCTGGGTGCTGATTTAGAATACTGTCACCCTTACCATCAGTTACACTCCGACATAAAAATATACCCTATATTCTTATGATTATGGTATAATACAAATTAAAACTTACAATATCTAATATAATATAAGTGACGTGTTATTTATGGTCTATATAAATTTGTAATTTTTCCCTTTACATTATATGGATGTGAAACATGAACTATTACTTTAAATAATATTAGAAGAACAAAGTGGTTTCAGAACAGGTAGATCAACAACAGATAATTTATTCATGTTACAGCAAATATTAAAAAAAAAAGGAGAGAACATAACCTAGAGACGCATGTTGCTTTTATTGATTTTGAGAAAGCGTTCGATTGTGTTGATAGAGATAAGTTATGAAAAGTTATGGAAATACATGACTACTCCACAAAATTAATTTGTGTATTAAAAAGTCATCAAATTTATAGTAGATATATTATTTGCGATCCCAGCCAGGTTTGAATTCGCGAACCTCGGAACCAGAGGACAGCGTGACAACCACTATTCCACAGAGACATGTTAGTAGATAACTGTATTCAGGAAATCAACTGCTGGAAAGAGAAATAAAACTACAACATGGCAAAATGTGGTTTTTAAATATTTCATCTCAATTGATTCACACCATTCTGTTTGACTGTTGTATAAAATGAACATTGACTCCTGGATTGAATTTGAGGGAGGAGAGTATGTTGACGGTCACGTGGATTTGAAAGCAAACAATCCAGCGAGTGCATATTATATTATACGAGATCCGTTCTCTGTCCAGTTTAATTAAATTGATGTATGCTGCTCGATAATTCATCAGCACATGGATGTCGACTCGATTTCCAATCACACTTCTTCATCTTCTTATTTATTCATTCCTTACAAATTTATTTTATTTTAGTTTTGTTTTAGCACAATTCAAAAACTTATGTCATATTCCATGGTTGCAAAGTAAAAAGTTCAAATTTAACTTTTTATGCATTTTATATGAGCACCATATGTTACACGACAAATATCAAAACGGTGGCTCATTTTTTGCCACGCACGAATCAGCTGGTTTCTAGTTATCGAATTCACAGCTTTAACAATTCGTTGTCGCAGATTTTCAAGTGTGTCATGCATAAGGGGATACAACAACGGTAATTTATGTAACCTCACAGGTAAAAGCACACAGGGTTATGTCTGGTGACCTGGGAGGCCACCAGTGATGAAGTTGACCGTGATCGGAACTTCAAAATGTTCTGTTTCTAGGTAGGTTGGGCTTATGGTGTATTCTTTTTTATAGTTTGGAAGAAATACATTTTTGATGTCTGTTCCTTCTCTCTGAATAGCTATATATATTTCAGAGTTTACACTATGTGTGGTGTATATATATATATATATATATATATATTATATAATGAACATTTAATGGGTTCACTCCGTAGCACAGTTTTTAAGGCAGTATGCTTCAAGCCAGAAAGTTGGAGGTTCGAGTCCTGTGGGTTACGATTTTTAAACTGTTCTAACCGTTAGGCGACTCTATGCTCTTGGGTGACTCATCTCCTAATAGAGGTGAGTACCAGATGCTTGTTTTGGAGATAAATTCGGCCGTCACACTGGGCTGAAAACTCGGTCGACACCAAATGCTGATTTTCTAGAAAGATGGTGTTCTTGGCTTCCTACTACCCCAAGAGCCTCCTAAATCACATAGTGGGATCATTGTTAATTGTCAGTTGATAACAAATTAGGTACTTTGTTTAGAAGTGCATGATTTCAAATAAGTAGGAACAAAAATTATAAAGAGGAATGAGCTGCAGGTAGAAATTAAACATAAACTGCATGCTCTTATGCATTTAGATAAAGAAACAGTTCAGATTGACAAGTAAAACAATTTTCAAAAACATTGTTAACAAGGATCAAGCTAACGTTATGTGTGGCTGTGATCCATAGCGTGCTTTTGTACAGTTGTGAAGGTTGGAGACTTCTCACTGAAGAACACAAACGCAAAATTCAAGATGATTCAAAAGCAAATGTCTTAGAATTATCTTTTTGCCCCCCCCCGTAACAAGAGGATCTCTGAGAATCACAGAGATGCTGAACTCCTCTATATCGCGATAGGCCAACTACAACGGGCAACGCCGTTGACACTCGTTTAAACCCCTTAGTGCTCAGTGTATGGTACTATATTGAAGTATTCTTGTAGGAAAAACAGAAGGTAAACGTCCAGTTGGTAGGCTAAGAACGAGTTAGGAGGGTAAAATTATCCACTATTTTAAGGCGAAGAATTATACAACCAATGCTTAAAAATTATTAGCTAGGGACAGGATGTACTTATTTTTTAAAGAAGTCGTTAAAATAAAAATATATAAAATTGTTATTCTTCCAGTTATATTATATGAATGTGAAATATGGACTCTTGCTTCAAGTAAGGAGGAACATTATTAATATTCGAGAATTAAGTTCGTAAGAAAAAATTAATAATTGAGAGACGAACAGGTAGGTGAATGGAAGACTACATATCAGTGAGTTATGATCTTTAAGGGAAACAAAATAGAATAGTTAAAGTCTCATATACTGCGACGGGAATTACATGTGATACGCATGGAGAATGAAAGTGGTGCATGAAACTACTTGTAAGAAAACCAGAAGGAAAACGTCCAGTAGATAAGCCAATAATAATGTGAGAAAACAATAATAATGATTTGAGGGAGGTAAATCATACAGGAGATGATTGGAAAACAATCGCTGAGAATAGTGTTGTATGGAGAGCTTATGTCCGTGCGACTATGAACTTCCACATGGAAGATACAAAGTTTCACATTCTTTTGATAAGAATAAGATAATAATAATAATAATAATAATAATAATAATAATAATAATAATAATAATAATAATAATAATAATGCTTTATTTATTCTGGCAGAGTTAAGGCCATAAGGCCTTCTCTTGCAATCAACCAGCACAAATACAAATAAATATTTGACAAATACCGGTATACCCTCTTACTAATAATCCATATATAACTTTTATACAAGGTTTATACACACCTCAGTTGAAAATTCTTACTAATAAACACTGTATTAGCTGTTCAGTGTAGAAGAGGTGTACAACTTTACATGGGAATCGTTATACATGCCTCCACCCTTGTTTAAGGATTCTATAACTAGACAAAATGTCGGACATCAAGATCAACTGATTGTTTTCTTATGATATTGATGAAAGTTTCCTTAAATTTAACCCAAAATGCAACACTTTAACGGCTGTTTGATGGATGCACAGGGCATAAATAATATTAATAAAGCTCTGGGTAGGAAAATAAAGGCATCATAAAATGCCATTCGTTACACTCATTCTCGATTAGGCCTAAAAATATTTTAAAATTGAACATTGAATCACAAAAGGATATGTTCTACAATAATTGCTGTAGACAAGATTTAACCTGAATGTAGTTTAAATGCTTAAACTACATGTTAACTTGGTAGTCTTGTGATTAGAGCTCCTGACTACGGTGCGTGAGGTCGTAGGTTCGATTCCCGGTCAAACTATACTGTTTTTTTTTTTTCGCTTGAAACGATATTTTGTTGTCGGTAACATTTCCTACTATTTTGAACGTTTTCTAACGCATCTTAAAACACTACATATAATTCATAAGTAATGGGGAAAGCTTTTATTAGTTTCCAAGAATTGGTCGAAATTCTTGACGTTAGATAGCAGCACATTATCTGTGAAACCAATTCTACGTTTTATTTAACATTGCGTGAAGTGAAATGTATATAAATTAAAACACACTTATTTTTTCCGTACCTCCTCAATTAGGGAATCTCTATTAATTCTTATCCATATTCATTTCTTACACAATAATCACTAGTTGATGTTTTATTTCTGTTACAAACTGCGAGTAATATTGTTCTGACGTCATTATGATGACGAATATGTGACGTATTGTGTATGGCTGTTCTTTTGTTATATATATAATGATGATAATAATAATAATATAATAATATAAATATGATAAATTATACGAGAACAATTAATATATTCGATCAACTTATTATTTCATCCCATTTGATGCAGTTTAACCTTTCATCTTATAAGTACTTTTATGTGATAGATGCGACCCGGCACTTACAGTGGCACGACCTGTCGGGAGAGGGATTTTAATTATGAATCACAAACATACTATTGTGACCACTCATGGACATGGAGCCCCCCCCCACGAATGAGGGATCAGCTAAGTGTCAGGGGCACCTCCTAGACAACACAACATTGACGAAACATACCATTCACACACACATTCATGCTAGACATGGCGAATATGTTAATTATGATTATGATTGTCTGATGATGTTCGGGGACACACTGGCCTTAAATGTTCTTGATATTTGTATTATAGGCGAGGTTAAAGAAAATCACCCAGAAAACTTGTTCCGACCGGGGATTGAACCTAGTCCCGCTAATCATGAGGCAACGACGCCTCCTCGAGACCACAGCGATGGACTTAAACTCAGTCTAATAGCTTCTTCTTCTTCTTCTTCTTCTTCTTCACGGTTTAGGCTTATTTACTAGCCTGTCCCGGCTCCAAATTGCTGCTCTTTCCATCTTTTCCTTGGTCTTCCCAAACTTCTCGTGGTGCATAGTTGTATGCAGCTTTGGGTATTCTATTCTCAGTCACCCTTGCCAAGTGTTCTTTCCAGTTTGTTCTGTATCTCCATATTGTTGTGTTTAATTCCTCTACTTTTAGTTGATGTCTTATTTCTGCGTTGTGTTTTTTGTCTGTTCTATGATATTGGTCTGAGGAATCTCATTTCAGCAGCTTGTATTCTGGCAGATTGTTGTGTTGTCACTGTCCATGTTTCGAGTCCGTAAGTAATAATAGGAACTGCCATTGTCTTGTTTAATTTCATTATGGAGTCATACCTGGCTTTATTTTTCAAAGTTCTTCAGTATAATAGCATAAATAAAAAATAGTATTTCTATTCTTTAAATGCTTGGTTTTGATAAAAAAATATGCATGCAACGAAAATATGTCGAAGCTATCCACTCCTCGTTACGTAAATATGTAGATTTTTCCCTCAACCCCTTGGCGGGCAAAAACTCGCAAAAAAGTCCGGCAGTTTAAAAAATAATAGATTCTCGGAAAACCAGTCTTTGTTTACTCTAGTGACTTAATGTTAGGTCTACTTTGGTACTCCTAATTTAATGTAAAGATCAAGGTCATTACGGTCGCGCGAAGTGTTTTGCGAAAATATTGCAAAATTATCTTGCTTTGTAAGGCAATGCTAGACCTCTCGCTAATGATATTAATAATTACCTTCTTCTCATTCTTCCAATGACTCAGTGCCCATAGCGGACACGGAACTTCTTGATGAGAGACCTCCAATATTCTCTATCCAGTGCTCTCTGTTGCCAGTTCCTACATTTCAAGATTTGATGATAATCTTCGTACACTGAGTCCACCCATATTTTCTTAGGGTTTCCTACCGGCCGCTTCCCAACCATCTGCTCCGTCATAACTTTCTTAGGTATGCATCCTTTGTCCATTCTTTGAACATGTCCAGCCAATTGCATTTTTTTTTAATTTCACTAGAGTTAATATATCAGGTTCCTTAAAAAGGTCATACATTTTCTTATTATACCTCATTATCCATCTTCCATTCTCTTTTACTGGTCCATATATCCTTTCCAAAATATTTCTTTCAAAAGTGTTAATTCAATTCTCAGAGCTCTTCGTCATATACGAAGTTTCACTTCAATATACCAATATTGGACTATGCAGGTTTTATATAGTTTTATTTTAACTTTCCGTCGGCCGCGGTGGACTAGTGGTTATGCTCCTTGCCCCTGGTCCCGAGGGTCGCGAGTTCAAACCCGGCCGGGGTCGATGGATTTTTTTTAGGATGGAAAAATCCAAGCAGCAAGTCCTCCGGGAGGGACTTTAAGCCGTGGGTCCCGAGTCTGAAGATTTTCAGGCTCGTAAAAGACCCTTAACCCTGAATGAAAAGGTCTCGAAGTAAAATTTACCGAATTTTCCCGTCCTAGTACTACCTTGGTTTCCTAGATGTCAGTACGAGGCGGAACGCTGACCACGGACCACTCAAATGACATCTATATGAAAACAAGGGTAACTAAATTAGTATGGTTCAAATTCTTCCCTGTAGGGGGAGAGCGCCTAAATCACTGTTAAAGGAAACATGGGCTTACAAGAATTTTAACTTTCCTAAAGATAATTTTGGATTTTAAGATTGGAATTAGTCCATAATAAGCCTTATTTTCTCTATATAAGTAGATTCTATTTCTTGTAACTCATCATTATTATTAGTAATCATTTTGCCAGAATATGAAACATTCTTTACTACTTCAAAAGTGTTTATGCCTGTTATTAATTGTTGATCTCTATTAAAATTTGTCCGTGATTGTGTTAGAAATTTCGTCTTTGACTCATTAACCTTGAGACCTACTTCTCTTGCTGCTATTAATAACAAACAGCAACAAAAAAGAAACTTTTTTTTTGTCTCAGAAAGAAAAATATTGATTCTGATAGTATTTTTGTCCTGAATTCAAATATTATACCGGTTGTTCTCCATCACGCAAGGTTTCCGAGAGACAGGCATTTATAATTTGAAACACTTTAATATTTTATACATTCGTAACTACACAATATTCGAACATTCTGACTCACGTCGAAAGTAAGAAATGATTTTCTGCTATATTTCGCTTCTGGAGCATCCCTCTTGACGGTCCAACAACAATCTGCCAACATATAGGATTCCATTTGCCTTGGTATCTCTTTTCCATAGCTGAAATCTCCTGACTTAGCTTATTTGGTTCTATTTTACAATGGACAAATGGACGAAAAAACGTTTATTAAAAGAATAATTATTTAAATCCATTAATTGAAATTGAAATAAAAAAACTGTGGGTGATGGAGAAATTCTGAATACAAATTTGAAAACACGATAAAAAACTGCATTACATACAACTATTGATACTCATGAGACGAAAATCATATTGACCAGTGTAATTCCCTCCCACTCCTTATCTCAAGATGTCTCCTGAAATATGGACTACTAAATTGAACTTTATGTTTCATGGCAGTTCGTTTGTTTCCTATTGTTAATAGGTTGAGGTCATTACTTTTCTAAAAATATATGTAATACAATCAAACGTTTAAATAGAACCTAAAATAGCTGCAAACACATGTAATTGGCTATTTAACTCATGCCCCAAATGGGAGTCAATGACCAATCACATTTCAATGATTTCTGTTTTACAACCAATCAGAGTCGTGTTTCACGAAATATTTATCAGTGTTATATTTACCATATTAAAGAAAGCTCCTCCTTTTTAATATTCTGAACAGGTCTGACCATTATTTTGCAGTGACTGAACCTACAAGAAATACGGCTACCAGATTGTGTATATAGTACATAGATGTCAACATATATTGTTTGCAGGAGTTAATATGAAACATTTGTAGCAATTTATTATACCACCAAAAAGAAAAGGAAACCACTGTTTGCACTTTCTTAAATGCATTTTTTCCCAGGTAATAATCCAGAAAAATAGAATTGTCATATTTACATCATACGACATCAGAAATGAATTAATATGCAGTTTGATGTGTTTCATTTTTTTCTCCATTAGAGTGCATTCTTACAATATTGTGTTCCTTTGGCAATAAATAGTATGATCTGGTTGCAGTGATAAACAAAACAAGCAGATGAAGCGTACCTATCGTTTCTCATTTGTTTTCAAACATCGCCGTTTACATGAAATATATAAATATTTTAAAATAACTATAGTTAAATAATGATTTGTGAGTAAACAGCTTAATTTTATTCGTTAAATAGTCCTAACAAATGCCATTCTTGATTTCCAAATTCTCTAGATAAATTCACTCCTCATTTCGTGAGTCGTGAATGTATCGATAATTTGGAAATCACTCTTGGCATTACTTATGACTATTTAACTCGTGCCACAAATGCTAGTTTCCTTATAGTAGACTCGACTGTGAACACCATCTAGAAGCACTCGCCACTGAAGATGCCCTCCGCAGTTGTGGGAGAAACGTCTGGAAGAAACACCAGTTATAGACCACGGCCACATAGCCCGGAATCTTTTAATATCATAATTACCGGCCGTGAAAGCCTGCATTCCACAATTTTACGTTACTTATTTTCATTACTTACTTCACATAATTATTCGCACTTAAGCAGGTTTTATCGCAGTAATACCCTCGGAAGGGGACCCTGAAACATCGGACTGCCAACGATGATATGGCTATCGCAACGGAATACATAAACTCTCTACAGACAGCGATAGATATACTAAGCGGCTGGGCAGAGAGAAATGACATAAAGATAAATGAAGAGAAGACAGAAATGATAGTGTTTAGGAAAGGCGGCAGACTGACCGAAGCGGAAAAAATTAAATATAATGGGAAAATCCTCAACAGAGTTAACAACTTTAAATATTTAGGCCTCACGATACAAACAACAGGGAAGAGCTTCAGGCTACATATCAGATCAAGAGCGGTGGCAGCAATAAGGACAATGAATGAAATTAGGAACACCAGGCGACCATCAATCAGCACCACTATGGACTTGTTCAGATTGAAGGTACTACCCGTACTTGTGTATGGACTCGACTTTATATGGGAATACCTCACATATAAGCAACTGGAAGATATGGAGAAAGTGAAGTCAAGATACCTCAAGAGATTCTTAGGAGTATCACCGAGTACGAGATCGAGGCTGGTTTACGAACTCACCAGAGAGACTTTTTTAATAGAAGATCTGCGGACAACACTACTCCTGCCATCTAGTAAGGCCTACAATGTACTCTTGCAAGACCTGCAAGAGAAGAAGAAGGACATACCATCATCATTCTATGCGACCTGTGCGATGCAAGACAGACGATGGACAGAATCGAACTGTGAAATGCGTCATGTCACTACCAGACTGGCAGTCCATGGCTTCCATCACAAGTATGCTGCAACAAGACATTTCATGAATCTAACGATATGTGTATACGTGTTTTGTGTTCACAAAAATGTGAAAAGTACCATATTATGAATTGTAAAAAACGACTTAAATCAATCAGTGCTTATAGCAAAGACAATTAAGCACTTCACATGTAATATCTGCACGGTTTGTGCGCATTTCTCCTTTATTTCTCCTTTATTATTATTATTTTCATTACTTATGCAGGCACTTAACTACAAGAGGACGAGTAACTAAATTAAAATCCAAGTGGATATTATCCTCATTATTGCTGTGATGAAGTCCTGGACTGTATCTGGAATATTGCATTATACATGAGCTGGGAACTGCAAATTCTCAAATGGTAGACATTTGTTCGTTTCAGTTTACAATGATTGAAAATATGCATATGAGGGAATTATGAGGAAGCAGATGTGAAGGAAAGAGAATTCAAAGAAAGAAGAACGTTATGTAAAAAAAAAATCCTGGAAGTCTTTAATCTAAGCAAACAAGTGGAGAAAATCCCATCTCCATTTTTATTGAAATAAAAACAGCATTTTGCTTGGAGTCAGAGCGTGTAGATGTTCACTTCTTCAACTAAAGGCTGGAGATGGAAGGGAAAAGCCGGAGAATTGCTTGCAGAAAAAGAATGACTGGATGATTGGCTCGTGCAGATCTACTTAACCGCCAGCCCATACACTGGCAGTGAAAATTAAATTAAAAGTTATATCAACTTTATTCACAAGCTCCTCATATAAAACAAGCTGAAAGAGAAAGAGTTCCATCTCTTCTGGTTTTCTTTGTAGAATTGCAGAATGAAGAAGAAAACTCGACTGTTTCTATTACTCGCTTTTCCATCAGAAAACGATGCGATGGAAGTTGAAAGCTTAAGTGTTGAATAAAGATGAGATAGAACTGGTTAATAAGTTTGATTAGGAACATTTTTTAAAGTGTTCTAAGCGATTCTTGATGAATACATTAGGCAATTGCAGGAAAGAATGGTATCAGTTATTTAGCATTATACCCTTACAGCGCTAAACGAATCAAAGAGTAAGGTCAGTAGAATAAGTTGTTCGATTTCATTAGAAAAGAACCCAGTATTCTTCGCCTAACATAAATAGGAACATTAATGGAAAGTAGAATAAATGCTACAATATTATATTTTTATTTTACATCGCAATAATTGTATTATTTGACGCAGCGGAACGTATACCTCCATTCATAGCAGCACTATTGCTGCGTAAATAGATACTAATAATATATAGACAGGAACAAAAAATAGCAAATGAAGTACATACCCAGCTTACTTATGCTAATAGCTGCACTCCTCGACGCCACAGACTGACGTGAAGCGAGTGTACGTGGAATTATACGTCATTAGTTCGCGAATCATCCACAAACGTAGCAGGTCAATGTCCCGCTGTGTTGAATGTAGGTGTTTATTCAACCACTAATAATATCGAGTAGGCTAGCTCAGCCGCTAAAGTTTGAGAATTGTATTACTTTCAGAGTTCTCGGATCCAAATCCCGGGGTCTACTTATTTAAATGATGTTTTTGTTTCGTTTATGTGACATATTGTGACATTTAATAAGGAAAAAAAAAAGGACAAAAATTACTTTAGAAATGCCAGTGCATAAATGTAGATGGGAAAATCAAAGTTGATTCTGGAAAGTTTATGATGTATCAAGACCATAGACTCGGCCTAAGCTCAAATCTTTGAAACAAAATTAGAGCCAAGGATAATTTGACCGAGACGGTTTAATACAAATAAGAGAAATTCAAATGCTTCAACCCATAAATTGGCGAACTGGACTGGATAAGGCGAAGTCTAGCTTCACCCAGTGTGCTGCGTATGTTAGAACCCACTAGGGCTCTTTGGCAGCTAAGTTAATAGTGGCTATCATTACGGGGTTGTAGTTCACTTAACCCGAGCCTATTTGGTGGCGCTAGCGTTTGTGTGCAAATGGTGATGAAATTTGGACAGAGATAGGGATGTTATGACCTGAAGCAGGACATCAGAAACCACATTGCTTTCAAGCCGAGAGTCGGAAATCCAGCATTGTGGAATGAGCCACGCTACTCCAGGTGAGAGCACATCGCCAAATCTCTGGCTGGATTTAATGAGGAGTAAATCGGATGAATATGTTTCTATGTACAGCACGCCACTGGGGCAAGCGTCCAATACTGCGTGCCATAAAATTTGTATGCAAAGATGTACATTTGTGCATCTTGCTTACATTTTCAGTTATCATGGCATCAATATGGGGAAGTTGCGCTACGTTGTGTAGGTCTGTCATCCTTGTGAAACGCGGTGCTTGAAAAATTATTTTCAAACACTTATTCTGTATAATTTGTATTCTTCCTTTATGCTGTTTCGCGAGGATGCTCCAGGCCTCACATCCGTACAGTAGCATGCTGCGGATCACGCTTTTATACAGTAAAAGCTTGATCTTACGTGACAATGTATTCGACCTGAAAAATGGGTATAAAATTGCAATTGCTGCATTTGCTTTATGTTGTAGATGTCGAATATGAATTTTGAACGTAAGCTTGGGGTCCAGATGGACCCCAAGATACTTCACTGAAGGTTCTAGGCGAAGATTTTGAGTTCCCAAGGTTAGTTGGATGGGTGACCGTCTGGTTGATTTAGTGAAAAGGATCGCCTGGGTTTTTGTCGTGTTTATCTGTATGTTCCATAACTGGAACCAAATATAGATACGGTTGAGAGCGGTTTGGAATACATGGATTCGATTAGGAAGAGATTTGAAGGTAGTCTGGTAAAAGAAACAGGTATCATCGGCGAATGATGCGGTATGGATGTAGGGGATAGTAGGAAGGTCTGATACGTATAACGTATACAGTATGGGTGAAAATAAATTGGCGAACACTGTTTTTTCTTGCTGATATTTAAATGTGTCGGACCGGAGCGAAAACTAAATTCTGTTTAACAGTAACTTAAAAAACGTACTATATACTGGAAGTTCGAAACAAATTTAAGTAATTTCTACTCATTCGTTTTCCTATTGTTTCATAAATGTTGTAATAAATTAAAACGATG